>JBAMJR010000082.1:405000-550000 GCA_038501785.1 Myoxocephalus aenaeus
ATATATTTTTAATTTGACCTACAATCGCCCCAATAAGCCGTCATAATGGAAGTAAGACAAAATAAGCGCCACGTTCTCAGAAGCGTGTTCCTCTGACCCACATCGGTGTGAAAGCGTCTCATTGATGCGTGCGGTCGGGCTGCAGCTATATTCATAGATGGGTACATGTGCGTGACAATAAATACAGGGGGGGGGGGGGTCTAGTGAGTCATTTAGACATCTTCGGTTCCTGCAAATTGGTGCACTCACTTCCTGTGTGACTCAGCTCCCCTGTGTGTGAGACGTGACATTTGAATAGCGGGTATAAGGAACACAGAAGTTAGAGTCCCGCGCTGAGTCGGCATCTCTCAGCACAAAAGGCTTTATGTGTGTGCGTGAGAGTGTGTGTGTGTGTGTGTGTGTATACCATGCACAGGAAGTGGTGCGGCCGCGATAAGCCTTCCACCACGGCGGGTTTCGGGGGGGGGCGATAGGTTGGAGGTCGGCCCTGCCGTCATCGGTCCGCCGAGCATCCTGAAGGGAAACGAGGCCGAGAGAAAAGTTTCCCATGACGGGTCGAGTTTATTCTCAGAGACGTGACTCCCCCCAATTATATCATATGTAATGCATATAGAGATAACAGACAAAGAGCCCTTTTTTAAAGCGCTGAAGAGCAGCTGTGTGTCGCGGGAGGTTTCTATACACGCGTGATGTCATCCGTCAGTCAAAGGTCGCCAGTTGAAGGTCAGGTTCACGGTCAGTAAATGTCGAGCTGCAGGAGAAGAGGACGTCTTTGTGTTGAGCCCGACGCTCAGAATGAGACCGTCTCTGCTGTGTGTCGCCCACGCTCACGGGCACGTTGTGTGTTTTATAATATCGTTTACCTCGTTTGGCGTCGGCTGATTTGACCTCGGAGGCATTTATCTGATTTAATTGATAATAATAATTTAGGATAGAAATATATAAGCATTTTTTTGCTTCTACCTATACCTTTTCAGTCTTTCTGTTTTGTATATTATATAGAATATTGTATTGTATTGTAATGATTGACTGAATAAAACACGCAAACAAACAAACAAGTGTGAAGAGGTCGATCCAGAGGGAAGCCTTGTGCTTCTTTTTACCAAAAAAATAAATAAATAAACACAATTTCCAAGGTTTTCTTTCTCGAAAATGTCACACTTTAATCTCAGAGAATGTTCTTCTTACAAATGTATGACTTTAAAATCTTAAAGAATGTTTCATCTTTTTCCCCGCGTACATTTATTGCTTTAATTTAATCTCAGAGAATTTAAGATTTGTTTTTACTCGCAAATGTATTTCTCTTTTATCTCAGTTTTTTCTCGTAAATATACCATTTTAATTTCAGAGAATTTCTTCTTTTTTTTAAATAACAAATATATAACTTTATTATCTCAGAGAATGATGAAGGAAAGTAATGCATTCAGCCCATCGCTCCTACAATCTCCTTAACACAGCGTGGTCGTGTGCAGTGATACTTTCCTTCATACATTTAGAGCGACATCCTCTCTCGTACGTTGGAGGGAATACATTAAACCAATGTGTTCTGGTTATTTTTACATCTTTAATGTACCACTTTAATCTCACAGAATATCAGAATACATTTATTTTTCGCGCAAATTTACGACTTCAGAATCTCAGGGGGGGTTTTCTCTTACATTTTCTCTCGTAAATTCCCCGCTTTAACCTTTTAAGCTCCATGCTATTTCTAGGCTTCTGCCAAACTAAAAAGGCTGTATCTCTGCAACCACTAGGACTATTTGAATGCTTTTGGTGTTATAATAAACAAGTATAATGTGAAATTGTATTCAGATGTGAAAATATCAGTCTATATGTTACTGGTTAAGACTAAATGAAGATGACACACAGCAACAATTAAAAGTGTTCAGGTCCGCCTAGAAAAAAAGCACTTTCAGGATGATTATTTCTTTGAAATGATGCATTCGTAAGGTCTAAAGCTCTCCCAAATCATAACACAATATGTGAACATTATCTCTGCAAAATTTGACTTTGAAAAAGTGAAGCAGAACAAAGTTAGAGAGGGTTTAGAACAGATCAAATTCAGGCGAGAACACAGTAAAAAACAAAGTTTAACAACAATACTTGTCATACTTTTATGATTATCTTTCTTTCTTTTTAAGTTTTTTTGTTAAATGGCTCACTGATTCTTGTAGCAAAGGCTTTGATGTTTAATTTGATGTGCAACATCAATGTATGTTCTTGTGATTTATATGGTTTATTTTGCAATACAAAGAAAAAGAAGCATAAATGGATGTCGGAGCTCTCTCTCCAGCTTCAGGGTTGAGCGGCCGCCCTCCGCCTCTCTGCTCGCCCTCCACCTCTCTGCTCGCCCTCCACCTCTCTGCTCGCCCTCTCTGCTCGCCCTCTCTGCTCGCCCTCTCTGCTCGCCCTGCACCTCTCTGCTCGCCCTGCACCTCTCTGCTCGCCCTCTCTGCTCGCCCTCCACCTCTCTGCTCGCCCTGCACCTCTCTGCTCGCCCTCTCTGCTCGCCCTCCACCTCTCTGCTCGCCCTGCACCTCTCTGCTCGCCCTCTCTGCTCGCCCTGCACCTCTCTGCTCGCCCTGCACCTCTCTGCTCGCCCTCCACCTCTCTGCTCGCCCTCCACCTCTCTGCTCGCCCTGCACCTCTCTGCTCGCCCTCTCTGCTCGCCCTGCACCTCTCTGCTCGCCCTGCACCTCTCTGCTCGCCCTCCACCTCTCTGCTCGCCCTCCACCTCTCTGCTCGCCCTCCACCTCTCTGCTCGCCCTCTCTGCTCGCCCTCCACCTCTCTGCTCGCCCTCCACCTCTCTGCTCGCCCTCCACCTCTCTGCTCGCCCTGCACCTCTCTGCTCGCCCTCCACCTCTCTGCTCGCCCTCCACCTCTCTGCTCGCGGCTTCGGCCGTCAGTGATGTTGCCCTTGTTGCTCGCGGCCGCCCCGTGGAAGTGGAAACGGTAATCCCCTCTCACAGCGGACAGTATAGTTTCCACGCTCCCACTTCCCGCCCCTGCCCATTTTCCTGTTTGACATATGATGTCATCGGGATCTCGGGAAGAGATTTCTTTCTGCCTCTTTTCTCAGCCAGAATGAGCTCAGAGTGGATGTAAAAAGAATCCACCCTTTGGCATCTTAAGAGCGGATTAAAAAGGTTCGCTGAACGCAGTCTGTTTATCGTGAGCGACAGTAACATCACTTCCTTCTGCCAGATTACTCGGCGTTGCTCGTTTTGGGATCGCACAGTGTGGTGTGATGTCATCATGATGTCAGCGCCGCATTCGACAGCTCGCAGCTCCCCTGCGGACGCCTGGCTGCACGCTCGCGTTCAAACCTGATCCCAGATCAGAAGACTTGCGAAACTCGAGGAGAAATAAAGTCGGGCTGAAGAAAAGACTCTTTGTTATTTGGTTAATTTGCCTTTGGGAACGCAAATCAAGGATTAACATGCCGGATGCAAATTACAATGATAACCTCCAGTGGAGGTCATGTGCATTCAAATTGAACTAGAAAACCTGACACGCACACACACACACACACACACACACCGCCACGTAACCACATGATGCCTCAAGACATTAGGGTTGAGTCATCAGTCAGGAAACATTTTTAAAAAAATCCGCTGAGTTTTTCATCGACACTAGTCAGGGTTCTTACGGTCATGGAAAACCTGGAAAAGTCATGGAACTTTAAAATGGTTATTTCCAGGCCTGGAAAAGTCCTTGAAAAAAATAAATCCCCAAAAGTGTTGTAAAAGTCATGTAAATGTGTTACATTCATGTGTTCATGTCGTTCATTTACGCTGAGTTTGAAATAATTAATAAGCTTTTAAAAGAAAGACGCTCAAAATATAAGCAGGCATACATACAGGCATCTATATAAATGTTTATTCTTTTAATCAAACTATTGTCTCATTCATTTGAGTCATTTAAGGTTTACTGTATGCTTTGTATTCTCATTGTTAGTTTAAATACGACATTTACTCACTTTTTCATGTTTACACCCAGATTTCACTAAATGTTTGGTCATGGAAATTTGGTTTAAAGTCATGGAAAAGTGGTTAAAAGTCATGGAAATTTGGTTAAAAGTCATGGAAATTTGGTTTAAAGTCATGGAAAAGTGGTTAAAAGTCATGGAAACTTGGTTTAAAGTCATGGAAAAGTGGTTAAAAGTCATGGAAATTTGGTTTAAAGTCATGGAAAAGTGGTTAAAAGTCATGGAAAAGTGGTTAGAAGTCATGGAAATTTGGTTTAAAGTCATGGAAATTTGGTTAAAAGTCATGGAAAAGTGGTTAAAAGTCATGGAAAAGTGGTTAAAAGTCATGGAAAAGTGGTTAGAAGTCATGGAAATTTGGTTTAAAGTCATGGAAATTTGGTTAAAAGTCATGGAAAAGTGGTTAAAAGTCATGGAAAAGTGGTTAAAAGTCATGGAAATTTGGTTTAAAGTCATGGAAAAGTGGTTAAAAGTCATGGAAATTTGGTTTAAAGTCATGGAAAAGTGGTTAAAAGTCATGGAAAAGTGGTTAAAAGTCATGGAAAAGTGGTTAAAAGTCATGGATAAGTGGTTAAAAGTCATGGAAATTTGGTTTAAAGTTATGGAAATTTGGTTAAAAGTCATGGAAATGCATTGGTCAGAATGTGTATAGACCCTGCTAGTACTCTGTTGTCTTTAATGTCTTTTTTTATATTCATCTTGTTTATTGTATATAATGTGTATATATGTACAATGAGAGCTCATTGGTTCTTTTTGATGAAATTGTGAGGAAAAAAAGACAATTAATGAAGAAAAGAATCAACATTAGTTCATTATTCTTGTATGTAAACACATATAATTCATTGAGCAGCAATACAAGAAGGTCCAGAATCTTTAAAATACAGTTTCGGGGCGGCGATGGCGTTGGGGGTGCGTCCCCATTCTCCGTGTCCGTCTCCTCACCTCTCTTCTCTCTGCGTCCTCTCAGGTGTTCTACGTGTCGGACCTGTTCAAGCCCAGGGTGAAGCCGGCCACGCCCCCGCCCTCCCCCATCAAGAAGGAGCTGCTCCCTTCGTCCGACATCATCGAGAGGAACAACCACCACAACATGGTGTGAGCGAGCGAGCGAGCGAGAGAGAGAGAGAGAGAGAGGCCCGCCACTTCTTCCTGTGACTCGAGGAGCCGATCGCAGCGCTGCTCGCCTCCCATCGGACACTAGAATGTAGCGACGAGAGACTGCAGCTGCTCCCCAAAATGGCGTCCTCCTCCTTTTGTGTTTATTTTTTTATTTTTTGTTGCTTCCTTTCGGACTCGGTGTGTCCGATTTTTGAGACTTGCACAGCAGACGCCACTCTCACTATCCAGACGTATTATTTACTATAATTATGTTAACTACTAATCAACATTTGAGCCCATTGTTTTTTCTTGAGCACAAACAGAAAAAGAACTTTTTTTTTTTTTTAAAGAAATTGGACGACTTGACAGGCAGAGCTGAGGGCGCGGAGGCTCGATGGAGGCGGAGCCTCACGAAGGGTTAAACAACCGAAGAAACAGACGCTTCCTCTCTGAACTCTCTGTGGCCTTGGAGCGCTGTAGGACAACTACTTCCTTAGCTATGGGAAGGATATTACTGCAATAACTAGCATAGACATATTAACAGTATAGAAACAAATATAACTTATAGCACTGTTTTTTTTTTTTAAGTTCATTGTCCATTATCACCACTTGCCGCCTGAGACGTCTAGCTGAAAGAAAACTTGACGGCGCCGACGCCCACGAGACAAGACGAGATCGAGTTAGCATAGCATAGCATAGCATAGCATAGCATAGCATTGGCTTCAGAAACAATAGCGACGGGCTACTTTAAGGATCACACACTGATTGTTGTAGATCTTCTTCGGGATCCTTTTAGGGGCCGATCGCACCGAGACGCATCGCTCAAAATGGCGCCGCCCTCAAAATGGCGCCGCCCTCAAAACCACTGTTTTCCTGATTTTTTTACGGCGTTTTTTTTTAGACGCTGCATAGGAAGTTAAAGTCTTCTTTTCAGCGAGGAGTCAATGTCACACTCGGCAGCCAATCAAATCGAGCAAGGGGCGGGCTTTACTGCTGCACTTCCTGTTTTGATGCTGGTCGACATTGATATCAGTGTTTTTTTAATTTACGATGAACTATATTTTTCCCTCCTCCTCCTCGACAGCAGAGTATCATCAAGAGCTCGATGTCTGCGTTGAAATAATACAACAATTCTGTTAGCATTTGATCGTGCCTCGGTGGGATCGGGGCCTTGAAGCCAAGCCTTTCCAACCTCAAACACTTCTGTCTCCGCGTCAGCACGTCAAGCTTTTCTTTAGTTCTTTTTTTTTTGTAGTTGACTCTCAGAGCGGCCCAAACCCGGGATGTTGCATTTCTTGAGGGTTAGATGTACTAGAGGGTTGAGGGTGGGGAAGGGGTGGGATTAGTATTTTCTGTGGAAGGAGGGAGGCAGATCTCCCAGCCTCCCAGCACCTGTATTTAGAGGCGTGGCTGTGCCATGCCGCTTCCTTGGTGTTGGTGCCACCTGTGTTTGGCTTCCTACACAGGAAGGGTGGGGGTGGGGTGTCACCGTGGAAAGAGGGTGATGAATTACAGCTAAGCTGGCACATTTATTTTTACGGGATGATTTGGGGCTCTTTCCGCTGGCAGGGAGGGGCTCTCACCCGCCCAATCACTCATTGGCAATGTGCGTGTGTGTGTGTGTGTGTGTGTGTGTGTGTGTGTGTGTGTGTGTGTGTGTGTGTGTGTGTGTGTGTGTGTGTGTGTGTATGTGTTCTGTACACATGTGCTTGTACATGTACATCTAGTGCAAGTGTGTGTGTGTGTACATATGTGTGTACCCTGTGAAAAAGGACCCCCCCTTGATGAAGTGTGTATCAAAGGAGACACTGTCAACTGTGCCAAGTGTGTGTGTGTGTGTGTGTGCGTGTGTGTGTGTGAGAGAGCAGGTGGACGTTATAAAAACTGTGGATCTAATGTGTTGTGTTCTCGTTGGCCTCGTGTGTGTTCATGTACGATCACTATCAGTTGTACAGAAGCAGAAGAACCCTTTTTGTTATTTTATTTACAGCCGACTCTCCTCCTCCTCCAACAACACACTCCGCCATGTTGCACATCTTTCTCATCGTACAGTCCGTCCTATCATTTCACCAAGCCGTTCTCACTCTCCTTTTCTTTCTTTTTTTTACATTTCTTTTTTATAAATATATAAATAATGTATAGATCACTAAAGTTAACTCTGTAAGATATTGTTCCTTAACATGTTTAGATATATCCACTATGATTACAGACCTGTGTTCTTCACAAAATGCTGCTTGAAAAGCATCGATTGACAGATTTTTGTATCTAGAATAACTATTGTAGATTGTTATAGCTACGTTTGTAATATGCATTCAAAAATAAATACACCCACAATTGTATTAAAATTCAATATTAGTATTTTTGTATTGTCTCGTTTTTTTTTTGTTTGTACAAAGACATAGATGCAATGCTGTTTTTTTTTCCTGCTAAATGTACTTAGCTCTAATACATGTGCTTTTAAATAAAAAAGCTCGTTATGAACACAACTTTGGTTCGTCTTCAATGTTGATTTAATGTCTTTATTATAAAGTTTATTGGTTTGGATGGATTTTTGCTGTTGACGTTTGCTCCTGAAAACGATCCTTTTACATTCTCCACACACGAGGAAACATAAAAACTGCAATTTAAGTACATTTACTCAAGTACGTCAGTACTTAATTAGATTAATAATGATTTTTAAACAATGTATAATAATAATGCATAACAAGTCAATTTAGCTTATGATGTCCCTTTTCTTAAAGGGCCAGTGTCTAGCATCTATTAGCAGAAATGCAATTTAATAGACTGTGTTTTATTTTCTTGTATAATCAGCTGAAATTCGCAATTGTTGTGTTTTCCGTTAGCTTAGCATGAGCCCTTTATATCTCCATAGGCGGCGGGTTGTCTTCACAAAAGTACTTCAAAGTACTGTATCATCACTCTCTTTATCTATCAGCAGTATCAGCATTGATTAGTTGTTTGGTATTTAATCAGGGTAACTGGAAAATATTGCAATAATAAGTGTAATAGTACAACTGCACCTTATAGTGGACTGTAATTTAACACATTCTGCAGCCTCTCAAACCCAGAGATCTGTCCAATCCAAGCAGATCTGTAACATGACCTTCAAGGGACTGCTGCAAACGGGACATGAAGAAGGGAAAAAGAAAGAAAGAAAGAAAGATCTTGCCATGCGAGCCCAATGAGTAAAAAGGCCATCATTTTAAGGCTATCATTCGACTGATAGAAAGTGTCCTTTTTATTGTCAGCGACAGTCCAGCTGGTCTGAGCACCGAGCCAGAGATGTACGGTGCCTGTGAACAGCTGGTAGGCCTGTGGGGTGGAGGGGGAGGGAGAGGGGGGAGGGTCAGTCATGGAGGGCCGAGAGAGGGCCATGTTGTGGTCTTGTTTGGCAGCAGCGGAGCTGGAGCTGGAGCTGGAGCTGGCTCGCCGCCGCCACAGCGAGGGCCGAGGCGTTACATAGTGCCACACCTCTCTGAGTGTGCATGTGCGTGTGCGTGTGTGTGTGTGTGTGTGTGTCCCTCATCATCATCACATACCGCACAGTACATTCACTCTTTTTACCCTCGTTTACTGCTTTGCATGGAGAAAACTTTATGTTATACACTCGGATGTAAATAAAGTGCCATTTGACAGCTGGTACGCGTCAGCGGCAAGTCAAGCCCCGTTCTGCTCAACTGGACTTTGTTAAAGATTCAAGTGTAATTGCTGTGGAAAAGTTTGCCTTTTCGGAGAAGAAGCTTGACAGATCTGTAACACATGTGTCCACATGCCATGTGCCGAGCGAGCATGTCACAAGCAAGAATGCAGTTGTTAGAGTCGGCCAACTGGGAAAGAGTCGTTTCAGTTTATCTTGAAAGAGAAGAGAGTTATGTCTGGAGGGCCTCACCACTGGAAATGATTTTTTCTTTTTAAAGCCCCTAGAACGTCAACAATAGGTATCAACATGTGCAGAACTGCCGAGTCATGTCTATTGTTGGCTCAGTGTAGCATTACACAGCACAGCTCCAGGCTTTACTCTCTTTTCTGTGGAATTATATAACAGCATATGTAGCATATAACACAGTGGGGTGAATCTGTATTAATATATGTGTTTTTCTACGCTGTGACAAGAGTCTGCAGCTAGTTAGCTAGCTAGCTAGCTTGCTTGCTAATTCTATCATGCTTTCATGCTACAGCTATATGAACTGCTAGTCTTTGGCATTCAGTTAGCTTACGCTCATCACTTGTGCTGATGACTATATAATTATGGTGAGCTAAGAGTGCTGTAAAGAGACTCTTATGGTGACAAAATACACTATGTACATTTGTGAATTTGAGATAACATGCAAGGCTTGGATATGTGTACGCTAGAGATTAGCATTAGCGTTAGTTATGTACGCTAGAGATTAGCATTAGCGTTAGTTATGTACGCTAGCGATTAGCATAAGCGATTCACAGGCTATATATTCACTTATACTGCTCTTCAAAGCTATATGGCAGCTAATCCAATCCTGGCTGGTCCTGGCTAATGTCTGGTTGCATGACTGACTGGACTATTTCTTACCGGTCACTCCCCTGCACATCCCTTCACACTTATATTTAATTTATATTTAAATACACATGTCACTTTAACTGTACACTTTAACATACACTTACATACATTAATGTTATGTTTATCTGAGCACTTATACTTAATATCTATTGCATTGTTGTTGTCATTGATTGTTGATTGTCTCGTCTAATGTCTAATGTTATGCACCTTCCCGCCAAGAAAAAAATCCTCATTTGTGTAAACATTCCTGGTAAATAAACGGTTTCTGATTCTGATGAAAACACAGGCGACTGTTGTGCCGACTTCTTAACGACTTCTTGACTTCTTGGCGCTCAAACAAAGTCAAAGTTGATGATAAATGTTTCCCTAATGTTGTTTTTTTTTTTTATGTGAAAACTTCAACTATATTGTCCCAAATATTGTTTGTTGCTTCTGTTTGCCTTCCTCCTGATGCAAATAAAGAAAAAATAAATCTTGTGTTGCAAATGGGCTGCGACTGCATTCCGTTGTGCAGAATGACAATAAATGATCCTTCAATCCAGGAATTCAAATACTTTTACTTTATTAAATAGATTAAACACTAATGAATACCCCTATGCATTGTTTTTTTCCAGCTAGAAACAAGTTGGTTTGGGGGTTATTAGCAAGTTACTCTTCAATTCAACCCGGCAGCTCAGAATCAAGAAGTGTTGAAGCGTTTGGAGCCGCCGATCCCAAACAAGGACTCAACAGATGTCTCTTCTTGCCATGTAGGCAAGCGGTCGTAGTCCAAAAAAAAAAAAGCCCAGAGTGAAAATGGCCCACTGGCACACATGATATAAAAAGCATCACAGATTAAACAAGAGTGCTACTGTAGGTTTGGCGTGAAAGTGGCGAAGTGAGAGAGAGAGAGACGGAGCTGGGTTGTGGTGAGGGTGGCACCTCCAGGAGAGCCGTCCGGAGACCTGGAGCTCTGAGGGGCCTTTTCTCTGAGAGGCAGCATGGGTCCGAGGAGAGAGAGAGAGAGAGAGAGAGAGAGAGAGAGAGAGAGACTTCCTTCACTGCAGTTAACCGTTTACGGTGTCTCTGTGTTTGTTTTGCAGGGTTTCAGCACACGTGAGGTGTGTAGACACAATAGGACACAAAAGGAAAAACTAGTGTGCAAGAAAGAAAGAAAGAGAAGAAGAAAACGCGACATTTTGGCTTCAGGTTTTGAAAAGTTTTTGTTCATCTTGACAAACATGACGTGGGATAGAAGGATGAATGTCTGTGAGCAGAATTAACCCAGTTTTTGGTCATTTGACTGCATTATATCAGTGATTAAAATAAGTGCATGTGGGGTGTTGCTGTCAGTCATGTGTAGGATTAACACTTCGGATTAATGCCGTGTTTTTAATGCCGGTGATCCGACATGAGAACACTGCGTCTTTGTCTGGAGCTGAAGGGGAGATATTTTGGAGCCACTTGATATGAATGAAGCCTCAAATCCGGTGGAGCGTAAAAAGGGAGTTAGACTTCAATGTCGAGTTTATTGTGACAGACAGGGAGACGGGATTAACCTCATTCTCATGCTCCGGTTTCAAAGGTTCATATTTCTGCGTGGCACGAACGATAAGCGTGACAATAAATGCAAACGAGAAATATATATAAGGTGTTCCACAACTTTGAAATACGTTAACAACGAATGGATAGATTGCCGTGAAATGTGGGTCAGGCGTTCATGGTCCCCAGGGGACGAACCTCGGTGACTTTGTCGATCCTCTTTATCGTCCAGCGCCACCAGCAGGCCAATGTTCTCCCTTATCCAGTAAAACATGTCAACGTCTTCTGAATGGACTCAAAACGTTGAGCAGATATTCATGGTTCCCAGAGGATGCATCACTTTGTGTGGTTCTTTATCACTTTGTGTTTATTTCCCTTTTCTGTTGAGAAGATAACTGAGACTTGTGTTAACTTTGAGGCACTGCTTATAAATATTTTAACTTCAGATGAGGTCACAGAACATTCTTAACTAATACTTAACTAACGAGTAGTAACCACCTGAATGATCATGAATTGCAGTTTAAAAAAATATTTATGAAGTGCATATCTAAATCATTATATGTATAAATAAATGACATTTAAATATATTTTTTATCATTTACTAACACTTTATAAATTATCTTATTAATCATCTATAAGTCGTTAATACTTCATTTACAAAAGGGGAAAACATCATTTATAAAGTATGAAAACCCAATCATGAAACGCATAATAGTCAAGCTTATTAATCAAGAATATAACATTTATAACTGATTGCATACTAATGAGTTACTAATGAGTGTTCATGTTGAACAATGCTTTATAAATGATGAATTAAGTGTGTATTCATGCCTTACTAATGCTAAATCATGTGCAGTTATTATAAAGTGCTTTTTGATGGGGGACTTTTAGGAGTTGCAGTTGGAGAGTCTTCTTTCTGAAATGTTGCCACTGCAGGAATATATAAAAAAACGAACTGCCTACTTCACTCATAACATTGGAGTCCCTGCTGCGGGACATTGTGTCTGCTGGATGGAAAAAGAGGGAGAGGAGAGCGGAGGATAGATCGTTAACACATTTCACAGATGTTGGCTGCACGTGGGGCAACAGGTGATTATGTCATCTTCACATAAATGGCCTCTGTGTCCACTTACTCTCCTGGTCTGTGTTCCTCTCGCTTCCACACGCCTTGCAGCGCCTCACTTATATGTCTTATATATATATATATATATATATATATATATATATATATATATATATATATATATAGTGTATATATGCGTTAAAAGATGCTTTACACAAGATTGGGAGCGTTTCTATTGCCTCTTAACAGCTCTCAAGATGGCGACGGCTAGCAGCTCAGGTGTCTCAATCCCGACCAGTATTTTTTGAAACACTAAAATGTCTCGGTTTGCAACAGTCACTTCCACAATTGTACCGGTTTTCCCCACAATAAAAACAATAATATACTTGTTTCAGCGTTTACATTGACATTTATCATCAAAACATAAACAATGGAATTCAACACTTATTTGTATGCATGGGTGTCGATCAATCATTTACATCTTTACAGAGACAACAGTCGTTTGCTGCTACTTTAACGCTCTGAATCCCGATTGCACCTTTAAGGATTCATCTTTATTTAATGCTCGTCTTTTCATATGGACAATATACAACCTACATTACGTTTTAGACTCCTTCTGTGACTCCCATCAGTCCCTTCATGGCCCATGTGGAGGAGTACAGGTCAGGAAAGGAGTGCAGGGATTTTGTTGGCCGGAACTTTTTTTTTTATTTGACAAGAAATCACTTTTACAGATGGAAATTATTTTTGTATTCGTGGTTATTTCCAATGTTTTATTAGTTTTACTGACACAGATATCATTGTAAAAAAACCCAGAATGACATCTTGACCTTTTTCTCATCATCTCCACCGGTGCGTTCAGGCGGGTTAAGTGAATGCAGAGCAAAGATTTCTGCTGGTGTCTCGTTCCTTTTAGAGCAGCTGATGGCCGACGCCCGGGAGAGTCGGAGGAGAAAGGGGGACGCGGGGTGGAGGGTGAGGAAATGGGGTTAGACGGCTGCAACACACGGGCCTCTCTGATCCTTTAAGAGAACATAACAGAGTTCTCCTTCGGCCTTCTTCTCTCTTCAAGGCTGCCAAAGGGAATCCTGTCATGCGGCCAAAGTTGCCTCAACCCCCCCGTGGATCACCTGCTCACGCAACACAAAACCCTAAAACACATATTGCTCCCATTTTCTCCAGCTAGTGCCGAGCAACCGGGAGTCCGAATCCAGCTCCGTCGCTCTGGCTGCGATCCAGAGGCTGCTGCCTGATTTACTGGACATCCATGAGCATGCATGTGTGTGTGTGTGTGTGTGTGTGTGTGTATCTGTTGTGTCATCCTGCAGAGAGCCAACCATGAGCTCAGCACTCAGGGACCTCACTGACAACAAGCTGAATACCTGCTCCAGACCCGTCCATCGTCCTCGTAAAAGATGGCATTCGCTCCGAGGAATTTACTGGAATATGAGCGTCTTCAGCTGGAAAGCTGTAATTTGACTTTATAGAGTAAAGCAAAGGAAATATAGATCGTGAAGCGCGTGATTCAGTTCTGGTATCAGTGTTTTTGTCTTTCTCCGTGGGAGACAAAGAGTGCAGCTCTCTGGAAGGTCTCATAAGGTCAGACATGAGTATGTAACAAAACTCACAAAAGGCCCGTCCAAGTTTATGCATATATAGCATATGTGCATTTATTTTTGTTGAGTGTAGGCTGCGTGAACTAAACACCTAAAATCTCTGCGGAGAATGTTAGAATATTTTGGTGGTGAATCTCCCCTCATGTGACTCAAGCTCTTAAAAGTCTAATTATCACCACATTGTTCTGAAAGGAGCTCCTGATGTTTCTGACCTTAAGTGTTTAAATGCACACGCACACACACAGTGACTCAGCGATTTGTCACACATTACAGCTGCCAGGTTTATAGGTTTGTGGACTAAATGTATTATAAAACCATGTAAGATAGAGATTTAGGTAATGTGTTATTTTGAGTTAATTGACGGTAAGCAGCTACGTCTGTGATGAGCGATGGTGTATGGATCAAATGTGAGTGGGCTTGATGTAACTGTTCCTGTTTCTTTGGTTTGGGTACTTTGAAAGATTAAAAACTATTTTGAAAAATTAAAAACAATGTTTATATTGCTAGTTCATTATTTCGGGCTTATAATGGCTGGCACAACATGACTTTAAACATGAAATCACCTATTATATTTGTAAAAACGTGTGAACATTAACACATTAATAACTGACCTTAATATATGATTTGCCGCTGGTTAGAACATTCTGACACGGATAATACCTAAGATATATGGATAATAATGTTTGTGTAGAATTTTAATGAATCTGTAATTTTACTTTCACCTAGGCGAAGTATTAGCCTACTATTTATCCAGTGTAACCGAGCCTACTTCCTACATTTCAAGTCGCATCCGTTAAAAATAAAATAAAAAAAGGAAAAAGCCTCAAGAAAAAGTCGTGAGAAACTGTGTGAGAAGAGAAGAGAAGAGACAGTAACAATCCAGCAGTTGGGGCAGAGGTGGAGCTGCAGGTGTGTTCCACGGCCGCAGGAGGGCGGAACCCCGCGTCCAGACTCCAGAGCGGACCGGAGAGGCGGTGACACCACCGGAAGTACATGTTTCCGGTCACGTAGTCCGCCGAGTTCACGTGAGTAAAAAACGCACAGAAACGTTAATGTAACGTGTGTGTTGAATTTATAGTGTTTATGTGTCCTAGTTGTTTTATTCTACTGTTGATTCTTTCAAAAAAAATGTTTATTTATCGCCATATATCGGTCCGGGTTTACTTCCGGTTAACCACCGGAAATACAAAGGGGCCCATTTAAAGTGTTTATGTTGTCAAGCTTTAGAATGTCTACTGTGGATCTTTTTTGTTAAATAGTCCCGGGTTTTGTTTATTTTCTGAGGCTACACTGAGGAGGGCAGTTGTATATTTATGGATGGATGATATATATTTGTTTAAGTTAAAATAGTATAAGGTTGTATGGAAGGGGATAGTCTTAACCATCCTGTGTACGCTGATGTCCATTTGACCCATCCCAAAAATGTAATCATAATGGCATAAACTGAGCCAACACAAATTGACACAAGGTATTCAATTAAATGTTGTATATCTCCAAATAACAAATATTCCTCTTGTTTTTGGAAACATTGTAACAAATGTCTTCATGCCATTTAATCACTGTGGACTTTTGAACTGCAATGATTATACCTCTGTGTCCTTGTTTTGCATTTATTATATATTTCTATATGGACCCATGTGTGTGAAATATGGTTGAATTGAATATAGTCGATAATCAATTGAATGCACAAACAGCAGAATGCCTACTCTATGGATTTTATTGAAGTCTTGTTGTTGATGTTGTTCCACTTGTGTGTAAAGTTGACATTTAATCTATTTCATAGCCTGATGATGTTCTTTATTAACAGTAGTATCATATATCATCACTATCACCGCCCCTTTTAATGTTTTGAACTGACTTACTTTTTACTTAATCTTAAGTACATTTTTCAGAAGTCCTTTCACCTTCACTTGAGTACAACTTATTTAAAGCAACAGTACTTTCACTTGAGGACAACTTATTTAAAGCAACAGTACTTTCACTCGAGGACAACTTATTTAAAGCAACAGTACTTTAACTTGAGGACAACTTATTTAAAGCAACAGTACTTTAACTTGAGGACAACTTATTTAAAGTAACAGTACTTTAACTTGAGGACAACTTATTTAAAGTAACAGTACTTTAACTTGAGGACAACTTATTTAAAGCAACAGTACTTTAACTTGAGGACAACTTATTTAAAGTAACAGTACTTTAACTTGAGGACAACTTATTTAAAGCAACAGTACTTTAACTTGAGGACAACTTATTTAAAGCAACAGTAATTTTATTTGTGTACGATTCATTTATATCAACGAGTACAATTTCTTTAGAGCATCCATATTTTACTTGAGTGCAATATTATAGTACCCTTTCCACCTCTGCTATTTGTTCAAAAAACAAGAAGTATTGACTACATTTTGACCTAATGGCCCATTCCTACACTGTGTGCGTACGTGTGCACGTGTGTGTGCGCACGTGTGTGTGTGTGCTGTTCCCCAATCTACTGTATGACCCAGTGACAAAACTATCTAACCACAATTCACACAGGAACTGAACCTCACCACAAACCTTTCACTTCTCCCCCCCCCCCGATGTGTGTGCAGATGCAACGATCAGTGAAAGGAAGTGAGTCAAACACCGAGAGACAAAGAGACAGAGACCACTTTCTCTGCACGTCCTCCCCCGTTCAGCAGGAGACCTTCAAGGTGTGGCACGCGGCCAGCTGCTCGCCTGTTGTCTCCCCGCGGCCCGCAGAGCGACCCCACCAAGCCTTTGAGAGCGCACAATGAGGGTCAGCGGATGTTTTACGGCGTCGAGGAGGTCTTTATTGGCCTCGCGTGTCACTCCTAAAGAGACAGAAGATCTGCTGCTCTGACAACTTAACTACCGACACGTTGGCGCTCTGGGGGAAAACAATGATGTCGCTCGTTGTTTGTCCTCTGCCGTGTGCAAACAGATTATATTTGAGATGCGACGTGGTTCCTCTAAACAAAGCCGACCACACTCGCTCCAAACACCACGCTTTTGTTCAAGTGTGTTGTTGTTTTTTCCCTCCTAACCAACAGTAAGTTGCTGATTTGCTTTGTCTGTGCTGGAACAATAGCGCGTCTCCATCTCGCTCTTTGGTTCTTCAGCTTCTCTCTCTCTCTCTTCTGGGCTGCTATTTTCACAACTTGTCATACCGCACCTGTCCACTAAGCGCCCTCAGTGAGCTCATCACAGCTCTGGGCTGCAGTGACACCCGACACCCCAAATGAATCCCACTTTTGTAGCCGAAATTCTGGACTGCCATGCAGTTTTTCACATTTTTATCAGTCCGATGAACAAACACTCAGGTTAACGTTTTATTTAATTTTTTTTATTATTGGGCTCACTGGGCATCTATTTTCTCACCACTGAGAAACGTGTCTAAATGTGTATCTTGGTACATTCATTATTAATTGTGAGATAAATTAACTTTCATCCTGTGTTATTATTTGGGAAGTTTTCTTATTTATGTGGACATTTAATACTCTTTAGTCTCAGTATAGCGTGTAGAAAATTCATAAAAATGTCATGAAAATGACAAATAATTCTTATATTTGTGGCCGACAATCTGGACTGAAATGCAGTTATTCACATTTGTATCAGTCCGGTCAACGAAGGGAAGTTATTATATCTATGTGGACTTTTAATACTGTTTCAGGAATGTGCCATTTAAACAAAACAACCACTATACCCTCGTGACAGTCTCTTTCACTGGAAACACCGACCCTACGGGACACTTCCGTGAGAACTTGTGCTAATGTCCCACAATGCAATGCTTCCCTGAAAGACGCACTCACCACTTGCTTTGTTGCGCAGATAAAAGCAAAACCACCTAAACTCTGGATGGTGATGTCATTCCACTCCGAGCCGGCTGCAGAGCGTCTCCTCCTATCAGCCGGAGGGGGCGGAGCCACGCGGTGCCCTCCGAGGCCTGCTGTCTTGTGTAAAGGGGAGTGATGCGGGATGTAGAGGGAAAGAAGGAGGGATGACACGGTTAAAGAAGGAAAAAGGAAATATCAAGGAGGTAAACTGTGGGCAGGTGTTGCGTCACATCTTCAAAGGATCTGACGTTTGTCGTTGTGGAACTTCAACTTTATGAAAGCAGGAAAAAAGAGCAGATTTACGGGGTGCGTAACTCCCTTTCTCCTTTCATGGGGGGGAGGGTGTGACTAGAAGATTTAAACCAGGGCACTCGGGGGTTTTCCCTTCATCTACCTTCATCACTGCTCCTCTAACTCCTCCTCCTCCTCCTCCTCCTCCTGCCTCCCACCTCTCCTCGTCATCCCGACATCTGGTTTCAATCTCAAACTGAGATTACAGACGTAAGCGGCCGTCTTCTCGTTACGCCGTGTTGCTCATTTCCAGGCAACCCCGACTGACCTCTGGATTATCGTTCTGATTTTTTATTTGATTACGAAACCAAGTCGTGAACAAAATAAGTTCTCATACGTCTCCCAGCTGAGGAGGAGGAGGAGGAGGAGGAGGAGGAGGAGGAGGAGGAGGAGGAGGAGGAGAGCAAAGCTACAGGGCCGATGCACAGCAGGACGCTGACCATGACTCTCCAGAGGTCAGAGGTCAGGATGCAGGAGCTCAAGAGGTCAGAGGTCAGGGTTTAACAGGTAGCACGGAGCACTCGGGTTTGGGGGAGATGAAAGGTAAAAGGTTGTTTATGGCGGCCATCCTTCTATCTTTCTATCTGTCCGTCTGGGCTCCTGCGGTGACGACGCTTATCTGCTGTCGGACCTGCTGTCAAGACCCCAAAAAATGTCAATATAAATGCTTCTGAACGGGTAGGGCACTGGTACGGCAACTGCATGGCTTCATTCCACCCACCCTGAAGTTTATCATGCTCCATGTCTCCCCTCATACAGCTTTTAGATGAGCACAGATTTGTTTCCTCGAACATTTTTACAATTTACAATACCTCCATTTGACTTACGATTCACTTTTCCTCCAGTGTGAACTTTACTTTTATATGAACGCTTCTTTGAAAGCTCTTCTACCTGGACCAGAAACATGAGTATATTAGGATGTGGTTCTGCATTATTGTGGGTAAACTGGAGGTGTCTGCATGTGGGTACAGGAGGGGGAGGGGTATCCAGTCCCAGGGTTTATGCTGACGCTGACCGGGGGAGTGTGTGTCCAGGTTTCTTTACATTTAACCGTCACAGAAGCACCATCTGTGGGCGTGACTTATATATTGTGATCTGCAGTGTTCCTCAGAGTGATTTAAACACGCGTCTCCGTCTTTGTTACAGCCGCTCTAAAATAAAATAGCAACCAGATTGCCTCTCCAGACAGTTTGATTGAGTTTAAATTGTCATATAAATCTGTCTGTGTGTGTGAAATGTTCTGCATGAAGGAACATGTAAAATGTGTAATTGTCTGTCATTGTTACTTCATGTCTGGTGTGTCTGAACATTCTGTTTCGAAGAATCTTCGCAATTCAAAGAAAGCTGCTGCCCACATGTGTTGTTGAAGACACCAAAACATCACAATAAATCACATTAAACAACAAAGTGAGATGAAAATAACAAGCAATTTAGTCGCGAATCGTCTCGCTCGGTCGAGAACCACAACAATGATGCGTGTTGTTTTGAGCCCAGACGGAAGCTAAGCTAACTCAGCTAGGACCTGAGGCTACTCCACTACCCAGCATGCTCCTTGCCTGTCCGATGCCCGGTAGCAGAAAAACAAGATGGCTGAAAGCAGCGGGAGGTCGGTGACTGTTGAGACCACGTCTTTACAGAGACCTGGATCCATCGTGGTCCAGGTTGCAGGTTTATATTCCCTAAATGCACCTCAGGAATGTACTTCTGGTTTAGTTTAGTTTGTTGTGCTACAAAATGGGCTCCAACTGCATCTCTGTGTCACATAATGACAATAAATGACCCTTGAATGCCGTGTTCCTGCTCCGGGGTCCTCCATGGCGTGACACTACATTGTTTTCCACACAGCAGATAGTGTTTTTCGTAATTGACGCTTCACTTCTTCTTCCCGCCCACCGACGGCGCACACGTGAGGTTCTCACACTAAGTGCTTCCCGTCGGAGCGGCGGGGTCGCCGCAGAGCAGCTGAACGTGCGGACGGAGACTGAGGTTTCCTTTCTTAATCGGCTCTGGTAATCCTCCTGTTTACGGCCTCGTTATAATGGCGGAGGCTGTCGGTGCACATTCCTCTGAGCCGTGAGCCTGTTGTGTGTCTCTTCTGCTTCGCCGGGATCGTTAACTTTTCACCCCCCGAGCGTAGAGCCGGGTTTGATTGGTCCTCCAATGTTCCTGTTGCAGAAAAACACACACTTTCGCTCGGTGGGACCCCAAATCACTCGGGCTGAAGACAGAACCAAGTCCCTGCATCCAGACCCCATGAGTTCACCACCGCAGACCAAAGCGGCTCCATGTGAGGAGGCGTTTGTGTCGAGATGCTCTGCAGAAGACAATGCAAGAAACTGGATATTTCAGCGTGCAACGCATATATATATATATATATATATATATATATATATATATATATATATATATATATATGATATATACCGTAAAAGTCGGGTTACAAGCCGCTTCTACCTCCGGTCAGTGTCCCCGCTGTAGCAAGCAAGGAGCAGCAGGGAGCTAGCAGCAGGGAGCTAGCAGCAGCGCTAGCTCCCTGCTGCTAGCTCCCTGCTGCTGGCTCCCTGCTGCTGCTGCTACTGGCCGCGTCCCCTCTGCCCAAGTCAGGTGTCGAGCCGGGGCGCTAGCGGAAGTTAGCGAGGAACTAACGGAGCGCTAGCTGGAGCGCTAGCTGGAGCGCTAGCTGGAGCGCTAGCTGGCTACAGCGGGGAGCTAACGGGGACACTGACCGAAGGTAGTAGCGGCTTGTAACCCGACTTTTACGGTTTAAACTTTTTTTCAGCTTGTTTTGTGCATTCAGCGCATGCATCGTTTCTGTGAATCTGCGTGTGATGGAGACCAGAACGTAATATTCTCCTGGGACTCCGAGCCTGAGAAAACCACGTCCGTGTTCGACCCCTCCTTGTTTCTCACTGTATTTTCTCTCTCTCTCTTTCTTCCCTCCCTGCTCCTTCCTCGCTTGGCTGCAGGGAGGCGGAGGAGATGTGGTTCTCCTGTGTCGGAGACGTGTCCGCTGTTATTAACGATGAAGAGAAGATGGGTTCCTCTGAGAGATGTTGGGGCTCTTTGGGGTTCTCACACAGATGTCTGCTATTTCCAATTTACTTAAAGCCATTCTGGATTTTGACCATAACAGAGCAGTGTTGTGAAAAATGCCCCAAGGGGAGAGCGTCCAAATGACGGAACAAAAGAATCGCCTTAGATGAACTTGGAGCTGCGACAACAAGCCGTCACCTCCAGTAAAAACACCCCAGAGCGTGCGTCCGTCCACACAAGCTCGGGTTCACGTTTAGCCGCCGCCCGGCCTGAGAATCCTCCGGTCTGATGAAGGTCATCCAACCCCCCCCCCCCCCCCTCCTCTCTCCTCCTTCGGTGTGCAATAAAAGTTCCTCATCACTCCGAGAAAGCTCGGAGAAATTAAGCCGAAACCAGGAGGCGTTCAGAGCAGCAGACGGGGATTAGAGCAGAATTCCAGTTGCATGATGTTCGTCTTTTGATCTGAAACTAGAAGAAGAAAAACAAACTCCAGTGTGTCAACACAGTCTCCACAAACACACAAACACACTCTGGAGTTGTGCGTGTTTGCTCAACAACGGAAACATGTCATTTTGAAATGAAGGCAAAGCTCTCTGTGGCCTGGGAAATTCACACATCACCGCCCGGTGGTCTTCATCCAGGAGAAGACTCAAAGTACTCAAAGTACTCAAAGTACTCAAAGTACTCGAGTACTTTTCTGTAGCACAGTTTTTAGGTCCACTACATTTCAGAGGGAGAAATTGTGGATTTTACTCCACTATTATTATCTTTAACAGTTTCGAAAACATTTTAGTTTAGAATTGAGTTGTTTTAAAAAGTTTTATTTTATTATATTATACAAAAAAAACATCAGGAAGCCTGATGGGCAGATGGACAAATAAACAAATGCACGACATATTATTATTTTTATTTTTTAATCTAATGTCGTTGGAATATTTCATCCTGTTTTCAGGGTAAATCAACACCATAAAAGCTTTTCTTGTGTTACTTTAAGTACATTTTGCTGTTGATACTTTTACTACTTTTATGTGCAATCTTGACAGTAATGTAAGAAGTACTCGTATCTCATTGAAGTTAAAGTAACAATACAGCAGCGTAGAAATACTCTGTTACAAGTAAAAATACAAAATCTTACTTAAAAGTATCAAATGTACAAAAAATTATTATTTAGCAGAATGATTATCCTTTGATGCTTTAATGTTGCAGCTCATAAAGTTAGAGATAATTTTAAAGACTTTATTGAATCCTCTGTTTTCAATAAAGGGAGTCCGGCGCTCAGAGACACTACCGCTTTAGTCCACAGGGGCCGCCAGAATCACCACAGAATGAAAGTTCCCCTTGGCAGCTTTAAAATAAAGGATCTGAATACTTCTTCCACCAGATTACAAATATAACTTCTTTATATGAACCCAGTTGGTTCACGAATGCAGAAACAGAACCCGGAGGCCCGTTGCTGCTGTAACACGACATCCAGCAAAGCTCTCGGGTCTAAAGGGCCGCGGGTAAAGAGCCCGCCCCCCTTCCTCTGACCTCGTCGCTGGTGAACAGTATCGCACTACCAGGAAAGCTCTGTTTAAATCATTCACATTTAAAAACCAGACTGTTAACGCCATCTGCTAAGTTGGTTTAAGAGGCCTCCGGGTTCCACCTGCGTGCTTCCAGTCAGAGTCGTGATGTTAAAGCGTCTCTCAGGAGCCACATGTTGACGGGGCCTCTGGGTCGTCGTTGTTTTAGGGTGATGCAATGAGGGAGATAAGAGGATGAGCGTGGAGGCTTTTTCAGTTTCCCCTTCGGCCATTCGTCATGACGCAAAGTGACCCTGCTTCATCCGAGTGACCTTTTCACTTTCATTTGGGTCAAAGGTCACGGCTAAAGGGACTACTTAAGCATCCTCCGTCCTCCTTTAGCTTGTGTACGTTGAGAGGAGCTTCTCCAATGTGACGATACGTGTGTGTGTGTGTGTGTGTGTGTGTGTGTGTGTGTGTGTGTGTGTGTGTGTGTGTGTGTTTTTGTCGAGCAGGAGATCGGCATTACGTTGTTATGATCTGCAGCTAACGGCTAACGGCTAACGTACGGAGGTTCCATTCACTTTACAGTGATTATGTCCAATCGGTGCTAAAAGTTAGTATTGGGTGAATCTAAATTATGTCGTCGTGGTGTGTTCAAGTGTAATCTTGTAAAATGTAGTTTCTGGTGAGAAATCCAGTTGTTTTAAAGGAGATATAAAATATATATTATGACATGTTTTAACTTCCTAATGCCTCTAAGCAGCTTTTGTAATAAATACATATTAAAAATAATATATTTTTCCCAATGATTTGAAAAAATAATTGGTTTTGATGATCTACACTTTTTATATGAGACGTTGGTGGAACATACAAAGTCTGGAGTCTTGTTTACCTCCTGCTCTGACAAAACAACAACAACAACAATCTTTATCTGCCAATATGGTTCATGTACGAATGGCATTCGGTATCAAAGGAGGCAACAAAAATCTCTTTAAAGTTACATTTGCTCCCCATCTGTCCTGCCGATCCGACCCGTAACTCCCAACACCGTGATCCGATCCTCTGCACCTCTAACCTGAAGTTATTAAAAAAGAAAAAGAAACGGAGAGAGAGTTGGAAAGACTGCACCTCTGAAAACAAACTTTATCTCACAAGAGAAGAAAATGTCAAACGGATCTGTAACTCCTGCTGCGGAGTTCACGTGCACACACACACACACACACACACACACACACCGTCTCACTCGGCCCATGTACGGGTAAAATATGTGAGGTGTGTTTTGGAGGTGAGTGATAATCTATCAAAAACACGTTCTGCTCAGGTCTCTGTCTCCTTTCCTGCTGGTTTGCACTCTCACTACTTCTTTATCTGCTGCAGCCAAACTTTATTTATCTGTTTTGTATTCTTCTATCATCCCCCTCCTTTACGTTCTCTCTCTCTCTCTGGGACTGCAAGGCCTCCCCGGCGAACCCCCTCTCGGCACCGAGCCGCTCTCCTCCTGCCGATGAGAAGAAGCCTCGGCGGCTGCATCCCTAACCCAAAGACGGGCCTTTATGTGAAGCTCCTCAGCATTCTGCTCCTGCCTGTGTCTCTCTCAATCCCCGACTTCTCGTTCTGAATGGGAAAACAGTCGATTTCGTGGATGAAATGCAGAAGAAGAACATCTCTCCTTCCCGAGGTTACGGTGGCCTTCTGGTAGGAAGACGCATCCAGATGCAACGTTTTCCGAGCGCCGATGTGAGCAGGGTCTGGTGTTACATGCCGGGTGGCAATTTGCCGGCCAGGCAGGTGAAAGGCCATAAAGGTAAGGTCAGGTGTGATGGTCGTCGGATAGTGGAGATAAAGAGATGAAGAGAGAGAGAGAGAGAGAGAGAGAGAGAGAGAGAGAGGCGATGAGGTTGTTTTTCACCGCCTCTTCCTCCTCCGGTGGAGCTCAGTGGGAATATTGTGATCCACATATCACACATTCCTGTGTGAATAAAGAGAGGAGGGGAGTAAAAGAGAAGCAAAGACGGGGAGGAGGAGGAGGAGAAGGAGAGGGAGAAGGAGAAGGAGGAGGAGAGGGAGAGGGAGAATAGGGAGAATAGGGAGAGGGAGAAGGAGAGGGAGAGGGAGAAGGAGAAGGAGAGGGAGAGGGAGAATAGGGAGAAGGAGAGGGAGAAGGAGAGGGAGAAAGGGAAGGAGAAAGGGAAGGAGAGGGAGAAGGAGAAGGAGAAAGGGAAGGAGAAGGAGAAGGAGAGGGAGAGGGAGAATAGGGAGAAGGAGAGGGAGAAGGAGAGGGAGAAAGAGAAGGAGAAAGGGAAGGAGAGGGAGAAGGAGAAAGGTAAGGAGAGGGAGAAGGAGAAGGAGAAAGAGAAGGAGAAAGGGAAGGAGAGGGAGAAGGAGAGGGAGAAAGGGAAGGAGAGGGAGAAGGAGAAGGAGAAAGAGAAGGAGAAAGGGAAGGAGAGGGAGAAGGAGAAGGAGAAGGAGAAAGAGAAGGAGAGGGAGAAGGAGAGGGAGAAGGACAGGGAGAATATGGAGAAGGAGAGGGAGAAGGAGAGGGAGAATAGGGAGAAGGAGAAGGAGAAGGAGAAGGAGAAAGAGAAGGAGAGGGAGAAGGAGAAAGAGAAGGAGAGGGAGAAGGAGAGGGAGAAGGAGAGGGAGAAAGGGAAGGAGAGGGAGAAGGAGAAGGAGAAAGAGAAGGAGAGGGAGAAGGAGAAGGAGAAAGAGAGGGAGAGGGAGAAGGAGAAGGAGAAAGAGAAAGGGAAGGAGAGGGAGAAGGAGAAGGAGAAGGAGAGGGAGAAAGAGAGGGAGAAAGAGAAGGAGATGGAGAAGGAGAAGGAGAAAGAGAGGGAGAGGGAGAGGGAGAGGGAGAGGCGTAATTTTGATTCAGGCGAGTGCTTCAGTGCTGGAGAAGGAATGAAGTCGGCATGCTGTGCAGGAAGGAGTCATTCCACCAAAAAGAAACGATCAGTGTGTGTGCGCACATATTTAGAGCTATTTAGTACAGCTGTGTGTGTGTGTGTGTGTGTTTTATTTGGCAGAGATCCCTAACTGGACGTATTCCCTCATGAATGAAGTCACTAAAAACATATTTCATCACATTCTTCCGAGTCAGAATTGTCCGTAAATTTCTCCTTTACAAGAATGTTCTTGTTTCATCTGCTTTCTCGCCGAGAGTCAAGCGAGAAGATGGATCCCTCTCTCATGTCTGAAGACCGGCTCTGACTTAAAGGGATTTGTAGAGTAGATAAGAAGATATATATATATTTATATATATATATATATATATATATATATATATATATATATAGTGTATTAAGAATAACAAGCTTCAGAGATGGTCGCCTTTTGGATGGACCCACGCTCGCAGGTTCCCTCTGTTCTCCAGTCTTTGTGCTAAGCTAAGCTAACCGGCAGCCTATCGATCTTCTTTTTTATTGGTCTTTTGCAAGAAAAAGCAAATATATGTTTTAATTACTCCGTCACGGCACAAAGAGAGCGGCACGTCGTTGGAAAGAGAGCAATGAAAGGCCGCAGTAGTCATCAACCGATCAGGATCTCATTACCTTTATGAAATCCGGTTACGTTGTCAGCGCCCTGCCTTGTTATCTTTTAATTTTAATCTGTGTCAAAGGTCATCCTCCCTTCTTCCTGTTGCACGCCCCTAAAGCCACTCGCTTTATTTTTTATTCACGGAGCGCGTCATCTTCGGTCGGAGAGGACAATTTGCCGCTGGCGCTCCCGTACGCACTTCCTGGGAGGAGAGAGGGTGTCAGACGAGCGACGGGTCAGGAGGGAGGGACGGGTTCAGAGGGCCGGACGTCCAGCGGGGTTTAAGAGGGCGGCAGTGGGAGAGGGAGAGAGAGAGAGAGAGCCCAGTCTGACCTTTGACCCCGGCCTCTCGGGTGCGTCACAGAGAGCCGTCACTCGCCCCGTCCTCTGGGCTTATCTCGCCCCGTATTAAGTGATCCCATTTCCACAGGAAAAGGGAGAGAGAGAGGGATGTGAGGTGCGGTGACGCCCTTGAACCGACACAACTTCAAACCCGTTTCTGTTTGTGTTGGAGTGTTGGTCCATTACAGGCCGGGCGAACAAGAAGAGAAGAGCGATGCGAGGTGTTGTGGGATGGAACTGGTGACACGAGACACGACGTCCCTCCAGAGGCTTTTGTTTTTTTTTCTGTTTGATGTTACAAACAAAGTATCAAAGTAACAATGTCAGTGGGAATCGGCTTCTTCGTCTCAGTGTTCTTTTGTTCCGGGCCGACATCTTAACGTTTAAAACCTCGACGTCAGGAAAACATTGTCCGTCAACCTTCGATGTGTGTTGAGCGTCGTGGACGTAGACCCACGGTGAGGTCCGGCCCGGTGGAGGCGGGTCTCTGGGAGGAAGTGGGCTCAGTCGTGGATTTGATTTCGCGCTCTCTTCCTGTTTCCTGTGTTCTAGGAAGTGAGGCGCATGTGTTTTATTAATCACTCAGAGAATGTGGTGGTGAGCCTGATCAGCTAATAGCTGACACGTTATCTCCTCCATCTGCCTCTCTCTTCTCCCTCCTCTCTCTCCTCCATCTGCCTCTCTCTCCTCTCTCCTCTCTCTCCTCCATCTGCCTCTCTCTCCTCCATCTCCTCATCTCCTCCATCTCCTCATCTCCTCTCTCTCCTCATCTCCTCTCTCTCCTCATCTCCTCTCTCTCCTCCATCTCCTCATCTCCTCCCTCTCCTCTCTCTCCTCTCTCTCCTCATCTCATCTCCTCCCTCTCCTCTCTCTCCTCTCTCTCCTCTCTCTCCTCTCTCTCCTCATCTCCTCTCTCTCCTCTCTCTCCTCTCTCTCCTCATCTCATCTCCTCTCTCTCCTCTCTCTCCTCCCTCTCCTCCCTCTCCTCTCTCTCCTCTCTCTCCTCCATCTCCTCTCTCTCCTCTCTCTCCTCTCTCTCCTCTCTCTCCTCATCTCATCTCCTCTCTCTCCTCTCTCTCCTCTCTCTCCTCTCTCTCCTCTCTCTCCTCTCTCTCCTCTCCTCATCTCCTCCCTCTCCTCTCTCTCCTCTCTCTCCTCATCTCCTCTCTCTCCTCTCTCTCCTCTCTCTCCTCATCTCATCTCCTCTCTCTCCTCTCTCTCCTCTCTCTCCTCTCTCTCCTCTCTCATCTCCTCATCTCCTGTCTCTCCTCATCTCCTCTCTCTCCTCATCTCCTCTCTCTCCTCATCTCCTCCCTCTCCTCTCCTCATCTCCTGTCTCTCCTCTCTCTCCTCATCTCCTGTCTCTCCTCTCTCTCCTCCATCTCCTCATCTCCTCTCTCTCCTCTCTCTCCTCATCTCCTCCCTCTCCTCATCTCCTCCCTCTCCTCTCCTCATCTCCTCATCTCCTCTCTCTCCTCATCTCCTCTCTCTCCTCATCTCCTCTCTCTCCTCATCTCCTCCCTCTCCTCTCCTCATCTCCTCATCTCCTCTCTCTCCTCATCTCCTCTCTCTCCTCATCTCCTCTCTCTCCTCATCTCCTCCCTCTCCTCTCCTCATCTCCTCATCTCCTCCCTCTCCTCATCTCCTCTCTCTCCTCATCTCCTCCCTCTCCTCTCCTCATCTCCTCATCTCCTCTCTCTCCTCATCTCCTCTCTCTCCTCATCTCCTCTCTCTCCTCATCTCCTCCCTCTCCTCTCCTCATCTCCTCATCTCCTCTCTCTCCTCATCTCCTCTCTCTCCTCATCTCCTCTCTCTCCTCATCTCCTCCCTCTCCTCTCCTCATCTCCTCATCTCCTCTCTCTCCTCATCTCCTCTCTCTCCTCATCTCCTCTCTCTCCTCATCTCCTCCCTCTCCTCTCCTCATCTCCTCATCTCCTCCCTCTCCTCATCTCCTCCCTCTCCTCATCTCCTCCCTCTCCTCATCTCCTCTCCTCTCCTCATCTCCTCATCTCCTGTCTCTCCTGTCCTCTCCTCATCTCCCGTCTCTTGGTGGAAGGCATGGAGGGATGGAGGGAGAGGCCTCCACAAGCTGGAAGGAGCTCAGTGTGACCTCTGAGTGTGGTGGAGGGACCGGGTGCCGGTGGTCCTGAGGAAGAAGCGCCCACAGACATGTACGCTCCAGAAACCATGAACTTGTTTCTGGATGAAACACTTTGTGTAAAACAACAAACATAAGTGATTATTTCGGCGACGCCCCTAAATTCATAAGATCCGTGACTAGACTCAGGAAGATTTTGGGGCCTGACTTTGTGAACCAGAGGAAGCGTTTCCGCCTCTCGAAGTACGTCACTGAGCTGAGGAAGGCAGAGGAGGATGAACGTGTGAAGTGAAGGTTGCTCACTGGTTTTCTGTCAGGTGACTCATGGACAGATTTTAGGTCTGCAGGTGGAGACCAGTGGCGTCCCTAGGCTAAAGCCCCGGATGTTTTTTAATTAGCCCCGAATATTAATTTTCAAAAAAAAAGAAAATACGTCATTCACCCAAAACAGCGGCGTCAGGCAGCAGGCGCACTTGCAGTGTGCGCCAGTGTGCGCCAGTGTGCGCCCCCCTATTATACAAGTCGTCATTTAAGTTTCTCTTTCCTATAGAACAGGTCCACACCTTGTTCTGTTATTAAACAAACTAAACGGACGTATTTTATTGATCTTATCCGTCATTTCTGTCTCTAAATGGTCGCGTTAACACCTCTCCTCTGCATCGCGCACGGCGGAGTTCCACCGCGATGTGCACAGACACGTGCGCGCGCACACACAGGTGAGCACTGAGCACACAACAGCGGACAGAGAGCGTCGAAACATATATCGCGTGAAAAGCAGACCTATATCTGCGTTTTAAAACGCTCCCAGGGTGAAGATGGCAACAGCAGCTCTCCTGTGAGGAACAACCGGAGTTCTCCTCGCACCGGAGCAGCTCTCTGAACCCGGAGCAGCTCTCCTGCTTCAGGTGAAAGAGACAAAGTGCTCGTGTCTTCTACCAACAATGAGCTGCTGGCTTCACATATTACAAAAGTACAAAGTACACGGACATAAAACTAAGTCATTAATAAATACATGGAGAAAAGCCTGTACTTTCGGGTAAATGGTTACGCCGTTAACAGGTTACGCTTGCACATGCGCGACTCGCTTATTTTTTGGCGTTTTGCCAGAAGTCTCCGTGACGTCCTTTCTGCTGCTGCGTGTCTCAAAACAGAAAACAGATCTCAACGTTGAACATGAATTGTATCAAATCTACAACCCTGTTTTAAAAAGATGTGTAGAGGAAAGCAGCTCACTGCTCCACTAATACTGATGCAACCTGATGCTCACATATCTGCACTCATTCTGTTTTGTTTGGCAAAAAAATAAAAATAGCTTATTGTTTTCCACAATGAGCTATTTAGTAGTAACTAAATATTAGTATTTTTTTTTGCACAGATACAACTTCCTGTTCATTGATCTAAGTGATTGCAATTAAAACATAAAAAAAATTGTCTGATGGAGCAATCTGATTTACTTGAAACTTTAAGTGATTGCAATTTTCTTTATTCTGTTATTTATAAAAGCACAGATGGAATCACAAAATGTTATTTACAGAAAAAGTTTGAGTTTATGGGTTTTCTGTCTGGTAGAGTTATATTTGGGTGCTGGTGGAGAGCTGGTGGTAAACTATTAATTGATTTAGTTTGGTTGTTCTGTGGCTTTTGTTTGTTTGTTTGTTTGTTTGTTTGTTTGTTTGTTTGACGATTATTTGTTTGTTTATGTTTCAAGTGATGTTTTAGAGTGTTTTCTGTTTTCACTGCAATAGTGGAATAAAGGGCTTTTTAAAACCAAACCATCTCCTCCCTCTCCTCCCTCTCCTCTCCTCATCTCCTCCCTCTCCTCTCCTCCCTCTCCTCTCCTCCCTCTCCTCTCTCTCCTCTCTCTCCTCTCATCTCCTCTACTTGTTCCAGCAGGTCTGGCTCGGTAGTCGAGGGATCACCCTTTTCTGATGTTGAGTGTCTTCTGTAATTTACCATTATCGCTCCAGTAATAAACACAAAAAAACATAAAAGTAAGACAAAAGAAACTATGAGATTCATGGGAGCTGCCAGTCTATGCAGTCTATGTCTCTTGTGCTGGGAGAGTACCTTCCATGAAATAGGAGCTTTAAAAAAAGCCCCTCATGGCGCTCTATAAGAACCACAAGTGTTCCTGCTTCTTGTGGTCGGGAAACAAATGGGATGTCAGCAGTGTGTGAGGGTTTCATTGAGACATAGTCTAGTCCTGCAGACAGGTATGATGATGAGTATCATGCGCAATCATGAAGGTGTGTGTTTGATTTGAGGTTTCAAGCACGCCTTGAGATGCATTCCAAAATAAAATTATTTTTGGATCTGCTCACAACATTTTGACTCTTTTAGCTTCTTCGGATCTCGCCGTCTTCCTTTCCTGAGCTTTTCCTGTTTCCTGTGTTCTAGGAAACGAGGCGCACATGTGTTTTATTTATCCAATCGGAGAATGCGGAATATGGTTGTAAATAAAATATTGTTGTAACCCTGATCTGGCGTCAGGCAGGATATGAATCCGCCGCTGACTCATTGATCAGTAAGTCAGTGGATCTTCCAGATAAATGTGTGACTAAAGTGCAACTCTGTCTGCGTTTTGACTGCTTTCATGTTGGTACAGTATAATTCACACACATCTGATGTCATGCTTCCCCTTCACTGGCAGGAGTATTAGTAATACGCACGTATTTACTCCCTCTTGACTTTGATCAGATGATTCCAGGAACACGCGAGTAGTATTCCCCCGTGTTGCCAAACACACATTCCACAAATTAAAACCAAAGAGCCTCATGGTTAAGGTTAAAGGAGACTTGCCAAGCTCATTTTAAGAATCATATTTTTATTTTGGGTTTTTACTAAAACATGTTTGCGTTATTTAATGTTTAAAAAACACTTTATTTTTCTCTTAGTCCCTATCTGAAAATGTCTGTCTGAAATGCTCCGTTTTAGGGCCTGTCTCTTTAAGACCGTATTCCGAAAAAGCCCCGGGTGCCGATATATATATTCTATATTCTAGAATATATCTGTATATATACCTGCGGAGCCAAATCTGATTGGCTTGTTGAGTCACTATTTATTTTATATTCACGTCCCCTTTAAAGTTGCTTTAAGGGCGGGGCTACCTTGTGATTGACAGGTCGCCACCAGAGCTGTATTACGGCGTCCCTCCTCCTATGTCCAAATATGGTCACTGCCGTTCACTGGTTGCAAAAAAACAAGATGGCGACGGCCAAAAGGCTTCACAACCGACAACTAAGTCACTTCTTATACACGGTCTATGCACGCAACCTTAAACACCATAGAACCATATATGGTTATTTTTCTTTGTATTGTAAAAAAAAACATATAAATCACAAGAACATATAGTGATGTTGCACATCAAATTAAACATCAAAGCCTTTGCTACACGAATCAGTGAGCCATTTAGCAAGAAACTCAAACAGAAAGAAAGATAATCATAAAAGTATAAAAACTATTGTTGTTTAACTTAGTTTTTTACTGTGTTCTCGCCTGAATTTTATCTGTACTAAACCCTCTCTAACTTTGTTCTGCTTCACTTTTTCAAAGTCAAACTTTGCAGAGATAATGTTCACATATTTTGTTATGATTTGGGAGAGCTTAAGACCTTACAGCTGCATCATTTCAAAGAAATAATCATCCTGAAAGTGCTTTTTTTCGAGGCGGACCTGAAAACTTTACATTTTTGCTGTGTGTCATCTTCATTTACTCTTAACCAGTAACATATAGACTGATATTTACACATCTGAGCAAAATCTCACATTATACTTGTTTATTATAAAACTAAAAGTATTCAAATAGCCCAAGTGGTTGCAGAGATACATCCTTTTTAGTTTGGGTATGTAATTTCGAGCAGAAGCCTAAAAATAGCATGGAGCTCAAAAGTTAAAGATCGGGTCCGGACCCTGGACCTATAACCGATAGATCGGACCAGAGCTAAAAAGAAAAGGTGAATAATGGAGGACAGAAACGAATGCTCGTGCAACTGTTGGCTAAGAAGTGTGTGTTTGGGGTGCAGCAGGGTTTGTGGATGCTGAGAGATGAGTTAGGATCCTCAGTTAGACTGCGGCGGCTAATCGGCCGATCGCTCCGTATAAAAACCCTCTGATTGATGGAGACGGGGGGAACCGCACACTGTGAGGACCCACAAGGACACACAAGGACACACAACGCACACAATCATGCTGGGATCTCTGACAGAGGAACGGCTCGTAGTAGTTGGCGGCATCCCGGTTCCCACGGACGCCGCAGCGCGAAAGCCGGCCTCCATCCGCATGGAGGAGTCCGGAGGAGACAGACTGGAGCTCTTAAAGGTGTTTGAGGACCTCTAAAGACACACAAACAACAACAACAACAACACAGAGCTGGTTTCACGAGTCGGGGTTCAATCGCAGTTCTTCCACAGAGGAGGAGGGAGAGGTGGGTGGGTTCGGAGAAGTATTATAAATGTGGCAGTAATTTAGATTCCTCATAATGTTGTCAGATCCACCACAAAGTATTTCCAGCTTCGGGGGGAAAAAATGCTCTCAGATATTGTGAGTGTCTGCTTTGTTCGTCCATTATCTTCCGTTTAGGCGGTTTTCCAGAGCAGGGAGGAACCGGCCTGACTTTCAATCGATGCCCGGACTTTAAGGCGTCCGATACCCGTGTTTATTAACGAGGAAGACGTCAGGCTCCACTTAAAGGGGACGCGTCCTCATTTCCAGGTTCATTCATGGTTTGAACTGGTTTCATAAACTTAGTAAACATTGAACAGATAGATAAACACATATAAGGTTACAAAGGTTATTTTATTGTCATTATTAGTCTTTTATGATCTATTATGCTGTTCTTTTGTTCCCCTGGTTTTGTTTGTATATTGTATTTATTTGTCTGTGTTGATTATTGCCTATGGTCCTTTGTGTTGACCGATATTTAAGTTACGTCTTCTTTGCTTCTATGTAGAGCACTTTGTGAACTGTTTTTAAAGGTGCTATATAAATAAAGTTATTATCATTATTAGTATTATTATACAACGGAATGCAGATTGCAGTCCCACTCTGCAACGCGACAAAACACAAAAACACAGAATAAACTATCGCATGTGGAAGATGCGTCACATGATATGAATGTCAAATCTTTATTTATTGAAATAACGGTATCCAACACGAACGTCACGATATCCGATCCAGTCATTTGAGTCCGTATCGGGCCGATGTGTCGCAATCGGTGCGTCCTGTATCCCAGACGTCCGTCTCCAAAAGCAGCGTTTTCCCGCTCTTCCCATGGAGACCCCGAGGTCGTACCCGGACCAGAGAGATGCATCATCCCTCCCATATGTCCTCGGTCCGTCCCGGGGCCACGCACCAGTTGGAGGCCTCCTGATAAGAGACCTTCCTCCTCCGCCCTCCCCCCACTTCAACTCCCTGACTCACTCCCAATCTGCTTTGTGAGGTTAGAAAGAGCCGGTATCATTAATACTCCATAAACATGTTATACTGGGATGGCACCACGCTCCATCTAGTGGACGTCGTTGTAACTACACCAAGCAACCAGCCCTGGCACTGTGGGGGCAAAGGAAGCTAATTAGCGCAAAGAGGAAACAGCATATGTTCCGGTGTACTCTTTCTAAGGAAACCCTTTAAAAAAAAAAAAAAAAAGAGGCAGTGAGTGCTGAGCTTGCAGACTTCCCATTAGTGTTAATGGAAAGTCTGCACGCTCAGCACTCACCGGCTGTGTACGCTCAGCCGTCGTAAAGAGAGAGCAGGATGAGTTGCTGTGTGTCGTAAAAAAAAGGCCGCAGAAGGTTTCCGGTAACGGGGCGACGTCACGGCGGCTATCTGTTGCGCCGCTAACTGTACCGCTAACCACACACCCCACACACCCCGCCACCCCGCCCCCGGCTGGGAAGCATCCTGCCGTGCCGACCCACCTCCAGGTTCCCACACCGGCGCCGCCGCCGGTGCTCAAGCGCCAATCAATGGGTTTTGCGAAAGCGGGGTCTTCCCTTCCAGGTCCTTCCAGGAACAATAGACTCACAGAGGCCTTATTTATAGATGGATGAGGTGACCGGCCTCATCAGCGCTCCTGGGCACGGCGGCGAGGGTTTGATGGCTGTGCCAGGTGACGTCCTCTTCCTCTCTTCCTTGATGGCCGACAGCATCCTTCTTGTGTGTGTGTGTGTTTGGGTTTGGGTTCACAGCCGCCACATAAATCATCTCGTTCTCCTTTCCCTTGCTGCGTTCGTGCTCAGGAGTGTGTAGGAATGTACATCCTGTACTCGTTGGAATATGGACCAGCGTTCATATTTATCAAACTGCCAACCGTGAACTCTCAAAGTGAAAGTGAAGACAATAACTCAATGTTGGGGGACATCTTCCTGATTGTGTCTGCTTCATGTTTCTTTGTCTGCAGTTGATCTTCGGTGTTCCTCCGCTACCGGCAGCAGACTTTTCTTTATTTAAGCGCCCTCTACTTTCCTGACTACTCGATTAAAAGGCGATCTGGATCGATTCAAAGCTCGACCGTCCCGACGTCACTGATGCAAAGTGAAAACATCGATAACGCTCGGTTGATCGGCAGATCTTTAAAACTGTGTTTTGCACAAAAGCGGCACTTTAAATCTGATGTGTTCATATGTTTCTTTGGGGGATGCTAAGTGAGCTTGTTAGCTGTTCCGTTTGAGCTACTGTTAGCGAAGAGCCCCGTTGCAATACTGTGAACACTCAAGCAATAAACCTGCAAGTTAAGGAAACCAACGTCTGCGAGTCGTTACTGCGGACGTGACGACATCAAAGTTTACACCAAACATGTTTGGTAACTGTCAAGCTTGAAACGACAACTAACGGTCGCGCAATTTAAATCTACCTGTTATATAAGTGCGCACTGATATGGAACGCTCTAAATGTAAACAGGCTGTACAGTACTTTATGGCTGAATAAAATACACCCCGTGACTCACTCTCAACCAATCAGAATGCTTGATTTGATCTACCCGTATTATAATACCGTACTTTTCGGGTTACAAGCCGCTACTACCTTCGGTCAGAGTCCCCGTTAGCTCCCCGCTGTAGCCAGCTGGGGCTCCTGCTAGCGCTCCGTCACTTCCCCGCTAACTTCCGCTAGCTCCCTGAAAACCACCAAAGGTAGCGGGACCAGGCTCGACACCCGACTTGGGCAGAGGGGACGCGGGCAGTAGCAGCAGAAGTGCTAGATAGCAGCGCTAGCTAGCAGCACTACTAGCTTGCTACAGCGGGGACACTGATCAGCCGTAGGAGCGGCTTGTAACCCGAAAAGTACAGTACTTTATGGCTGAATAAAATACACCCCGTGACTCACTCTCAACCAATCAGAATGCTTGATTTGATCTACCCGTATTATAATAAGTAATATAAGTGAGCGTGAATGTTGGGTCGTCGGTTTTTGAAAGCGGAGCCCGCTCATCCAATCACGACGTCGGGAAGCTGTGGGAAGAAAAAGGAGTTTTTTTTTAAAGTCCTCGGTACCGTCGGACGAGCCGTTCTGATGAAGACGATCGGCGCCTTGATGGACGTGTCCGATGCTTCAGCTCACGGACCGCTGGGTGGTCACTGCGCGGTCACTGGGTGGGCGAACCCGTGTTTACCAGCAGCAACACTGGGGACAAACCAGTGAGTCAGGCGTCTCCGACAGCGTTCCAGCTGCTGCTCCATGTCGGAGTGTAAAGTGCTCATAATTACAATATTTACCCAAATGCCTGCTTTGTGTTTACGCTCCAGAGTCCATGATGTTCCTGTCGTCATGCGGTTGACTTCACTATTGTTCTGCAGGATTCTCCTGCAGCCACAACTTGTGTCACTCCTTTGTTTGTTTGTTTGTTTGTTTGTTTGTTTGTTTGTAATTTTCTGCGTCCCAGATTGAGTCCAAGTCACGGGTCTTTCTTATAGATCTACGATTTTGTGCATCCTCGCTCCTCCGGCCTGTGACCGAGAAAAAGTGTTGTACGCGGAAACAAGATGCAGAGCGAGGAGGTGAGGAGACGAGGAGACGAGGGGGAAGAGGGGGAAGAGGAGGTGAGGAGACGAGGAGACGAGGGGGAAGAGGGGGAAGAGGAGGTGAGGAGACGAGGAGACGAGGGAGGCGAGGAGACGAGAGGGAAGAGGGGGAAGAGGAGGTGAGGAGACGAGGAGACGAGGGGGAAGAGGAGACAAGGGGGAAGAGGGGGAAGAGGGGGAAGAGGAGGTGAGGAGACGAGGAGACGAGGGAGGCGAGGAGGCGAGAGGGAAGAGGGGGAAGAGGAGGCGAGGAGACGAGGGGGAAGAGGGGGAAGAGGAGGCGAGGAGACGAGGGGGAAGAGGAGAAAAGGGGGAAGAGGGGGAAGAGGAGGTGAGGAGACGAGGAGACGAGGGAGGCGAGGAGACGAGAGGGAAGAGAGGGAAGAGGGGGAAGAGGAGGCGAGGAGACGACGGGGAAGAGGAGACAAGGGGGAAGAGGGGGAAGAGGAGGTGAGGAGATGAGGAGACGAGGGCGGCGAGGAGACGAGAGGGAAGAGGGGGAAGAGGAGGTGAGGAGACGAGGAGACGAGGGCGGCGAGGAGGCGTGGAGACGAGGAGGCGAGGAGACGAGGAGGCGAGGAGACGAGGAGACAAGGAGGCGAGGAGACGAGGAGGCGAGGAGGCGAGGAGGCGAGGAGACGAGGAGGCGAGGAGGCGAGGAGACGAGAGGGAAGAGAGGGAAGAGGGGGAAGAGGAGGTGAGGAGACGAGGGGGAAGAGGAGACAAGGGGGAAGAGGGGGAAGAGGAGGTGAGGAGACGAGGAGACGAGGGCGGCGAGGAGACGAGAGGGAAGAGGGGGAAGAGGAGGTGAGGAGACGAGGAGACGAGGGCGGCGAGGAGGCGTGGAGACGAGGAGGCGAGGAGACGAGGAGGCGAGGAGACGAGGAGGCGAGGAGACGAGGAGACAAGGAGGCGAGGAGACGAGGAGGCGAGGAGGCGAGGAGGCGAGGAGGCGAGGAGACGAGGAGGCGAGGAGCCGAGGAGGCGAGGAGCCGAGGAGCCGAGGAGGCGAGGGAACAAGGGTACGAGGAGGCGAGGAGAGGAATTGTGGAAGGCAAGGGACCAAGGGTACAAGGAGGCAAGGAAAGGAATCGTGGAAGGCATTCAAATCAGGAAACGAGAACGTCTCCAAACCGTGACACGCGCAAATCTGCACAGGTGATTTTGGACAACGTTGACGAAGGACTCTTCCAGGACAAAACAAAAAAACAGATTCTCCTCGGAGCTCTCAGAGTTTCGTGTGTTTGTCTTCCCGCTAAAATAATTTTTTACAGCAGAAAAAGTTTCTCAAAACTGCCGACCGCCACCTCAGAGCATAAACAAGCTCGTGTTTGTTCAGCCAAAACATCCCGAATCCTCCGGGAGGAATGGCATGCCTCGAACCCTGTGTGTGTGTGTGTGTGTGTGTGTGTGTGTGTGTGTGTGTGTGTGTGTGTGTGTGTGTGTGTGTGTGTGTGTGTGTGTGGACACGCTTTCTGGTTTTTTCGTAATGTCTTTTTTTTCTTCCTAGAAGTGCAGACCTCCCTAAAGGAGTCAAAGGTCGCGGCGTCCCGAGAGAGAAGACTCGGGTTCTGAGCTTGAATAAACACGAGGCGATGACGGCCGCCCGTCACCAGCGCCCCGTCTGATCCCTCCGGGGCGCGGCGGGGCGCGCCACCACGCACCGGGACGAGCAGCAGATAACCGGGGGGGGGAGGGGGGGCGTGTTCCTGAAGCGACGGCGTGTTTAGCGGAGAGGGGAAGTGGTTGACTTAAAGGTAACGGCGTGCGGTTTGACAGGAACGTGGCAGCAGGTCTGCTGGGTCACGTGACCGTCTCCCAGCAGCTTGTGGAGATTAACTCTCCCAGCAGGTGATGAATGTATCGCACTTTAGAGGTTCCCCTTTCGCAGCGTGCGTTCCCTGGAAATCTATCCGGTGAATTCGATTAGTCGACCCGGGCCTCCTGGAAGAGAGAGAGAGCGCTCCTGGAAACGAAGGGGAAGAGACGCGGCTAAAGCGCTGCATACTTTTATTTTTAGTGGACCTTTATGTAATGACGACAAACTCATTTCTACATTTGAGTATCTGGAGTTCCTCCCAACCACACGCTGTATCCACAGATTTGAAGCCCCATGTTTATCATTTTGGTCGTCGCCATCTTGTTTTTTTTGCAACCGGTAAACAGGAAGTGACCGGATTTGGACTGTGGAGAAGTGACGATAGAGACGCCGTATACATCCCTGGTAGAGAGATTTGTCAATCACCTTGTAGCCCCGCCCCTAAAGCGTCCCCTGCTTTATGGTCTGTTTGACTCTAAATGACCATAATTTACTAAATGAACATCATGCTGTATTGAAGAAGACTTGAAACTAGAGATTGAGACATAAACTCATGTTTACAATGTTTACTGAGGGAATACATCAAGAGAAGTAGAGTCATTTATATAGACTTCTATACAACCAGAGGAGTCACCCCCTGGTGGACAGGAGAGAGAATGCAGCTTTAACACATGAAGCATATACTTCTATACAACCAGAGGAGTCGCCCCCTGGTGGTCAGGAGAGAGAATGCAGCTTATACACATGAATCATAGACTTCTATACAACCAGAGGAGTCGCCCCCTGGTGGTCAGGAGAGAGAATGCAGCTTTAACACATGAAGCATAGACTTCTATACAACCAGAGGAGTCGCCCCCTGGTGGTCAGTAGAGAGAATGCTTCTTTAACACATGAAGTATAGACTTCTATACAACCAGAGGAGTCGCCCCCTGGTGGACAGGAGAGAGAATGCAGCTTTAACACATGAAGCATAGACTTCTATACAACCAGAGGAGTCGCCCCCTGGTGGTCAGGAGAGAGAATGCAGCTTTAACACATGAAGCATAGACTTCTATACAACCAGAGGAGTCGCCCCCTGGTGGTCAGGAGAGAGAATGCAGCTTTAACACATGAAGCATAGACTTCTATACAACCAGAGGAGTCGCCCCCTGGTGGTCAGGAGAGAGAATGCAGCTTTAACACATGAAGCATAGACTTCTATACAACCAGAGGAGTCGCCACCTGGTGGTCAGGAGAGAGAATGCAGGTTTAACACACTTTAGCAATGAAATCCCTTTTCAGAACCGCAGATTGCCGCCTGCTACAAACCCTTGAACTTAAATAAAAACTGAAATTAGAACTGAAATAGGTGAGCGATATCTTTCACAGAAGCCAATCAGAGCAGACTGGCCTTTAAAAACAGCTAAAACCGAGGAACTCAGTTTGAGGGTGAATACATGTGTTCTTTATAAACATGTAAATATGTTCTAGCAGAAACCCTAAACACACGTGTGAACCTGGAAATGAGCACATGTCCCCTTTAAATCCTAAAAAAAAAACATTTCCTTTAAAAGACAAGTGAACAAGTGAACATCATGTGAAAATGAGGCCTCAGTGTGGCTCACAAAGTAAGAACACTTGTGCCAACAGCTGGGAATGCTAAAGCTACGGAGCGGTGATTCAACAGGATGAAGAAGCATTTCTCTGCGTGACACGACCGTGAAAATATGCTTTGGCCTTGACAGAAAAAACAGAAGACGTACGGCCCAGTTGTTTTGTATAAGTAGCCCGTTTACAAATACTAATCTAAATCCGAAACTCCAAAACTTGTTGATTGGTTAATACTACTGCACAATTAATCCAACTGCATCAAAATTGCAGTATTTGTTAAAGGCGTAATCTGTGTCAAAATACCATTTTAAATGAAATACTGTGGTGCTGCAGAGATGTTCCCTTTTGGTTTGACATATTTGCTCATTCCTCCAACATCTGGAAGTCAGATTTCTGCTCTACGACTGTAAATTCTCCATTTATCTCGTTGTCTTGTTAGCCGTTAGCTCCATTAGTCGTTAGCTCCATTAACCGTTAGCTCCATTAGTTGTTAGCTTCATTAGTCGTTAGCTTCATTAGTCATTAGCTCCTTTAGTTGTTAGGTCCGTTAGCCGTTAGCTCCATTAGTTGTTAGGTCCGTTAGCCATTAGCTCCATTAGTCGTTAGCTCCATTAGCCGGTGCTCCATTAGCACAGTCTCCACGAGCGTAATAAGATCTCAAATAAGAACAAAGGTTATCGGATTGGGACTGAACCGCTCATTGTGATTGACCTTCAAGTCCACAACTTCCTTTATTTGGGAGTTTAAAGCATAAAAATGGTTGAAACATGTAATAAAATGAAATAAATAGTGGCCTCTTGAATCAGTGAGTGGCTCTCATTCAGTTTTTTTATCTTTGTTCTCTACGGGCACACAAACTGCAATCAGCTGTAAGATATACAAACTAATGTAGCATAACCACGTGTGTGTTTTCTTCTTCTTCTTCTTCTTCTTCTTCTTCTTCTTCTTCTTCTTCTTCTTCTTCTTCTTCTTCTTCTTCTTCTTCTTCTTCTTCTTCTTCTTCTTCTTCTTCTCCCTTGGAGCTATATATTGTTTCAGTTGTGTCGGGAAGTCTTTAATTCAAACCAGGGACTGAAACAAAGCGCTCGTCAAATGCGTTTATTTATCGCAGCACGTTGCGTGCCAAAAGAAAGGTACAAGATGCGTAAAGTATCAAGCGGAGCGACGCGCTCGTTTATCAATCACACGCCGTCTGCTTTTGTTTAACGGAATAAAAAGAACAAATGATGCTCGCGCTTCTTTTGCTGTGGTGAAGTCTCTCTGCAGGGGGGGGGGGGGGGCTTTTGGATGTTCAGATAAATGATCTCTCCCATGAAATACACCTCCTTTTTTAGCGACGCTGCCCTCAACTTATTGTTTTTATGCCTCTTAATGGAACCGTAAAAACACCTCATCGCACCACACACACACACACACACACACACACACACAAATATTCAGAATATGGATATTCTGAATTAGGTCTTATTTTCCGATCAAGACGGATGAGACATGCCGGTATTATTCAGGTTTTAGGACCATTCATTGGACACGTTTGTAGCTCGTTAAGAATGTGCGTCTCGGTTTTACGACACTTTACGACACTTTACGACACGCGTCCTCTTTCTAGTTCAGAATTAGCTCTGTGCGTTGAACACAAACCAACGACAACCAACAGTTTGCAAAGCTGAAGTAGAAGTGTTTCGTTTGATTAAAACATGTTTAGAATTTGGGAAATGAGTTAGTTTTTTGTGTTTTTAATGATTAATTTACAGAACATGCTTGTAGTTTATGCATCCTTAAGGGGGTGGAGAGAGAAGAGTATCTACTGTACCTGCAGCCTATCGCAGGACGGCTTCCTCTCCTCTTTACTGTCGGAGAACGAACACGAACACATGACTGGATGTCAGGTCACCAGGGAAATGTAGAGAGAGGAAGACTTGGATCAGCGGTGGGGTGAGAGGAGAGGAGAGGAGGTGAGGAGTGAGGATGGATGAGGTGAGGAGACAGAAAGCAAGAGATCCTCCCCCCCCCAGTGATGTTGGCCCGGTGCCATGTTGATGTAAAGGTAAAGTACCGAGCGAGGTTACTGAGCCCAGAGAGGCCCCAGCATGCATCTCAGCCAGAGGCCCCCCGCAGCCCCATCTCTAAAAACACATGGTGGCAATCTTCACGGAGCGTCGGGGCTCAGGGAGAGTCGGAGGACGAGGAGGGGAAGAGTTTGAGGGGGTAGCAGGTAATTCACCTCCGAGAAGCGCGGGTCTGTTTTCCATCAAAGTGGAAGTTGTTTTTGGGATTTAACCGTTTCAGACGAGCTCGGTGAAATCACGTGAAGTGATTTCACCGTCACTGTTCCCGCTCTTTATTGGGTTAGGATACACGCATGTTTTTTGTTTTTTTATATATATATATTTCATTTTCAAATGAAACTATACACTTCTTTTCGATACGAATAACAACATTAGCGCCGCTGCGGGTTTCATGACACCGTTAACCCTCTGAACCCACAGCACTATAAGCTCTGCACCTCAGCACCACCACGGATAGAAGAAGAGACAACTCCAACATTTATTTGTGTGCGGTACGACCCAGTTGCCATGCCATAAATCATAAAAAAATTAAAAAACTCGGGTTGAATTTCACTGATATTTTATTTTACACAAAATAGAAAACAATAGAATCTACTGTATATCATGCAACATTTTTAAAAGTTGCATGATATAGAAAAATGGAGGCTCCACGTCCCATATAATGTATTTATTGAACGATTTACATTTTTACAACTTCTCCTCTCTGTGATCAGCTCCATCCAACATTCACAGACTTTCTGTCACGTGACTGTTGGTCTCAGGTGAATCGATCATGGCTTCATAGTTGCGCTGATGAGTGCAGAATTTAATGTTTTTTACAGGATCTGGTTAAAGTTAAAGGTTGAGTCAGGGCGAGATTTAAAATGAGAAATGTAGAGTAAAATACTTTAGATAAAATATCACAATTTGGCTATTTTTTTTCCCGATTGAAACGTTCGTCGCACATGATGTGTTCAAGGACCGTCGTCAAGATGAAAACCGGCACAATTTCTTTATTCTTTTTTTACAGCTTCTGGCTGTGGTGAACGGTGTAGTTTTGGCGACTGTTTAAAGAAAACATGCTTTTCAATCCCGCCGCGGTGGTTCAGAGGGTTAAGTTGTTGCACTTGAGGGGTCTCTTTACCCCGGAGCCGGTCCCAGCCGGAGCCGGAGCCGGAGCCAGGGCCCCTCCGCCCCCGACCCACCCAGCGCCGCTCGGCTCTCGTGCGTGAAAACAGTCGTCAAGCTGTCACGTCGGCCAAAGCGCGCCGTAGTTTAGCTCGCATTGATGAGGTGATGTAATGTGACGTAGGAACCTCAAGCCCAGCGCCATTAAGCTGCACTTAAAGTATTCAGAATGCATCATTTGACGCCGTTCGTCTTCCTTAAAAGGTCACGCGGTCACTGCATGGTTAAAAAATCAACGCGTGCCAAATCGACCCCTGATTTGCGGCTGCCATTGATTCAATGAAGAAGAAGAAGAAAAAAAAGCGCCAAAGCAGATGTTGTAAAACAACATGGCGTCACGGGCAGTCACGTATACATCGTATATATATCCTAGGAGATGTGTTCTCACCTCACTGGAATCCGTTCTGATGTTCTACTTTATATTCTGCAGAATGATGTCGTCAGCAAAAAAATATAAAAAATGAAAACATAAAGCAGCTTCCTGCTCTGGGTTCTGTCTGCGTGTCGGTTCCTCGTGAGCTGCGACAACACGGAGATCAAAGAAGATGAAGTGTGTGTGTGCGTGTGTGTGTGTGTGTGTGTGTGTGTGTGTGCGTGTGTGCGTGTGTGTGTGTCAAGAGTTCACAAGTTCACTTTGTGTTGAGAAATCACTGTTGACGTCTCCGTCCTGTTGAAAGTGTGCAGCGCCGTGATGCTGATGAGAGAAGAAACGCTACATCAGCGCTCTTCCTCCCAGCCAATGTATTGATGCTTCATGTTATTACTCATTGGCTTTAAAGTGTGCATGCATAACTTATAAAAGCCGTCTGTTTTAAAGCAGCTATAATCAATATGTGTATGTTAACGCAGCTCATTGCTTTGGCTTCACTGTCTCGGTTCACTCTTTGCTCTCATAGCTCGGTGGCGGTTTTCATTGATAAAGTTCTGATGAACAAACTGTGTGTGTTTTTTTGCATTTTTCCCACACACACAAAAAAACACAGCAACACGGTGCAATTATTTCGCTCGTTACAAAATAATCCTCCGTCTTCACAGGAGCTTTTTAGTTTAGGAACAGATTGTTTTTTGGGGGTTGAAATAACTGTAATATGCAAGTTATGTGTAGAAATGTTGACTTTTTGTTCCTCAGTGGTCTCCTGGCTGATCATTTACATTTCAAAACTGAAAACAGGCTTTAAAAATATGAGAATAAAAACTATTGACTACTGTATGAAAGTTCCAGCCACTACTGTACGTCTGGGAAACATAGAGTGTGAACCACGGACTAAACAAAGAAACATGGGTCTTCAGTGTACTGCTGTGTTTTATTATGAAGCAAGAGCCATCGCACGATGACACAATTCAGAGAAGAAGTCAGTTCCCATTTAGCAGAAAGAAATAGTTCATCACAAGCTTTAAAAGAAAGAGTTTGAACCCATAAAGGAAAGTTAACACATTTGGAATCCGGAGGGAGTATACGTCTCTAACAGCGACCTGTCAATCACCTTGTAGCCCCGCCCCTAAAGCGTCCCCTGCTTTATGGTCTGTTTGACTCTAAATGAGCATAATTTACTAAATGAACATCATGCTGTATTGAAGAAGACTTGAAACTAGAGATTGAGACATAAACTCATGTTTACAATGTTTACTGAGGGAATACATCAAGAGAAGTAGAGTCATTTATATAGACTTCTATACAACCAGAGGAGTCGACCCCTGGTGGTCAGGAGAGAGAATGCAGCTTTAACACATGAAGCATAGACTTCTATACAACCAGAGGAGTCGCCCCCTGATGGTCAGTAGAGAGAATGCAGCTTTAACACATGAAGCATGGACTTCTATACAACCAGAGGAGTCGCCCCCTGATGGTCAGGAGAGATAATTCAGCTTTAACACATGAAGCATAGACTTCTATACAACCAGAGGAGTCGCCCCCTGCTGGTCAGTGGAGGGAATGCAAGTTTATTTAAGTCGCTTCCGCTTCCCTCGGCAGAACCGGATGTTGCCGCTTGGTATCCAAGCAATATCGGGTTTGGTGTTTGTTTCAGCTTTTGTGCGTTACCTAAAATCCAAATATGCATCACAAATTAATTAATGTAATACATATATGGTCCCCACTATGTCTGATTCTAAAAAATCAAAAAATACTTTTATTTATTTTACTGATATATTTTATTGATACTAATTTAATTTCCAGTGACTTTTACCTTTTTAAAATCAACTGTAATGTCTGCTGTCAGTTAGTGTTGACTTTTTGTTTTCGCTAATAATATGAGAATCATGTTTGTTTTTTTCTTTTTACTTTTAAATAACAATACCGGAACGTTCAGTATCGGGGTCGTGGGTTTACTTTCCACTTCGGCACTGATTAGATCGAACCAGCTGGGATTTCCTCACTTTATCTGGGTCAGCTGAAAATAATCAAAACAAGGATGAATTTGAAAACGTTGCACAACCGGTCGAATCTTCAGTTATGAACCGAGCATGTTGAGACCGGCGTGGTTGGCTCAACACACACACACACACACACACACACACACACACACACACACACACACACACACACACTAGCAGAGCTTCTCGATCCGTTATCCGCCCTTCAGCCCCGGTGTAATCAGGCCTCCCAGGAGGAGGCTTTCTGGACGAGAGAAGGACCAACGCTGGTTGTGGAACCGGGATCAGAAAGAAGCTTCCAAGATCCGTCCCTGGGGCTCACAGGATGGGACGGGACAGGGAGGAGGAGGGGGGGGGGGGGGTCCTCGTGGGGGTGCACACCTGTACATGTGTCATAGGAAAAACAACCGCTGTCCCCGACTGATGAAGTGCTTTCTGGATGAACCGCGGGAGGAAATTGCCTTCAGGATCCCAGCAAAGTTGTCTTTGCATTGGCGCGTCCACTTTTTGTTGCGTTTGTGTGTGTGCGTAACACCGAGTGTTCCTCTCTCTCTCTCTCTCTCTCTCTCCCTCTCTCTCTCGCTTCACCCCCTCACAGCCCTGACACACTCAATAGTCCAGGTCTCCTCCAAAGCGCTGACTCCACCCGAGAGGAATGCAGTGCGCTCGTCGCTCTTGACGCAAACATGAGCGGATAAGGGCGAACACGTGCGCACTACTCTCACCAAGCGGGTGAGAGTGGGGGGGGGGGTATCTGGCAGCAGCAGGTGGTTTCAAAACACTTACTGGGAATCGCAGACGCTCCCCTTCACCAAGGCCGCATCGCTGCTGCAGTAGACCTGGTCCAACTTTTCAGGGTTAACCTTTCAGAGCCTTGGTTAACACTCGGCTTTCACACCTCTGCAGCATTTCAGAGTCTCCAGTTTGCTAAACCTGCAGGAGGAGCGATGGGTCGGCCCGTGAGCTCATCCTGGCGATAGACTGGATGCGCACTAATGCATGCTGGGATTGGCTCCGGCTCGACCGGTGACCCTGACGAGGATAAACGCCCGGGGGCTGGATTCAGATGCACGCGGCAAGCGCGATGACATCTGCGACGCCTCGGCTGACATCGATCCGCGAGGCTGGATTCGGCCTCGGATCGTTTCATGCCGAAGGAATTTAGGCACGACTTCCACTTGGCTTCATTCGGCTTCTTTTTCCCCCCTCTTCATTCAATCCTGATTGTGGAAAACTGGGTCATGGACTTCTCACCTTTTTCATGTTTTTGTGGTAAAAGCACATTTCTTCACATGTGCTGCTCATATTTGTACTCACGGAGGGATCTTGTAAACGTGCTTAAGTGGGGGAAAATGTAAAATACAAATAGCTCAAGCGGAGAAGTGAGCCACATACTGTACTTTGGCATGCTGCTGAGGATGGATGTTGCTCTTAGACAGACCTTGGATCAGTTTACCGTATCTCTTCCCGTTTACCAGAATACATGGATCACTCACGAACCCCCCGGGTGTCCAGGGGAATCGCAGGAGCGCTTTGGAATGATGGAGAACGAGTTGTTTGTCTCTGACACCGCTAACAATGAGGGGGCTGTAAATGGACCCAGTTTAGGGGGTCATTTGGTATTAATGCAATATATTATTAACTCTTTTTTTATTTTTAGCGTGCATGTTCCCCAACATCAAAATATGCAGCACAATCACGGACACCCAGGGGGGTTCGTGAGTTATCCATTTATTTCTGGTAAATGGGAAGAGATACGGTAAACTGATCCAAGGTCTGTGGAAGAGCAACATTCTTCCTCAGCAGCAGGCCAGAGTACAGTATATGGATCACTTCTCTGCTAGAGCTATTTCCATTTTGGCAACGAGGCACTTTTATAAAAAAAAAACATTTCCCCCACTTAAGCACAATGGTGGACTTTGGTTTTGAAGCCTTGAGTTTGGCATTTTGGCCGTCGCCATCTTTCTTTCCTTCTTTTCTCCTTCATGAATGTTAAATGAAGTATTTCCTTTATTAGGGAACGAGATAATGCCGTCCCACAATTCCTTGCGGCAGCAACATTTAAAGTCTATAACATTCACCGCCGCTGTGTTATAAATAAAGTTGCCAAAAAAAACAAATAAAACATCCACTGTTGCATAGTGTACGCGTAGTCGGTTCCTCTTAGAACCGCCAATCACATTGTAGTCCCGCCCTAAAGCATCCCCTTAGTTTATGGTCTGTTTGACTATAATTTACTAAATGAACATCAATCGAGAGAGTAGAGTAATTTTCTAAAGACTTCTATACAACCAGAGGATTCTCCCCTTGGTGGTCAGTAGAGAAAATGCAGCTTTAACACATGAAACATATACTTCTATACAACCAGAGGAGTCACCCTCTGGTGGTCAGTAGAGAGAATGCAGCTTTAACACATGAAGCATAGACTTCTATACAACCAGAGGAGTCACCCGCTGGTGGTCAGTAGAGAATGCAGCATTAACACATGAAGCATATACTTCTATACAACCAGAGGAGTCGCCCGCTGGTGGTCAGTAGAGAGAATGCAGCATTAACACATGAAGCATAGACTTCTATACAACCAGAGGAGTCACCCGCTGGTGGTCAGTAGAGAGAATGCAGCATTAACACATGAAGCATAGACTTCTATACAACCAGAGGAGTCACCCGCTGGTGGTCAGTAGAGAGAATGCAGCATTAACACATGAAGCATATACTTCTATACAACCAGAGGAGTCGCCCGCTGGTGGTCAGTAGAGAGAATGCAGCTTTAACACATGAAGCATAGACTTCTATACAATCAGAGGAGTCACCCGCTGGTGGTCAGTAGAGAGAATGCAGCATTAACACATGAAGCATAGACTTCTATACAACCAGAGGAGTCACCCGCTGGTGGTCAGTAGAGAGAATGCAGCATTAACACATGAAGCATAGACTTCTATACAACCAGAGGAGTCACCCGCTGGTGGTCAGTAGAGAGAATGCAGCATTAACACATGAAGCATAGACTTCTATACAACCAGAGGAGTCGCCCCCTGGTGGTCAGTAGAGAGAATGCAGCATTAACACATGAAGCATAGACTTCTATACAACCAGAGGAGTCACCCGCTGGTGGTCAGGAGAGAGAATGCAGCATTAACACATGAAGCATAGACTTCTATACAACCAGAGGAGTCGCCCGCTGGTGGTCAGTAGAGAGAATGCAGCATTAACACATGAAGCATAGACTTCTATACAACCAGAGGAGTCACCCGCTGGTGGTCAGTAGAGAGAATGCAGCTTTAACACATGAAGCATAGACTTCTATACAACCAGAGGAGTCGCCCGCTGGTGGTCAGTAGAGAGAATGCAGCATTAACACATGAAGCATAGACTTCTATACAACCAGAGGAGTCGCCCCCTGGTGGTCAGTAGAGAGAATGCAGGTTTTAGACCTCCCCACAGCAGTAAACACAGTTACCTGCATGAACCACAAATACACGGAGACATAGAGGGAGCGGGCATGTACCAGTATGTCCGATCCTAAAAATCCAAACCTCTCGGTTTTCCTTCTCCGTATCCTCCGTCTGACCCCTCCTCTTAAAAATAGACCCCGACCAAGTTTGGCCCTTCAGCTGGTCGACCACACGGCAAGCCGGCATTATCCTCTTTCAGCCAACGAGCAGAGACGACAGGTGTGTGCCGATACCGTTCCGCGGTCGCCACTTTGCAGAGGGGCTGGCAGGATTTAGGAGTGGGGGGGAGGGGGGGTCGTTGTCACTATCATTTATAGGAAGGCATCAAAGCATTGAACCCGAGCCCGGCGGTAACGGGAGAAGGTGTGCATGCCGTCTCTGCTCGCCGCTGTCAGAATCAATCCACCTGGATACAACGTCTCCGAAAAGATGAGCCTCAGAATACCGGCCTCTGATCTGCTGATGCGTTCGTGACGCATGGAGCGAAGATACTTTAATAATGCGTCAATGCAAAACATTTTTTTGGGGTGGGGGGGGGGGGGGGGGGTTTGACTCACAGAGGAGCTCTGCCACACATTGTTGCCGTTACACTCATTACGCAGAGGGGGAAAACATGAGGGAGAAGGGTGTGGCTGACGCTCTTTATTACGCATGCACGGACCCGAGGATTCCTCCTCAGAGTTGGGGGGCTTTCGGAGGATCGGCGACCCCGTTCGGACCCCCGGGGGTCGGAATCCAAGCGTGGCTCGGAGGGCTAGAATGCCGCCCTGAATCTGCTCGCCTGCAGACCGTTATCGCTGGCATGCCGCCGCTTTAGGCGTGTGTGCAACAGCTGAGCTCGTTGTATTGGTCGTGTGTGTGTGTGTGTGTGTGTGTGTGTGTGTGTGTGTGTGTGTGTGTGTGTGTGTGCGTGTGTGTGTGCACCTGTCAATGAACGCAGGAAGCAGCATGAGTGGGCGTGAGAGTCGGCTCAAAGTGAGCGCATGAAGCTCTGCGTCCTCGCTGAGCCCTCATGACTACACACTGGGCCGTGACTCCGCCCACTAGCCTCGGTTCCATAAGTTCTTCGCGTCGTCTTGGACTCGGCGGCGGCGGCGGCGCCCGAGTCCCGTGACCGTCGACGCTTCGCGGTCGCTCCTGCGTGAGTTTTGCAACGTGTTTTTTTATTTCGAGATGAGAGCTTTTGGATGCGGCCTTGAAATGAAATGCCAAAAGCAATAAACCTTTGACAAGCGGGAACAATACACGGAATCTGAAACTTCGGCTGTTTGGAGATCATTTCTCTGGAATCTTCATGGAGTTCAAACCAACCTCTATATGTATAGATGTGTGTGTATAGATATGTATGTGCATCTGTGTATGTGTGTATATATGTGTATATGTGTGTATGTGTGTGTATCTGTGTATGTGTGTATATATGTGTGTGTGTGTACATATGTGTATGTGTATGCATATGTGTTTGTATTTATGTATGTGTGTGTATCTGTGTATGTGTGTGTATATGTGTGTGTGTATATGTGTGTATGTGTGTATATGTGTATATGTGTGTATGTATGTATGTGTGTGTGTTTATATGTGTATGTGTGTGTATCTATGTATGTGTTTGTATGTGTGTGTGTGTGTGTTTATCTGTGTTTGTGTGTATATATGTGTGTCTATGTGTGTATGTATGTATGTGTGTGTATCTGTGTATGTGTGTCTATATATGTATGTGTGTATGTGTGTATATGTATGTGTGTGTGTGTGTGTGTGTGTATGTGTGTGTATGTGTGTGTTTGTGTGTGTTTGTGTGTTTGTGTGTATGTGTGTATATGTGTGTATGTATTATGTGTGTATGTATGTATGTGTGTATGTATGTTTGTGTGTATATGTGTGTATATGTGTGTATGTATGTATGTGTGTATGTATGTTTGTGTGTATATGTGTGTATGTGTGTATGTGTGTGTATGTATGTATGTACTGTATGTGTATATGTGTGTATGTATGTATGTATGTGTATATCTATGTATGTATATTTTTTGTGTCGTCTATTCTTTACCTTTACTTGTGTTTGTTCAGCTTGTTATCCAAGTCAAGTTCCTTGTGCACACACACACACACACACACACACAAACACACACACACACACACAAACATGCCCAATTATGCAGAAAAGCAGCAGCAGAGAGCAGACATGTTATCAGCGGGCCGGCTCTTAACTTTTATTTTGCTCCGTGTGTGTTTTGTGGGTTCTTGTGGACTTTAGCGACGGCACAATGTTCTAAACCTCCGCTCTCTAAACAGCCGCGCAGCAGCAGCGGCAGCAGCCGCTGCTCGGGGGAATCCATCATCGCCGTTGCCAAACATCTCAGGACGTCTGGCAGCGGCAGCGCAGAGAAACGGAGCGTGCAATTAAACAACCGACGCAGGAATGTCTCATTTGCGTCCTAAGACTTCCTTGTTGAGGTTTTTGTGTTTGGTTATCCTTTTTTTCTCTCCCTCCACCCCTTAGTGACTCACGCTGTGAAAACAAATATTCCCCTCAATTTGCCAAAACAAAAACACAGAATATACAACCCAACAGATGACTGTACGGGGTGCTGCTCATCGTCAGCGTTAAATCAGCTCTGGAGTGCAAAGTTGTAGGTCTTTGCAGCTTATTTGAACAAGAACTGGCGATGTTAGAGCATTTAGCGCTGCGGGTCTTTAGCACATCCAACTACTAACTCATCCAAAAGCAACTGTATAATTCCATTAACGCGTCAATCCGTTTGGCGGTTGTGACGAGAAACATCACAGGGTGAGAAATCACGAGCCTGAACTATTCTATGAATCAGCACCTCGTATTCCCTCCGGTGGGAAGTAAACGCTGACAAAGCAGAAGAGATGCAACTCTCTATGACGCGTTGACAGGAGGCGAACACGCGCCCGACGATCCACTCGGAGGAGGAAGAGGAGCAATCGACTTCTAACTTTCGGACTCCTTTAGACAAACTGAGGCGAAAACAGCGCCAGGACGTACTTCTGCAGGAATGCTGGTCGAGTGTCTGCTCTGGAGAGCTTCGTCCTCAATCTGCTTCTCAAGCGTCCGAGCTGCGAAAGATGCGAGAGCCGTCCTGCGGCCACGCGGAGACGAAGCAGAGCGCTTGACCTCAAAATCACCAGAGACACGACGTCGAAATCGAAAGATTTTGGGTCCGTGGGAAACCACCAGACTCGGTTATGAGTAAACATCGCAGGCGATTCATGGATTTATTGTAAGGGGCCGATCACACCAGACGTGACTCTTAAAACCGCGTCGATAGCAAAACCGCGTCGATAGCAAAACCGCGTCGCTAGTGTAGGGTTTTTTAAGCTTAGTTTGTCACAATTGGACTTGTACAATGTAAGGTTTATTGTGTACATTACAATGCATGGAATATGATAATTAATAAGGGATATTATTATGAAGGATTTGTAATTGTATGCATATGAAGGTCACTTTTATTTACTGTGAAATGATTAATGTGTGAATGGATGTTAGATGCTGCATGCTGCATGTACTGCCGCTAGAAGGACTTGTAGTTCTCTTGTTCGCCTGAGGTGGCGGAGCTGAAGATTGACGTTTGAGACTTTACCGGTCAGAAGAAGAAGAAGAAGAAGAAGAAGTGGACGGGGCTCCGTCACTTTAGTTGCGGGCAAATAGCGAGTTAAGCGGCAACCAGAGGTGTGCACGCCGGACTGTTAATGAGAGGGAGGGCTCTAGGCTCCATGAATGATATAAAGTTAACTGTATGAGGGAGGAGCGTTCTCTTCTTCCGGCTACAAGCGAGCGACTTGGACCTGCGTGCCCGTGGTGTTCGCTGGTGGAGTAAAAGGAGCTCGATCGAAAGCATAAGCTGTCTGTCTATCACTTTTTATTAAATATTATTTTATTATAACTTCTTTGGACCCTGGACCTTATTTTCCTGCATCACCTCCCAGGATTTTTGAGCATTTCCACACTAGCAAAACCGCGTCGCTAGCAAAACCATTGTTGTCCTACGGTACGGCACGCCTTTCATGCTCGCCTTTTAAAGATAAAATAAGATAATCCTTTATTAGTCCCGCAGTGGGGAAATTGCAGGATTACAGCAGCCTTGCACACAATAGAGACACATAGTAAAACAATCAAGTAATATAAATAAAATAACAATAAACAGTAGTAAAAACAGTAAGAGAAGAATACAGTAGCAATTTTAAATTAAATATACAGACGGAATAAGAGTATATAAAAGTACTTAAGTATTTATATGGTGAGTGCAATTAAAGTGTCCAAGTGTCCAAAAGTGATTAAATGCCGCGCTTCGCATTTTTCTAGCGTTTTTTAAGCGTGCATAAAAGTTAAAATATTCTCAACTTTTCGCACAGCTCATCAATCCATTTTGTAAATGAAGTTTTATCGCCCGGTTGCACACGCAGGCCCGCTCCTCAGGCTGTTTTTGCCCGGCGCGTTTTTGCCAAGGCGTTTTTGAAGCGGCTGCACTTTTAAAAGCGGCGTCCGGTGTGATCGGCCCCTTAGAAATGTGAGCGATAGATGATCGCTGAGCTGGATCCACTTTCCGGCTCTTTGCTTTGGGCCTTCTTGCTGCTAAAGGGTTGAATTATTGGTCTCCGAAGATGCACGTGAACGCTGATGTGCACACATCGAGGGCGTCGAGACGACCGGCCGATCCAAGTTTCGAATTAGAAAATGAGAAATTAAGAAATCCAGGTTTTTTTTTTTTTTCAGAAGCAGACAGGAATTCCTTCGGCCTGCGGGGCTGCTTCGGGTTCCCATAGCTCAGGTCGCGACCTCGTCACCTTTCACCTCTGGCCCGAACGCCCTTTCACCCGTCGGAGACTGTGAGGAAGTGAAGTTTGTAGTGCTGCCAGACGCAAAGAAGAAGCACATAAAACTTTTAATGACAAAAAAAATGTATCGGTGTGTGGCTGCAGAGACAAAGAAATGTCAGGTTGGTTTATTTCCCTCGAGGGCGGAAATCAGTTCAAGTATCAATTACTGGAGTTATGGAGAAGAGATGCTGGTTTCTATCAAAGCATCTGAACCACAGACTGTTGGTGAAGATGGACGACATGACAAGTGAAGCCAAAATATCTCGATCGCTGAATTATCGGTCATAAGCTCCGCCCCCTCCTTGCTAGGGGATAAACTAAAAAGTCACACGTCAAATACATTTTTTCCCGAAGATTAATTCTGTCTTTTTGGGTGGTTTGCATCACACTGATGTTTGCTCAAGTGTTACATGTTCTGATAAGTTTGGTTTTAAAATAGTTATTTGATGCTATAAAAAAAGTGTGACGTCATGATTGACGGCTGTGATTGACAGTTGCTCTGAGGCTAACGGAGGTGGCATTGAGTTACATTATGATGCGTTCAAGCTCCCTTTAATAAAAAATGTATTGGGCATAGGTCAAATATAACATTATCATGATGTGTTCAAATGTAATCTTGTAAACTTGAGTTTTTGAGAGAAGTTTTTACAGCAATATAAATTATGGAATTATGGAACCTTTTTTTTTATGCACTGGTGTCGGATCAATAATCGGTATCAGGGAGGAATAAATTGTATATATATATATTCATACATACACATGCATGCATGTATACATGGCTCAGGCTCCATTTAAATATACAGTCTGTGGACTAAACCGGCAAATTAAGGGACTAATTGTCATAGTTGAGACGAAGAAGAGACACCAAACCGATCCTGCACCTCAGAATCCAAACGCCGAAATAAAAACCCAGGAGAGTGAAGTGGTCTCTAAGTGCAGGATGGCACTGATTTGGCAAACTACCAGAACCACTTAGACGTTTTAATTGGACGCAGCATTTGTTTCATCTCTCAAAGCTCCCACTGTGCTCCTATCGCTCATCCTCTCATCCTCTCATCCCCTCATCTGCCTATCAGTGCTCCAGGCTGCCCCATGAAGCCGGAGGTCAGTGGCTAATGGCTCAGTAATGTGTGGGGTGTTGTGGGTTGTGTGTGGGGGGGGGGGGGGGGCAACACAGCGGGAATGCAGGGATGACTGTCTGATACAAGTAGGAGCTTTGTGAGGAGGATGAAGAGGAGAGAGGAGACATCTTTAAGTGCCACCTCATTCCTAGGAGACGTTTTCATGCGTCCTGTTCAACCTGAACTGATGATTGTTATCTTTCTCATTAGCGAGACCTGCGGGTCGCTCTGTCTCCGTGTGCGTCTTTGTCTATGTGTGTGTGTGTGTGGCTGTGTGTGTGTGTGTTTTAATACATCAGGCTTTTCGCATACATGATGTGCCGTACTTCGCAGCTATCACACAAAGTTACTTCGTATGTTATCCACGTAATCGTGAACGAGGACGTATAAAGACGGTAAAAGCACAAATGGGTGCACAACATGCGATCTTTCACCCGGGAAACGAGAAGTCAACGTTCATTTATTTGTTACGTAACTTGCACACTTAAGTTACGCGATTCTGCAGTTATTTTAGCCCAAAATAACTTTTCCTAATCCTAAAAAGGTATTTCACGATCTTTTCCTAAACCTAAAAAAGTATTTCACGATCTTTTTCTAAACTTAAAAAAGTATTTCACGATCTTTTCCTAAACCTAAAAAAGTATTCCACGATCTTTTCCTAAACCTAAATAAGTATTTCACGATCTTTTCCTAAACCTAAATAAGTATTCCACGATCTTTTCCTAAACCTAAATGAGTATTTCACGATCTTTTCCTAAACCTAAATGAGTATTTCACGATCTTTTCCTAAACCTAAAAAAGTATTTCACGATCTTTTTCTAAACCTAAATAAGTATTCCACGATCTTTTCCTAAACCTAAAAAAGTATTTCACGATCTTTTCCTAAACCTAAAAAAGTATTTCACGATCTTTTCCTAAACCTAAAAACGTATTTCACGATCTTTTCCTAAACCTAAATGAGTATTCCACGATCTTTTCCTAAACCTAAAAAAGTATTTCACGATCTTTTCCTAAACCTCACGAAGTAGTTCACGATCTTTTCTGAAACCTAACGAAGTATTTAACCCTTTAAGCCCACACCCTAACCCTAACCCCTAATCTTATTTATTGTTTGAGTTGTGTTTAGAGGTTGTACATGGGGATTATATATTATTGTTATTATATTATATTAACATGTTTTTTTAATGATCGTTTCCTGTGAAGTCAGATCTTTATTTTGAAAAGACTGTTTGCTTGTGAATTGTGAATTGACACGTCTCGCTGGACTTTCGCAGGAAAACACAAAAAAAAGTAACTTCTTCGAAAGATATCGTACGAACTTTAGCTTGAGGATCCGTTGAACATACACACACAATAACAAGTGCACGTTGTCTCAGGCTCCTTCCTGACATCACTTCATAGAGGAGGTCAGCATGAGAGTGTGGGACTGGAAGTTCGTAAGACTGCTGAGTGCGAGGTTTCCTTTACGCCCTGAAGCTTTATCTCCCTCTCCCGTGTTTATCCTCCGATTCCTTCTCCCTCGTTCTCTCACACGGCCGACCGGCCGAAAGCTCTCGCTGTAATCTCTTCGTAAAGATGTGAGACTTTCCTCCACGGGGTGGTGTGTGTGTGTGTGTGTGTGTGTGTGTGTGTGTGAGAGAGAGAGAGTGACAGAGGTGGTGATATTTCCTCTCAGGGCCTGACTTCACACAATGACTTCACCGCTCTCCTGTTAGAGTAAAAGGCCCATTACAGTAACTGTGGACAACAAAGCGTTGCCACATGCAACACACACACACACACACACACACACACACACACACACACACACACACACACACACACACACACACACACACTACCCCTCACTACCTAGGTCGTGTGATTCTTCTCCTTATAACCTGAACCTGACTCGCGCTCTTAGCAGCACATTGTGGCGCGTCCCGTGATGCACGTTAACCAATAACTCTAACTCACATTTCCTAAGGTATGTCCTATAAGTGCTCCTCTGTGGCCGCGGTGGTCATGAGTTATGATTCTGCACAGCGCTCTCTCTCTCTTTCTCTCTCTCTCTCTCTCTCTCTCTCTCGCTCTCTCTCTCTCTCCAGTGCTGGACATTAAGGCAGCTGCTTGTAAAACAAAGCTGGGATTCTTCTCTAAATTAGACGATGAGCAGAAAGGTATTCGTCTGCCCGGAGACGGCAAGTTATTAAACTTTCAGACGCGTCAAACTCTACTCACGTGGGACGAGTACGACCCGGGGACCCTCTCGTGATGTGTAACCCTTTGCAGAGGTCGTTTGTCTTCTTAATCCCGCGAGAATATGTCCGTAATTTACCGACCGTATTTAGTCCCGTGCAAATCTGCATTTGTATTTGTTCATCTACGCTTTTGTTTAAACCTCCACGAAGGCGACAGTTGTGTTTTTAGGTTGTTGATTCTTCTGAAGGTGATTTCAAGGATGAATCCAAGGTCAAAGGTCAATGGGACCTCACAAAAGAAAAGAAAAAGTTTCTAAAATGTATGAATTCATACGCTAATTATGATAATTTCACACATAAAGGATGAGGTGATGACATGCATAGCCTAAAGGTCAAAGGTCATTGCGGCATCATAATGTTCAATGGCCATTATTCAGTGCCATTTTCTCACAAAGGAGGAAGAAGAAGATGATGATGGTGACCATATCAATCTACGGCAACTTTGAAACTGCGGCGATCTTAAAAGGTCCTTACGGGTGTGTCAGCAGCTTCTTTGCAGCAACATTCATATTAAAAAGCAGCGTTTATTTGGCCAAAACACATTAATTCATAGCCTAACTATGACAATTTCACAAGAATGTCTGAATGGATAAAATGATGCTGTGTGGAAGTTTTGGACAGAAATGAAAGTAAACTTAACTGGTTGGCACGAAGCGGTAATTCTAGTTTCTTTTCCACTCCTTTTTTCTGCATTTGTCCCAGTTGGCAATTTATAATTTGTTTTTTAATGTATATTTACAGAAAGGTTTTGGACAGCATTATGGGTGCAGATTCAGGAGGTGTTTGTGAGTATTAAATACCCTAAATAGGCCTTGGTATTAAATACATTAAATACTATAATATGTGTGTTACAAGTGGATGCTACGCAGAGCCTTCACATCATATCCGGGGGGAAATATCAGTAAAAAAGTGTGTAATAAAATACAGATTTAGATTATCCTGTGCACAAAACACATACACAGGGAGGGGGGTCCCTGGTAACACTAGTCTAAATGAAAGGCTTTAGTGTGTTAATTATAGATTCAGCCACATTCGGCTAATTAAGGATGCTATGTGGAGTATTCACTGAGGCAATGATATTTGGCAAATTAACACAGCTCCAGTATGTGTTGGTCGGGACGGCGCTGGCTCAGACCTCAGACATCCAGAAATTGTAAATTCCAGCCAAGCGGTGCTGTTTACTCTCCTCGCGCTGACATTACGTCCAAACACCGCTTGCTTCCAACTCTGGGGAACAGGAGAGGAATTGAAAGTAACAGAAGAAACCATGTTGTTCATTAAACCCTCAGACTGTGAGGGGGGGTATTTAACCTGCTAGAAGCAAATGCTCAAAGTGTAAATGTGAGAGTTGGATTTGAATTTAAGCGGAGATTCTACTGACACACATTGAGGAATTGCAGAGCAGGGCATTGTGGAGAAGAAAATATATTTTTTTTACAATATGTTTGGGTGGGGTTTACCAATTACAACAAAAAAGACAGCATATATGCTTCATGTGTTAAAACTGCATTCTCTCTCCTGGCCACCAGGGGGTGACTCCCCTGGTTGTATAGAAGTAAATGTTTCATATGATAAAGCTGCATTCTCTCTACTGACCACCATGGGGCGACTCATCTGGTTGTATAGAAGTCTATGCTTCATGTGTTAAAGCTGCATTCTCTCTCCTGACCACCAGGGGGTGTCTCCTCTGGTTGTATAGAAGTCTATGCTTCATGTGATAAAGCTGCATTCTCTCTACTGACCACCAGGGGGCGACTCATCTGGTTGTATAGAAGTCTATGCTTCATGTGTTAAAGCTGCATTCTCTCTCCAGACCACCAGGGGGTGACTCCTCTGGTTGTATAGAAGTCTATATAAATGACTCTACTTCTCTTGATGTATTCCCTCAGTAAACATTGTAAACATGAGTTTATGTCTCAATCTCTAGTTTCAAGTCTTCTTCAATACAGCATGATGTTCATTTAGTAAATTATGCTCATTTAGAGTCAAACAGACATGTTTATAATCTTATTCCAGTCTCCATGAAGTTCCCCCAGGTTTCCTTTAGTAATGTATGTTAGTTTTTCCACACCACATGTTGATTCATCTTTTGTATATACTGATTCATACTTGGTTTGTTCTCTTTCCTCCCATCCTATAGCTATTTCTCTCTTAGCTTGTAATAGACACAAGTACATTCATGTACGGTCACTCTTAGTCATAAAATCACAAATAATAAATAAATACCCAGGATGCAACGCTCTGGCTAACAGGGGCTTTTTGCTACCACATTATGCTTCCGTAAGCGGTGAAGTGATGTAGTTTTGATGATGTTATATATGTACTTAAAGGTTTCCTTTCCAGAATTCAGAGCATCTGTATTGCCTGCTAACGGCTCTCAACAAAGCAACGCAGCTAACGGTGCTAACAGCGCAAAAGAACAGCAACAGCGCTGACAGAGCTAAAGCTTTGTTTTTACTCACGCTTGGTGCCGTTGACTATAGGTGCAACCTGCAAACCGCCATAAACCAACCTCCACATTGACAAGGAGGTTATAATTATCTGTAAAGTCATCCTTAACTTGCAGGTTTATTGCTTGAGTGTTCACAGTATTGCAACGGGGCTCTTCGCTAACGGTAAGTTAGCTCAAACGGAACAGCTAACATGCTCACGTAGCATCCCCCACACTAGCATAACGAACGACAACACACACGTCACTTCCTCCCTAACCTAAAGATGAGGAATGAAAAGGGTTTGATCACAAAATCGTGATAATTTCCAGTGAGAGATAATTACGTCGGTAATTTCCCGACGCGAGGCGAGTTCTCTAAACATCATGGAGGATAAAAATTACAGAGAAAAGACGGACAGAAGCAGCGAGAGCACTTCTTTACATCGGTGGCTGAGCGTCATCCTCCACCCTGCTTTCAACCGGCCATCGGTTTTATAGTCCCGTATGTGCGTCCCGGGACTATTTTCTCTGTCGCTGAAATGCGATACACAACATTTGGTGGCTACAACTATTTTGTGCTGAAAGGCAGCTTACTATTACTATTTATAAAGTCGCTGGTACCCGTATTATAAAAGCAATAAGGTACTCGAGGCAGTACTGTGTCTACAATAATGTACAGTTCAAGGGTTTGCTAACAACACCCTTGAACAGTACATTATTGCACGACACAGTACTGCCTCTCGTACCTTATTGCTAAAATACGAGCCCTGTAGAGAAACAAGTCAAGTATTAAACGCATTATAAAGAAACAAATCTGTAAAAATGGCAAAATAATCGTATTAAATTTGCTTCACACCACTCTCAGATACAAGAGTGGTATCGATCTTCTGATCCTAGAACCAGTAAAACTAACTTTTCCTTTTAATGTAGACTGCAATGTGTGATTGTTGGGGCCAGAATACAAGTAACACCATCTTGTAAATGTTAAAACAAGCAATAACTCCTAAACGGCCTCACTGCTTTCTCACAAACGTTCCAAGATGCGATCGAGCCAAAACATGATCTCCTCCAATGGTAGTAAAGATATAATTAAGTTATTATGTTTGCAGCCGAGTTTAACCGGCAGCAGGTGGTCTTCTCGTTGAGGGGGGTTTGATTACGAAACTGCTAATTCAAGATCTTCGGCCGCGTTGCATTTCGACTGAGCAGGACGGCGATGCCGGCCGAGGTAATTGTGGGCATCCAAAGACTTTTACAGCTCCAGAGTTCACGCAGTAGGATAGTAGGCACAGAGTCAGGGGGGGTGCAGCCATCAGTTATTTCTAAATGGGTCGCAAGCCGGATCCGTCTGGAGCTGGAGTGGAAAATACCTGCAACTCTCTCTGCAACAAAATCATTTTTGGACTGATTTGAGAATGTGTGTGTGCGTGTGTAGTAAGAGAGCAACCGTATATCAAGAAACACACATGCACTGCCACTATTAAACACACAGATGATGGACTTTCCATGTCCCGCTAAGCTTCTCCAAACTCATCCCCCTCCAACACACGTCTTACTTTATGTGTCTGCATGTGTGGATGTGCACCTAAAGATGGTGGAAAGAATGTGCCAAACTTTGGCCTAAATTACAATGAAAGCACACACACACACACACACACACACACACACAGAAATACAGACTTTGGTCCCAGTGGTGCGGAGTACAAAGCCCAGTCTGACAGAAGAGCTTCTTTGGAAAGGGAACTTGGCTCCCAGCGCAGTCATATAGATGCAGGTATAATATATGAGACTCTGAGGTCCCCTGAGAGGAGGAGGAGGAGGAGGAGGAGGAGGAGGAGGAGGAGGAGGAGGAGGAGAATCTGGGACCAGAGGAGCAACTGGTGATTCAGCAGCAGCGGGCCTGGAAGGATGAAATCCATAGAAGAATAGACTTTTCTTCAATAAATAGTGAAGAAAAATGAAGAAAAATAAATAAATATATATACACACACACACACACACACACACACACACACACACACACACACACACATACAGCAAATCCATGAGTCACATGATGTCACGAACAATGTTCAGGACAGTTTTGTTTGTCACTTTTCAGTGAGGGCAGGATTATTTAATCCATTTAAAAGTAATCTTAAAAGTTCTCTATACAATATTTAGAGCATTATGGCGGAAAAAAAACTATTATCTATATATCATCTATATATATTTATATTATTATTATTATCTATATATAGTGCAGTAATGTCGACCTGAGCAGAGAATGAAGTCGCTCTCTCTGTCTGTCGTCGTCTGCGCTGTTAGCGTTATTAGCACCGTTAGCGTAGCCGTCGCCATGTTGAGAGCGCTGTGGAGGCAATCGATTGGCTCTGAATTTGTCATTTAGCACCTTAAACTGCAAGTGTGTGTGTGTGTGTGTGTGTGTGTGTGTGTGTGTGTGTGTGTGTGTGTGTGTGTGTGTGTGTGTGTGTGTGTGTGTGTGTGTGTAATTGTGTGATGTCACCAAAACACATCGTTGGAAAGTCAACTCTGTGTGTGAGAGACACATGGAGGAATGTCAGGAAGCCAGCAGCAAATCCTTACATGGTGTGTGTGTGTGTGTGTGTGTGTGTGTGTGTGTGTGTGTGTGTGTGTGTGTGTGTGTGTGTGTGTGTGTGTGTGTGTGTGTGCGCGTGCATGTTGTACCGCAGCTTATTTCACAGAATAGTCCGAGCCAGGTTTTTATTGTCGGTCCTTTAGACACAGCGGTGCAGCAGAGGTCCTTTCTCAACCCGCCTGTCTACGCCCAGAATGGCATCACCACATACAATGTGAGTCTCCAGCCAAGCTTACACAACAACACAGACAGTATTTTGGGAATTACACATGATTTGGTAACGTTTGGCCCCCTTTCACCTACTTCATTTCCGGAGGCTCCGGTTCACTGTGTCATACCGCCTTTCTCGGCAAGAGACGTTTTCCTCTGCTTTTTATTCTTTTGGGACGAGCCGAAGTCACGTCTCGGATCAATTAAAACCAGGCCGAGTCGTGTCTGAAGTCTGTCGAAGAAAAGTCAAGTTAAAAGTTTGTATAAATCAAATGGCAGATCCAGTTTTATGTTCTTACAGACCATTAAAAAAAAACACAAGCGTTTTCTTTTTAAAGCTTAACAGTGTTTTCAAAGGGTTGCTCCAGTGATTTAGTATTTCACTTTCATAAAGCTGGAAGACGTGCAAGAAACACATTTAGTTCAAAAGTGAAAAGCAAGATATATAGATTTATATATATATATATATATATATATATATATATATATATATATATATATATATATATATATATATATATATATATATATCTTCTAGAATAGATCAAACTTGATAAATGCACAAATTATACTTTAAGTGTATGTGAGGGTCCACTAGGGTCAGCTTCTATACAACCAGAGGAGTCGCCCCCTGGTGGTCAGTAGAGATAATGCAGGTTTTAAGACATGAAGCATATACTTCTATACAACCAGAGGAGTCTCCCCCTGGTGGTCAGGAGAGATAATGCAGGTTTTAAGACATGAAGCATAGACTTCTATACAACCAGAGGAGTCTCCCCCTGATGGTCAGGAGAGATAATGCAGGTTTTAAGACATGAAGCATAGACTTCTATACAACCAGAGGAGTCTCCCCCAGGTGGTCAGTAGAGATAATGAGATAATGCAGGTTTTAAGACATGAAGCATATACTTCTATACAACCAGAGGAATCTCCCTGGTGGTCAGGAGAGATAATGCAGGTTTTAAGACATGAAGCATATACTTCTATACAACCAGAGGAGTCGCCCCTTGGTGGTCAGTAGCGAGAATGCAGGTTTTAAGACATGAAGCATAGACTTCTATACAACCAGAGGAGTCTCCCCCTGGTGGCCAGTAGAGATAATGCAGGTTTTAAGACATGAAGCATAGACTTCTATACAACAGAGGAGTCTCCCCCTGGTGGTCAGGAGAGATAATACAGGTTTTAAGACATGAAGCATATACTTCTATACAACCAGAGGAGTCTCCCCCTGGTGGTCAGTTGAGATAATACAGGTTTTAAGACATGAAGCATATACTTCTATACAACCAGAAGACTCACCCTCTGGTGGTCAGTAGTGAATGCAGATTTTAAGACATAAAGCATAGACTTCTATACAACCAGAGGAGTCGCTTCACTCAGCAGAACCGGAGGTTGCCGCCTCTTTTAAACGCAGAAAGATAAACATTTCATGTGTGAAAAGCCTGTTTCATTCTGTTATCTGAAAATAGAAGAAGCGTGTACTTGTCAATGCATCAGAAGAGGAGTCCTTCACATTAACTTGTCTTATTTGAGCCGAGTGTTAAGTGCAAAGTCGCCGCCGCCGCCGCCTGTTGTCCCGCCGCAGCTGAGCGGCCCTGTGTGGCGCCCGGCTCGGGCTTCAGCTGCTCGGTGAGTGCGCTGCCCTCAGGAAGTTCCCACTGCTCTGGCTATCAGGGCGGAAAATGAGTGTTTGTCACCCCACTTTAGCCACAGCTCTCTCACTCTCCGTCTGTCTCTCTCTAATGCACACACAGACACACACACACACACACACACACACACACACACACACAGAGCATGGATCATTGCCTCATATCCCTTTTTCCCACACCAGCAGAAGCCGACTAACGGGGATCTAACTGTTTAATTGAGCCTGAGGTGCTGGATTATTGTAGTCGTACTTTTAGGAAGTGGGCTCAAATACACACATTATTCCGTGGGAAAGTTGTTCTTGCTGTCATTTAGACATCTCGGTCATTTTGGTGTGTCGACTGTGTCAAAAACATGACAGACGTAAATCAGAAAATGTAACTTTGAATAAAAACGTGAATTTTTTTGATGCACAGGCCTGCCGTTACCAATTATATTAACTATAGACTGATATTTACTGAGGAACGAAAAGACATCTGCTCAACAAATCCTCACGCAACAATTCGTATGTATCCCACGATAAATTATTCCACATTTTTTTGTGCTTTTCCCGACAGAAACCAGCAACACGTGTCCATTCACACTCATTACATTCACGCGGTCTTTTCAAAATGAACTTCCGTCCACACAGGTCAGGGTTAAGGGATAGCTTAGCAGGGTATACAGGTATAGCTAATGCTGGATGAGACCAGCATGCATTGGTTGTTCTCCGTCACATGACATGCGGTCACCCTAACCCTATGACAGTCAAATTAAGTCACGCAATGATTTCTCTGTTATATTCTATTTTATGATTATTATTATATTTCCTGCAGACTTGACTTCCCTTGTTGTCCCTTGTTGACTTATTGTATTGTTTTTTGGGGGGTTAACGTGTGAGTGCACAGCAGTGGCGGGCCGTGCATTTTCTACCGAGGCCTCCTGTTATGCTGGCCTAGGTATGCTGTGCGTGCAATTATATTACATGTAGTGTATTTGTGAAAAACAATTACATTATGAAATAGATATAACTTTTAATTATAAGAAAAAAATGACGGCCCACCACTGGTGCACAAGCTTTGTTTCTCTTTGTTGAATGTGATGGGAAAATATCTATATGCTGTATTTTAAACTCAAATCTCTGAATGTAACTGATGTTTCAATATGATGTGCTTAGATCAATAATTAACGACTGAAAAACATGTTTTTCTTAAGTTCGTGAAGGTATTCAGGTTCATGCTAGCTGATAAAAGCCCCAAGGGGCCAATGACTTGGTTTTAAGGCCAATAACCTAGTTTCAAGGCTAATAACCTGTTTACAGAACGTTCAAAGTACGCTGATGAAAACTCTGAGAGGCTAATGACTTGTTTTATATAACGATCAAGGCACGAACCACGCAGGAGGAACAGATGAAAATGCTGACATGGGACACACAGTCCAACGTACATCACGTGTTCGTTCTAACGGGAACCAATCAGGAATGAGATGGATCGTGAGGGGATGGTCCTCTGAAATTGTATAATACTGACTGTTTTTAGCAATAATCTTTGTGGAAACCTGTACAGACATTGTTGATTGATGGCTGTTCAACTTTCTTCCTGCTTGCAAGCATTTAATAAACTGACAGAGGCATCTTGTCCAGTGAATCTCTGCTTGTATTGTTTTTACATTTTTGATTGAAACCTTTTGAGCTTTCCTCCCGAACGACATAGAATTATTTCCACTACATGAACACAAAGTTGTAGGAGAGAGAGAGAATTAAAGAGAGAGAGATAGAGAGAAATAAAGAGAGAGAGAAGTCTATAAAGAAAAGAGTCCATGAGTTACTGTGAGCGTCGAGTGTGAAGCGAGAGCTGAAAGTCAAAACGTGTGTGATGAAAGTCAGCTGGCTTGAGGGGCGACCTCATTCCAGCAGAGTAAAGAGGTGAAAGGTGGCTTAAAGAAAGAAAAGTTCTACTGAGGGCCACGGAGTTGGGAACCATGGGAAAGACATGAAGCGCCGCGTCATGGTTCAAACCTGGCAACCGCTACCGGAGCATCCGAGAGCGAAGCGTTCTGCAGGATGCACGGCGGAGCGGATCAGCGCTGGCAGCTCACCGAGCAGCGAGGAGACGGAGATCCTTTAAACTTTACGTTTCTTTGCTCTAGTTGTTTTCTGTCAATCTTAGGACTAAACAATCACTCAGACGGGGGTCCGCCATTAGCCCGCCGAAGATTACGCAAAGGCTTTGTGGTTTTGTCCGTTACGCCAGCTTCTTCATTGATTTGTTTTTGTCTCAAATATTTACACATGAGCGTGATCGTTGTCCCCTGCAGGCTGGAGTGGTTCATGGGAGACTGAGAACGGGACGCGTTCCAGCGGGCTTTGATCAGAAAACATCAGCGTCATCCGGCCCCGAAGCTGCAGCAACCGTTAGCGTGACGCTGCCACCGAAACGTTAACCCCCAAAACAAACCACTGCAACAACCGCAAAGAAGAAGTATGAAGCGAAGTGTGTGCAATGTGTGTGGAAATGCATATATTTATTTGGTTGGTCCACTGATACTCATCTTACGATCCAATAATTATGATCTTTCTCTGAAATATCCTCTTACTTCCAGGTGATAAAACCACATGAAGAGCCACCGTTTGATCGTCTGGTTTCCTAAAAAGTTTAAGTATTTTCTTGTGGTTTACAAGCGTCACAAATAAAAGTTTTATTGTGCTTGAAACTCCACTTAAGAGTAGAAGTTTAGGATGTATGGCTTGTTCGAAACAAACACAGGACTTTCACCCGGAAGACCGCTGTTCGTGTCCCGTTATTATCATAACCTTGATTATTTAATGTTATTTCTGTTTTTAGGTTTGTTTTTGTTTTTCTAACATCTGCCTCTCGGGACTACAGGTGGAAAATAGCCTCTTGGCTAACTCTTGGCTAATTAATGTGCACTCTCCCCTTATCAAATAAACCAAAACCATTTATCAAAATGTAATTTATTTACATTCGTAGTTAAGTGAGAATCTTTTAACTGATTATGAAACAGTCTTAAATTAACAGATGCCTGAGTGTGACCTTCATAAGTAAACGAGACCATCAGAGAGAAGACTGGTTATCAGAATCAGAAACAGAATCAGCTTTAATGGCCATGTAAGTTTGCACTTACATGGAATTTGACTCCGGTTTCATTTTGCTCTTCGTACTTACCGTAAAAGCCAGGTTACGAGTCGCTACTACCTTCGGTCAGTGTCCCCGTTAGCTCCCCGCTGTAGCCAGCTGGGGCTCCTGCTAGCGCTCCGTTACTTCCCCGCTAACTTCTGATAGCTTTCCGCTAACTTCCGCTAGCTCCCCGAAAACCACCGAAGGTAGCGGGACCAGGCTTGACACCCGACTTGGGCAGAGGGGACGCGGGTAGTAGCGGCAGCCGCGCTAGCTAGCAGCCGCGCTAGCTAGCAGCCGCGCTAGCTAACGCTGCTCCTAGCTTGCTACAGCGGGGACACTGAACGGAGGTCGGAGCGGCTTGTAACCCGACTTTTGCGGTATACACACACAATATACAGTAAACAAGATAAATATTTCCACATAGTTAGTCTCCTTCTGGTCCTCCGCTGGGAGGACATATATAACATACTTATTTCAAACCAAACTATGATGTGTTACGAAACCTAAACAAGCAGGATTGTTGCCTATTGTTGCATCTTTGGTTTTGTTTAAATGTTCATGTTCAACCACATGTTTAAAACTGCCACCGCAATCCGGGAGAAAATACTTTCCCCTCAAAAAACGTAGATTGAGAATTCAGTTAGGTCGTACCGGAGCGTCACTGGAGGAGACGGGGTCGGTCAACGTTACACCACTGCCGTCACGTCTGGTGCTCTTTGCACTCCGTCTTGCTGCAGCGAGCTCTCCAGAGGGTTTGGCGTCCCACAGCCGCAGTGTTTCACCGCCTCCCTACTTAACCTCTCAACAGGATTGTTTTTCAGCGCTGGGTTTACGGCCCTTCTGAGACCCGGGACGAATCTCGCCAATCCCACACAACAGATTTTGGGAATCGAGGCGTCATCTAGAATGGACTGTCCAGAAATCCGTGTTTAGGAAGCGGAGAGACACAGTTTATATCTACTATATAAACAAAAGAACAAAACATTTAACAGATAGCGGTGAGAGGGTTTTGAGGCGAGACCCCCGAGGAAAGAAAAAGGAGAATGTTTCTTTCCCAACATGAAACTAACCCTCCGGCGTCCCCCCCCACAAAGCCCGTTGATCCAGACCCCAGCAGAGGCACTAAATTTGATTTAATCCCGAACATTTACCAAAGTGACGGATTAGAAGTTAATACTCACGGCTCGGGTTTCTCACTCAGCCTCAAGGGCAAAATACTGTATGGTCCTTATGTTTTATTCCCTGCAGACTTGACTTCCCTTGTTGACTCATTTTATTGGGTTTTTCTAGTCGGTGGGGATTTTTATTTTATTCACATCACATGTATTTTTTATTCAACGTATAAAAACAAAATAGTTGTGATATTAATGGAGTGTTTTTTTGGATAGGTTGTCATTACTTTAGTCTGGTTTCCATAAAAGCTCAATCCCAAAAAATTCAAAATATCATCTGGGCCTTTTTTAATGGGTGTGCAAGGCCCAGATGACAAAATCATGAATCTCTGAGTGTTTAAATAATCATTGTAATGTTATATGTTTTCAGTTTAGTATTACTGTGATTGACCACTGGCACCTGAACACTCTCAGCGCCTGAAGCAATAAACCCCACCCACTGATTTATACGGGCTGAGGAAAAAAGGCCAAGAATGATTTCTGGAAATCCAAAACGTCAGGAATGTGTAACTCTGAGCGCTCACACGGATTCCCAGGTAGTGCATCTTATTCAGGAAAAAAACATGCATGCACACCGTAAAGAAAAGGACACTCTGGAACCACAAATCACAAACTGTGGCACCTCTCAGGGAGGCGTGAGGCCGGCTCCAGAACGTTCTGTCCCGTTACTGTTCAGCTCAACCTTCAGCAGACACCGAGGCAAAAGGGCAAAAGTGACGAAACCAAAGGGGGGTCGGAGTAAAACCTGCGTGAATGGAAGCAGAGTAGCGGATTCGGAGAGCCAATGAGGTGAGACAGAAGAATGGATGAGTTAGACGAACACGGGACTTTCACTCAGGAGACACCAGTTTGTGTCCCGCGTGACACCAAAAGTCAACATTGACTTGTTTTACCCCAAACCATCATCTTTTCCTAAACCATTATAAGTAGTTTTGTATACTAAACCTCAAGTTGTTCTGTTTCAATCCACAACGTTACAGGTTGGGGAGCGGGTTAATACAGTTTGACCCCCGTCTCAACATTCAAAATGTGTGAAGCTAGTTAGCCGGTTAGCCTAGCTTAGCATAACGATTGGAAACGACCCTGTATATCGCTGTTTCTCTATATTGTCATACAACGTATAGCTTCTCACTAAAAGCTATTTTGTTATTTGTTTCTGCATTTTCCTACAAATGTCCAGCAACCTGAGCGATCAGTGCACCTACACTGACAATTAAGTCAACGATTAGGCTAAAAGGAGTGTTACTTAAGTACGGAAGTTACTTAACAATTAAGGTAACGCTTAGGCTAAAAGGAGTGTTACATAAGTACGGAAGTTACGTTACAATTAAGTTTAACAATTTGGCTAAAAGGAGTGTTACATAAGTACGGAAGTTACGGGTCAATTAAGTAAAGGTTTGGATTTACTTAAGGATTGATTTGTGGGTCAAATATGAATTATAGTGCAATACCTTCCGTAGGTATAGCTATAACAGTGTATGAGAGCAGCCTGACTTTTCACAGCTGTCAGTAAATTCTCTGGTATTTTATCTGCATACATTTTCCATCAAGCTTGCCATGAGCACACAACCCTGTATCAGATGCAGATGTTTATATATACATATATATTTTTATATATGGAAAAACAAGGGGGCTTATGTAGTGGAAGAGAATAAGGAGAGAATTTACGTTGTAAATAAAAACAGTGGAATTCATTGAGCTGTGATTTTACTGCCGCCCACGTCGTGTGAGATCGCCGGAGCGCGGACCGACTGTACTCCTTTTATAGGTGAACCGCTGAGCAAGTTAATTGAACACTCGTGCCTCGGCTAGCACACAAACACATAAACACATGAGCTCGTGACACAAACAAGCGCGTGCACGGAGATAGCCGAGGGAACGAAAAACAGAGCGTTTGCATCGCTTTCTTTACGTCCATCCAGAAATAGATGATGGTTGAGATTCGGTTTCAGCTGTGAAATGAAAGAGATAAAAAGCTGAAGGAGCTTCATTCTCATCGTGCACGTTACGGACAGCGCTGTGCATGATTCACAGATGTTCTGTTACATTCGACTGCACTTATCTCTCTCTCTCTCTCTCTCTCTCTCTCTCTCTCTCGCTCCGTCTCGGAATGAAAACCGCAGAATGGGAAACATTATTGGAAGATATTTGTCAGAAGAAACGAGCTCCACATGGGATCTGGATTCAATCAGAATCAAACTCTCTTGTTTGTTTGTGCATGAGAGAGAGAGAGAGAGAGAGAGAGAGAGAGAGAGAGAGAGAATCAAACCGCCATCTGATTGATTATTAATAGACTCGGTCATGTGTTCAAAGAGGGAACTGGTGTTTGTGAAAGTGTTATCTTTTGATTGTATTGAAGTTGGCCGAGCAGCGATTTCAAGACGAAGCCAAGAACACCCTCAAAAACCAGTGTGGTTTTTTTTTCGTGTTAAATAATAATAAGTTCTTAATGGTGGTGAAATACATCACCACCATTATCACGTGGTGCCTAAACTCACTCTCATTTCGACTCTTGATTCAGTAATGAAGGCTAATCCAACACAGATTGAGCAACGTGACACTTAGCTTTTATTTTGTTACACTTTATATTTTGTGAGCGTGTGTGTGTGTGTGTGTGTGTGTGTGTGTGTGTAGTGAAGACTCAAGGCCTGTTTGTTCTCTGACTTCACTCTATCTTGACCCAAAATGTTATTTAATTCAAAACATTAAACAATCATTTCAGGACGCAAATATAGCTCCAATGAAACCTAATTCTCTGATCCCAAAGGTAGAACCTTCAGCGGTGTGTTTGCAGTCACACACACGGACACACACACACACACGCACACACACACACACAGACGTACGTACGAATCTGTGGAGAAGATTACACTTCAGATGTGCCAGAGCCTTTTTTTCTGCCCAACATGTAACTGTCGAAAAGTATCAGTCGACCCAAACTTCAACGTCAAAGCCCTCTGTTGCGCAATTATGGATCCCTGCAGGATTATGGGCCGAGGCTGTAACGGCCACGGTTGGTGTGCTTGTGGTTGCCGTATAGTGCCGGTTGGTTGGTTGGCTGGAGAACGAGGTGGGATCTGGAGAGTGGAGTAACATAGCCAGTCGATCGCCAATTTTACTTGATGTCCAATTTTTGTCCAATGTTCAGATGGCGTCCATAATTTTGGATCAAAGAATTGTTTTGTTGCTGCTCTTTACACGTTTCACATGATTTAAAATGAAAGAATGCACCAGAAGAATGCACTTCTGTTTTTTGTTTTGTTTGGTCATGTTTTTCTTGTGTTGAAATATCTAGTTTCAAGTCTTCTTCAAAACAGCATGATGGAAATTGATAAATTATGGTCCATTTAGAGTCAAACAGACTCTAAATAAGGCAGGGGAAGCTTTAGGGCGGGGCTACAAGGTGATTGACAGGTCACTGCCAGAGCGTATATGGCGTCTTTACCGCGACGCCAATCCATGCAGTCGTGGGTGAAGTCACAACGGCCATGTCCACTTCCTACATACAGTCTGTGGGGGGAATCACTAAATTCAGAGGGGTTCATCCTCTGGGGACCGTGAACGTCTGTATAACGTCTCACGTAAATCAATCCAACAGTTTTTGAGTTATTTTAGTTAACCGACAGTTTGACATTGGCAAAAACTAAAAATAAGAAGAGCGTCTGACACACGGCAATCAGCACCAAATATCCTCACTTCCCACATGTGACGTGCATGCATGCATGTCCACATGCGGGCGTGTGTTCAGATGTGTGTGTGTGTGTGTGGGCGTGTGTTTAGATGTGTGTGTGTGTATGTGTTGAAACAGGAAACCAAAAGGGGGGGGGGAAAGAAAACGCCACTTTAGTCGAATCCTATGTGAGGAGGCCACTGACCACAGGCAGACCGCAGAGTGAGAGCTGCTCCACCTCAAACCCGCATGAGGTCTGAGCTGACCAAAGAGATACGTCACACACGATGGATATGGCTGCAGCCACACATCCACAGTTCTCGTATGGCCCTCTTGTTGCAGTTGGACCCAATCAAACAGACACATGATTCTATTAAATGAGTGCAAAGTCTCCATAAGTGCACCAATACTTCTTTTATGCTCTTCATGGATTTGCTGCAATAAGCACCGCTGTTCTCCCAGAAAGTGAACAATAGCCCAGAGGGGGCCAATAATTCAGGGATTACCCAATTTTTTCTGTTCTTTTTTATCTCTTAACAATAAGACATGATGAGTCATGTATTACTTTATCAGCTGCAATCATCGGGGGCTTGTGAAGGGAGGGTGACGAAATGAAGAAGATAATAATGAAATAAGGGAGTGATCGTGAGGTGAAGGACAAGACAGATTCCCAGGAAATGAAGATACAGGCAATAGTGGCCTGTGGAGAGGGAGAAGGGGGGGGGGGGTGATGGAGAAAAGGGATTGAGAATCAGAGGAGGAGGAGGAGGAGGAGGAGGAGGAGGAGGAAGGGGCAAAATCAAAACCATATGCAGGCTGAATCTCCAGTATTGTTCCCAACTCAAACCAGCTGTCCGCTCTCGGCTTCTCCATCAAAATAAACATTTTTCTCGATGGCCACGAGCGACACCGGCCTGCTAATCATTAAGAGAGTGCAGCCTCACACTCGCTCCACTGCAGCACACACACACACACACACACACACCTTCGAACCTAAAGGAATATACGTGCACAACATATTGCTGTGTGAGAAGACATGTGTTTGCTGCACGCTTGTTTGTTTGTTCCCCGGCGACCTGGCTGTCTTTTACAGCCGCTCATCCTGGCTTTACTGGCTCAAGGTCAAAGCATTCTGGAACAATTACTTCACGGCCCTCGAAGATGAATCGCACATTTGCTTCCATCACTGCCGCCATTAAAGTTTTCGTCCATGTACGGCGAGCTCTTCAAAGGGCATTCATTCTGTGTTTCGGGGGCCGTGAAGGCACGACGCCAAGCTAAGAGTCGGTGCCGCAGAACTCGACCGCTGGATCTCCACGGACAGATAAAGAGGAGGAAGCGAGCGGTGCTGCTTTCATGTCCCGTTGCATTTCTGTTAATCGCTCCATTGTTTTTAAATCTAAAAAAAGAAGTAGACCTGCACGCGTGTTCCTCGTGGTTTCATGAATTTGAGGACACTTTAAACGTCCTCACACAAACAATAGGAAACTGTAATATACTTAATAAAGTGAGTAATGACTTATTTCAGTGACGGACATAATCGCTTACGGCCTTCGCCACAAAGAAATGGCCTTGAAGTCGTAATTACGGTTTGTTCCTCCGTGTGTTTGACGTGTTCTGCATGAAACAGGATGTTCGGCTGGTGTAAATTATCTGAGGGGTGAGAGTTTCAGAGTAAACTCGAGCCACTTGAACTGCAGATGCTCACACTCCGGCCTATTTGACTTAGCTTGAAGCTGCAATAATAGAGTTTTTGTTACGTGACATACTCATTTCATACATTGTTAATATGAAATATTATTCAGTGCAACTTCAAAGCCAAACGAAGACCAGCAGCGTGAGACCAGAAAACATTTTGACGGGAAGGGAAAGAGAAATATGTCAAATGTATTTTGCATGTAACAGCATATAGCTAAATAAATCAGTTTCCATCAGTAATGCAAGGGAATGGGGCATTAATATATTTTGTGATTTTTTTATTTCTTCTGTGACAATTAACAAAGATTTTGCATTTGTTAATTGTCAATTGACCTATTATAATTATATATATAGTAATCATATGGCAGTGAAGGAATCATCCGTGTCAGCCAGATTCATCATCTGGGTAACATGAATGTCTGTTTCATGTTAATTAGTTTTTTAGATATTTCCATCTGGATCAAAGACTGACTAACAATTGCCATCCTTTTTTCATGCTAGTGTAACTAAAAATAACTAAAAATAAATAAATATTATCACAATAAATGACAGAACCGTCGCCACGTGGCACAGCGGCGTTTACATGGTAATAGTCAGAAGCTAAAGATAGTCTATACGTACCGCCTGCAATAATAATGAAATAAAACAAAGCAAAATGGAGGCGACGAACGGTGATATATAGAGTAGAGAACATAGGAAGAAAGGGGAGGACAGGGAGGAAGTGCAGAGGAAGGGGCCGACTCTTCCTTCATGCAGCAGAGGAGAGTTCAGTGTTTCTCTTTCTGTCTATTGTCCTTCAGTCCATATGTTTCCTACCACCAAGCAGTGATGTGTCAGGCGGAGTTATACGATCGGCACTGGGCATAACCTCCGCCGGCGGACGAGGGCACGCGGGCCGGAGCGTTTCGGGGCGGCCTTGCGCAGCATCCTTCCTGCTCACGCTCACACCCGCACATCGGCGCTGTCGCTTTGTCCCGTTTCAGCGTTTCTGAGACGAAGATGGATCGGAAAAAAAAGTATCCCGTGTTGGTTTCTGCATGTTCTGTGCTGAGGGCGGGGTCCGGCTCTGTTTGAGCTGCACATATCCCCCAGCAGGCCTTGCTGTGTCCACTGCCAAGAAAAACAGCACAGGCTTTGGACCTGGAGCGGCCATATCCTGCCGCCTCTTAGGACTAATACGTGTGTGTCGTGTGTGTGTGTGTGTGAGGGGGGTGTTAGCATGTTGATGTGCGTTTGAGTGTTTGCTTGTACACCTTTAATGTCCACGCAAATAGAGCGTGAGTGCGAACAGCACGACACCTGTTTACATGCAACTCCACACGGCAGAGTCTCTTTTTTTTGTTGCAGTTGTATGTTTGTCCAAACCACAGGATACCTTGAATGCTGCAGAACCGGAGGTTGCCGCCTGGGTAAATCACAACAACGGTCCCTCGATGTGCTCTGTCGCTGCTCGCCGCTCGTTGGAATACCTCCGTTGCTCTTACCGCGTGCAAAAAATGACGACATTCAACGTATCCTTTGCAAAAATGTACAATGCAAACATTTTCCCCCTGGCAATGGGGCTGTTATGTGATTTTAAGGGGTACAGTATAACCCAGGTTTAGACCAGATTAACCCAGACCTGTTCAGCAGTAATGACCTCATCATGTTGCTCTCTCTGACTGCTTCACATGACTGAGAACTAAGTAGTGAATACCTAATAAGTCAGTTGGCTTTTCACACATAAATTGCTGCAAGTTATATACACACACACACACACACACACACACACACACACACACACACACACACACTGTAAACATCCTGCAGTATGAATGTGCTTCTTTGGGTATGAAGTCAGCCCTATTTAACCCCATAAAGGAATAACAGCGACGGTTGAGGGCGACCTATCAAGTGAACTGTAACCATCAACACGTACGGTGATGCGTTAGAGAGTCCTGCTGGTTTACAGCCATTATTGCGTCAATAGACGGGAGCAATTTCAGGAATGCATCATGTCACATTGCATGTCATACTGTTGGTTACAGCTGTGGATTCTTTCATTGAAGTCTGTAATTGCGATTCATTTTATACGAGACGATGGAATCCCGAACGCATTCATTTGACCATCAGAACAAAATGTGTCTTATGAAACAAAAACAAGCACCTTTAAAAAAAAATAAGCGACGTCATGTGACACGATGTGAGGCAACGACTGTTTATAAGAAGTGGCCGTGGTCACCGTGACGTCACCTGTTGGTTTATGGACTGCTGTTGTGAAGCCTTGGGATTTCTTTTTGGAACCAGAAGGGAATTTATTTGGATGAGAGGGTGGAGCGGGAACAGCTAAAGTTAGCATAACGAACGCTAAGTTACAGCCAGCACTAGCTAGCTAGGCTACTTTTGGCTAGCGGAAAAACAGGCTTGTTTGTTATGTACTTATCGGAAAGAATAAACAGCCGACTCCTTTGAGTGTCTTTTGGTACAACAGGATTCTGAATGTAGCCGTGATAGCGACGCTGTGATAGCTGTGTTGACGCCATGGTGGCCACCTGTCACTCAAAGCAGCCACACCCCTAATTGTGCACAAATGCAAGCCTCAATATAACAAAAACATGTGAGTTATATAAAAGTTCACCCCCTGTACAGTTGTCGTAAACGGGTAAATTAGCTATAGAGACCAAAGCCGTTTTATTACCAGCTAGTAAACATTTCTGCGTTCTAACATGGGAGTCTATGGGGATTTACTCGCTTTTGGAGCTGGCCTCAAGTGGCCGTTCGAGGAACTGCAGTTCTTGGCACTTCCGCGTTGGCTTCTCAACACAGGAGGTTTGCCGCTCGGAGCCTTGAAGAGTCGGGAGGACTTATAGAGCTTTCCGAATTATACTGCTGAGCATAAAATAACTGAGATTATTTTTAAAAAAAAACTGTTTACATTTGTGTGTGACTCTGCAACTTCAAAGTGATCCAGCTTCAGACGGTGTTGCAGCGTATCCGCGGCCCTCGCGGAGGGGAGACAGAGACTCTCCATTGATACTCGACACAACCTGCTGACTGTTCTCTCTCCCTCTCTCATGTTGCTTTTCCTGTTGTTAAAATAAAAATAAAAGACCTGACAGTTTAACTCAGGATGCAGAGTTCACCGGCAGGTCTTCTCCTCTCCCGACGGCCTCGGACTCGTTCCTCGCCGCCAGTCTTTCAAAACGAATCGCCGATCAGCCCGTTTTCGTCGAGGCAGATGCATCTTCATCGGTATTAAAATCATTAAACAAACTCTCCTGCAGGTTTTTTTTCTGCGAGTAGTGGGAATGCTTCCTGTCGGCTTCCTGCTGGACTTCAAAGGCGACTTTGTGGTTGAAGAATTATGTTCGGTACAAAAGCTACAGCTGGAGAAGTCGAGCCGGTATTCCCTGCTCCCTCTCTCTCTCGCTCTCTCCGCCTCCCTCTGTGTGGCAGAGACCACGGCGACGGTTTCATCTTTATTTATCATCATTTGTCAGGCTGGAGAGTTGGAAAGTGATTTTGCAACTGCAGATGCGTAAACAAGGTGAAACTGTTAAAGCCATCAGGCGCCTTGACTTAATAAATCATTTGGACTGAAAACTAAGTTACCAGAGTTACCAGAGTTAGAATTAAAAGTAATTATTTCATCTCATGTTTGCATGTTCAACATAAAGTTACAGCCAGAAGCCAGTTAGCTTAGCTTAGCATGAAGACGCTAGCCTGTCTCTGTCCAAAGTTTTAAAAAACTAAACACAGACCAGCAATTTTAAATCTCTTTAATTAACATGTTAATTAGAGATGGATTATCATGTATTGCGATAAAAAAACATTGTGATTATTTTCACATCATAGTGATGTGAAAATAGAGTTTCACTCCCTAAATAGAGTTTTTTCTCCCTAAAAAGGCTGTTAACTAAAAAACAAGTTGTGTCTTATCTGTGATAAGACACAACTTGTGTTGTCTGCAATAACCATATTTGTTTTAACAAAAACTAAAGGTAAAGAGATTTTTAAGAGATTTTTAAGCGTATTTAGATGATTATCAGAATAGTATTGTCAATCGCAAATTATTTAATGTTGCCAAATATAATCAGAATATTGTGTTTGTTATGCTCTACCCAATAAAATCTAAAATCGGGAACTGATTAGAATCCTGTCGTCAAAAGAAACAACCAACAACACAATTTTGGCCGTGACTCAAGAATTCACGATGCCAAGTTATGACAGAATGGTCCTGCACCATCCTACACACAATCACACACTCGCACACACACACACACTCGCTCCTTATCTCCTGCACCACATACCGAGGCCGTTAAATCTAACGGCCCTTTTCTTGAGTTGCGTTAATGAGGAAAGCAAACTGGAGTGTTGACCTCCTTCGCAGCTTTGCCTCCAGAGAGCCGGTGTGCAGCCGGCCTCGGGCTCCGAGTGATAACACACTTGTCAGGGTGATCTCATGTGTTGTTCTTTATATGCTGCACACACACACACACACACACACACACACGGTCATGGTTTGCACCGTGAGCGATGAGGAGGGTTGTTGGTGACGGTGTAACGTAAACACACCTGTGTCCCGTAGCGATGCCAGCTCCACTCCTCATCTGTTTCTCTACATCCCTTCTTCTTCTTTTTAATAGTTCCTGACGTCCCTTTCTTTTCACCTCTCCGGTGATTTACTTCAGTTTTGATAAAATTAGCTTTCCTCCTTTAAAAGTGTGAAGAAGTGGACGGGTGAATCATCACTGGCCTTTCGACTCGAGTACGATAATATCTAAGTACAAGTATTTTATATGAGAAATAAAAGCTGCATCTTTTCAATACCAGTATCTGTGTGAACCATCTTACTACGTAAACATTGAAAAAAACATAACTCCTTCTGCAGAACACTACACGTCTGCGGTAATCTATCGAGTTTGGGATTTAAATGAACATCATGCTGTATTGAAGAAGACTTGAAACTAGAGATTGAGACATAAACTCATGTTTACAATGTTTACTGAGGGAATACATCAAGAGAGAAGTAGAGTCATTTATATAGACTTCTATACAACCAGAGGAGTCACCCCCTGGTGGTCAGGAGAGAGAATGCAGCTTTAACACATGAAGCATATACATCTATACAACCAGAGGAGTCACCCCCTGGTGGTCAGGAGAGAGAATGCAGCTTTAACACATGAAGATAGACTTCTATACAACCAGAGGAGTCTCCCCCTGGTGGTCGGGAGAGAGAATGCAGCTTTAACACATGAAGTATCTTCTATACAACCAGAGGAGTCACCCCCTGGTGGTTAGTAGAGAGAATGCAGCTTTAACACACTCGGCATTGGATTCACTTTTCAGTTTTGGAGGTTGCAGCCTGTTTTGAATCGAGAAATGTTCACACGTCTACGTAGAAATACCACACACACACACACACACACACACACACACACACACACACACACACACACCTGTTTCATAGATGCTTTTTATGGAGGGCACTTGTTCGAAGGCGAAGGGGAGAAACGCTTTCAGATGTCGAGGTGAGTGTGAATCATGATTTATCTGATCTAAGTAGGATTTTTTATATATGTGTGTGTGTGTGTGTGTGTGTGTGTGTGTGTGTGTGTGTGTGTGTGTGTGTGTGTGTGTGTGTGTGTGTGTGTGTGTGTGTTCAACCCCTGCTGTCATGCACAGCTCACATCTGCTGTTCATTTACTTGAAGCTCATCTCCCATGTATCCATCCATCCATCCACTGGGTACACACACAAACACACACCGCTCGGTAACACGAAGCCGTCATGTGATGTTGCCTGTGGGCGGCGGATAAATGGAAAATGAACAGGACCTATAAACATGAGATGAGACCCTCTACCATGGGGAGGCCTGGGGTCAGGATGAGGGCTGGGTGGGAACCCCTGGATGAGGTCAGGATCACTTGGACCGGACACGGGATCCACGCTGGGGGTCAAAGGTTACTGGGTCAGTGTGTCGGGACGGTCATGGTGTGTTTCGTCTGTTTTGTCTCATCGTTGTGACAAGTTACTTAGGAATGTGATAAATCCCTTGTGTTGTTCATTGAAAAAGTAATGACATTACTAAAGAGTGGAAGTAATTAGTTGTATTATATTATAATACCCAGAGCAATGAGACAAAGAACCACTCGTACAAACACTTCTTGTTAGGTTTAGGCAACACAACTTCATGTTAGGTTTAGGCAACAAAACGTCTTGTTAGGTTTAGGCAACAAAACTTCATGTTAGGTTTAGGCAACAAAACTTTATGTTAGGTTTAGGCAACAAAACTTTATGTTAGGTTTAGGCAACACAACTTTATGTTAGGTTTAGGCAACAAAACTTTATGTTAGGTTTAGGCAACACAACTTTATGTTAGGTTTAGGCAACAAAACTTCTTGTTAGGTTTAGGCAACAAAACTTCATGTTAGGTTTAGGCAACACAACTTTATGTTAGGTTTAGGCAACAAAACTTCATGTTAGGTTTAGGCAACACAACTTCATGTTAGGTTTAGGCAACACAACTTTATGTTAGGTTTAGGCAACACAACTTCATGTTAGGTTTAGGCAACACAACTTCATGTTAGGTTTAGGCAACAAAACGTCTTGTTAGGTTTAGGCAGCGAAACTTCTTCTTAGGTTTAGGCAACACAACTTCATGTTAGGTTTAGGCAACAAAACTTCTTGTTTCGGCAACAAAACTTCTTGTTAGGTTTAGGCAACAAAACTTCATGTTAGGTTTAGGCAACACAACTTTATGTTAGGTTTAGGCAACACAACTTTATGTTAGGTTTAGGCAACAAAACTTCATGTTAGGTTTAGGCAACACAACTTCATGTTAGGTTTAGGCAACACAACTTCATGTTAGGTTTAGGCAACAAAACGTCTTGTTAGGTTTAGGCAGCGAAACTTCTTGTTAGGTTTAGGCAACAAAACTTCTTGTTTCGGCAACAAAACTTCTTGTTAGGTTTAGGCAACAAAACTTCATGTTAGGTTTAGGCAACACAACTTCATGTTAGGTTTAGGCAACACAACTTTATGTTAGGTTTAGGCAACAAAACTTTATGTTAGGTTTAGGCAACAAAACTTCATGTTAGGTTTAGGCAACACAACTTCATGTTAGGTTTAGGCAACACAACTTTATGTTAGGTTTAGGCAACAAAACTTTATGTTAGGTTTAGGCAACAAAACTTCTTGTTTCGGCAACAAAACTTCTTGTTAGGTTTAGGCAACAAAACTTCATGTTAGGTTTAGGCAACACAACTTCATGTTAGGTTTAGGCAACACAACTTTATGTTAGGTTTAGGCAACAAAACTTTATGTTAGGTTTAGGCAACAAAACTTCATGTTAGGTTTAGGCAACACAACTTCATGTTAGGTTTAGGCAACACAACTTTATGTTAGGTTTAGGCAACAAAACTTTATGTTAGGTTTAGGCAACACAACTTTATGTTAGGTTTAGGCAACACAACTTCATGTTAGGTTTAGGCAACAAAACTTCTTGTTAGGTTTAGGCAACACAACTTTGTGTTAGGTTTAGGCAACACAACTTCTTGTTAGGTTTAGGCAACACAACTTTGTGTTAGGTTTAGGCAACAAAAGTTCTTGTTAGATTTAGGCAACACAACTTTGTGTTAGGTTTAGGCAACACAACTTCTTGTTAGGTTTAGGCAACACAACTTCTTGTTAGGTTTAGGCAACACAACTTCATGTTAGGTTTAGGCAACACAACTTTGTGTTAGGTTTAGGCAACACAACTTCTTGTTAGGTTTAGGCAACAAAACTTCTTGTTAGGTTTAGGCAACACAACTTTGTGTTAGGTTTAGGCAACACAACTTCTTGTTAGGTTTAGGCAACAAAACGTCTTGTTAGGTTTAGGCAACAAAACGTCTTGTTAGGTTTAGGCAACACAACTTTGTGTTAGGTTTAGGCAAAACAACTTCTTGACTAGGTTTCGGTAACAAAACTTTTACAAAAGGTTTGTGGTTTGGGAGCTTGTTGCTTTCTTAAGAAGAAGAAGAAGAAGAAGAAGAAGAAGAAGAAGAAGAAGAAGAAGAAGAAGAAGAAGAAGAAGAAGAAGAAGAAGAAGAAGAAGAAGAAGAAGAAGAAGAAGAAGAAGAAGAAGAAGACATTGTCCTTTATTAATCCCCTTGGGGAAATTGGTCTCACTTATTTGTTCACTATTACGTGGAGTTAGTATGAATTGATTTAGTGGGATATACAAATGAATGTGTATTGATTTCCGTGGATATTTACGAATGGTGTTTGAGAACACTGCGCAGTGACACTCCAGACGACCCATTCCCGTTTTATAAACAACTTCCTGACAAACCGTTTGAGTAAAGTATTCTGGCGCGTTAACGTGTCCCGGACCGCTCTGAATTTATATAAAACGTAGCTCATCCAACGCTCCTGCCAAAACGTTCTTATGTAATCCCAAATTAAATCATCTCTTCCACTGTTAGTTGCAGAAAATAAGAAGTCACATTACTTCAAACGTGTATTTATACTGTTCGCCTTGTGATCGTCACGATGTGATACATTTCCAGAGTTTCATTAAATAATTAATAAATGCCCTGAATGTACAAAAAATAACCTGGAATATTGTGTTCAATGTATTTGAACATAATATATCTGTTATGCCACGGTTTAATGAACATTTATCAAATATGATATATTTACATGTAATTTTGTAGTACGGTTATTTACTGTAATTGTACGGTATTTATCTCTTTTTTTTAAGTTGCATTGTCTATCTGAGAGCCCACCGCTAACACTGCATTTACATCTATAATAGCATACATGCAGACACCTATTGTATTTGTGACATGTGATGCAAACATGCATGCACATGTAAGTGAATCCAGACTCTCCTCTGATTACACATCTGGAGGTGGTTTGGTCGCATCTGACTGCATAATTTGAAAAACAGAACTTTTTTGGACCCGCGTACTTGCTGCAAAGCGTATTTGGCCCCACGTGATTCTATACAAACAGACGTATCTTCAGCATTACAATATCTCTCTGGCCTAATGAGTGCTGCGGTGCTGTCATTAGCTCTTACACCAGAACTGATGAATAGAAAAAACCTGGGATTTGATCCTTCAACCCTGCTGAGTAGAGTTAAATTACATTTGTAATAATACACAGACAAAAGAAAAAGAAAAGAATCTGGGCCTGGGGAGGGAGTGTGACGAAAACAATAGCAGTTACATAACCTAATAAACACAGAAATGTGAAATGGTGCTTTCTTTATGAGGTCACACTGACATGAACTAATCCACTCTGTGTAACCCGAAACATCCCTCAGTAATCGGGGAGTGGAAAAGGCCCGGGCAGACGTTTCCCACAAAGCCTTTAGGCAGGCCGTTCTTCAGCCACAGTATGTTTTAATCAATCAAGAAACCTTTTCTGGGGTCGTGTGCACCAGACGCCGGCATATTGTTTGAATCATTTCCAATGGGAGCATGGTAGTCATCGTGACATCACCCGTTGGTTTGTGGACCGCCGCTTTGAAGCCTTGAGTTTGTCGATTTTGCCGTCGCCATCTTGGAATACGGCCGTCGCCATGTTGTTGTTATTTTTGCAGCCAATGAACGGAAGTGACCATATTTGGACTGAGGAGGAGTGACGTAGAGACGCTGTATACGTGTCTGGTAGAGACCTGTCAATCACCTTGTAGCCCCGCCCTAAAGCATACCCTGCTTTATTAAATTTACTAAAGAAGACTTGAAACTAGAGATTGAGACATAAACTCATGTTTACAATGTTTACTGAGGGAATACATCAAGAGAAGTAGAGCCATTTTCTCATAGACTTCTATACAACCAGAGGAGTCGCCCCCTGGTGGTCAGTAGAGAGAATGCAGCTTTAACACATGAAGCATAGGCTTCTATACAACCAGAGGAGTCGCCCCCTGGTGGTCAGTAGGGAGAATGCAGCTTTAACACATGAAGCATAGGCTTCTATACAACCAGATGAGTCGCCCCCAGGTGGTCAGGAGAGAGAATGCAGCTTTAACACATGAAGCAAAGACTTCTATACAACCAGAGGAGTCACCCCCTGGTGGTTTGGAGAGAGAATGCAGCTTTAACACATGAAGCATAGACTTCTATACAACCAGAGGAGTTGCCCCCTGGTGGTCAGGAGAGAGAATGCAGCTTTAACACATGAAACATATACTTCTATACAACCAGAGGAGTCGCCCCCTGGTGGTCAGTAGAGAGAATGCAGCTTTAACACATGAAGCATAGACTTCTATACAACCAGAGGAGTCGCCCCCTGGTGGCCAGGAGAGAGAATGCAGCTTTAACACATGAAGCATAGACTTCTATACAACCAGAGGAGTCGCCCCCAGGTGGTCAGGAGAGAGAATGCAGCTTTAACACATGACGCATATACTTCTATACAACCAGAGTCGCCCCCTGGTGGTCAGGAGAGAGAATGCAGCTTTAACACATGAAGCATAGACTTCTATACAACCAGAGGAGTCGCCCCCTGGTGGTCAGTAGAGAGAATGCAAGTTTTAAGATACTTCATTTGGCAGAACCAGCTATGCTACCAACGCCTTTTACCAAGAGGGCCAAAGTAAAGATGCCTGACATTTTTTAACCACAAAGGTTACATGAAAATACACACTGTTATAAAACAATGTTCATTGTCACAATTACCTTTATTTTTCAAATGTACATTTTTCAATGTAACCAAATATAATATAATATAATACCAATTCTGCCTTTCATTCAGTCAGATCACAATGAACAAACTGTATAGAGTTAAATAACGTTGCCTCATGAACATTTTAAACAGGAGTTATGAGTAATGCAAAGTACTCTGTTATCATTAAACTTTAAAACAAGTGAATTTTGCACTTGTCTTTTACAAGATCTTTTCAGAAAAGCAATAGTTTGTGTCACATCTACAGGTTTTTCTCTGTTAATAGTGACATATGTTACCGTTCAAAACACTCAATTTCAGATTGATCAAGGAACAGAGAACTTGCTCATCACTGTTTACTGTGATGGCTGCAAGTTTTAGCTTTAAGCAGCCAATTTACAGAAATGAGCGTTCCAATTTTTTACAGGACAACAAATTAACTGGAACAGAAAATGAACACTGCTTTCTTAAAGCACATTGTGTGCTCCCGTTATAACAATCATAATTCCTGTGCGGAACAACTAGAATGGGAAAAGGGGATTAAAGAGGCTGAATTATTGTCTGCAGAAAGCACATGGTATCATTTTACTCTGATGGAGAATAACAAACAATTCATTTTAAGTGGTCAAATAGAGTTGGGTATGTGGAACCGAATCAGCATTTTCTTAGCGAATGACAGCATTTCTGGAAACCTGCATTGGTCCGGCTGCCGGTAAAAGTCAACAAGAGAACACAGCTGGTGTTTTCCGCGGCGCTCATCGTCACACTGCAGCTCAATGAGCTCCACTGCAGCTGTGGAGGAGCATCATCAAGGTCCATGGAGAAGGGCGAAGAGAACTTCGGGACTTTTCAATAACTGCAAAGTCCCCACAGAAAGAGATGCGATAGCTGTTGCATACCTCTTCATTTGCGCACCGATGTTGTTCTGTGGGAAACTGTCAATGACCTCTTCCAAAGCTGGGAAGTGCTCCGTTTGGGACAAGTGTCTTTGTAAAAGTTGCAGTTTGGTTGTAAAGGCCTTGATGTGAGCGTATAGCTGGCTCACCACTGCATCTTTTCCTTGAAGATTAACATTCAGATGCTTCGTTATGTCAACCAAAAAAAGCCAGATTTGCCAGCCATACAGGATCGGACAGTTCTTCCGTTGGTTGTCCCTTCTCACCCAAAAAATGTCCAATTTCCTCTTTGAGAGAGAAAAATCGCTGCAGTGCGGACCCCCGACTAGCCACCTCACATCGTTGTGATATATTACGTCACCGTATTCAGGCTGGATGTCACGCAAGAACTGCTGGAACTGTCGGTGGTATAGAGCTTTAGAGCGAATAGAATTGATTGCCTTTGTCACTGGATTCATAACATCGTCACATTTGACATGTTTGGCGCATGTTTAGTGAACAATACAGGGAAGTTTAATAGCGTTACCGGCTTCTTCGCTGACTTTATTGCAGATCAGTGTGGACAATCCACTTCGCTCACCAGCCATGGCAGGCGCCCCATCGGTAATGATCCCAGAAACTTCACTCCATGGTAGTTTCATGTCATCAACAGCTTCACAAACAGAAACGAATAAATCGGTTGCCCTTTAAGGCTTTTTAGGTTGTAGTTGTGCAGAAATGAGTAGTTGTGCAGTGTCAGATGCATCGGTGCTTTCATCGCAGGCTAATGAGAAATAATCAAAAGCCACTCCCCCTTTTATTTACGAGTATGTTCTTACTGTGCATGTTTTGTATTTTTTATTCATGGTGTCCTCCATGTTTTGAGCCAAGCGGACTTTGGGGGCGGCTTTAGAGATAGAGCGGTTCTTCTTCCAAACAGACGGATCGGTGAGGCGGAGATGTTTTTGGCGAAGACGCCTAACCTCAAGATGTGAAGGAGAAACCTTGCATGGCAGCCAGGGTGTGAATGGGTGAACGATAACAGCGCTTTGAGTGGCCGGAAAAACGAGAAAGGCGCCGTGCAAATGCAAAGTCCATTTACCATGTACAGTGTAGGACAATAACATGTATCTAAGTCAGAACAAAACAACGGTACTCGCCCACGAAACATTGACCGGCGTCTCTCTTTATGCGCTTCATCCGGAGCAAGTGCCGACATTTTTACTTCGGAGGATATTCCGTATCTCAGCAACCAGAGGAAACCAAAACCGTGCCGGCTTAAAAATAAAAATAAAGCCGCTCTCAATCGTTCCCAGCTGGCCGTTTTTTTTGAGAGGAGAGCCAGGAGTTTTCAGCTGGCGGTGAAAAAAACTCTGATGGACACGACCCCAAACAAATAAAATATAACAAACCAAAAGACGATGCGCTCCCCCTCTTATTCCCAAAAACATGATTAGTCTGTGATATTGTTAGGTAATCCATGTGGGTGTGTGCATTCATGTGCGATTACAATGGCCTGTAGTCATGTTGCAATGTGAATGCCAACTGGAGACATTGTTGCTCACTGCAGGAAAAACTCACAGCCAACAGTTAAGTCACCAGGGAGGAGACGGGCGAAACTGTACTGCAATATTTCCACGAACCAGCTTTAGCCCCCCGCACTGGGGGGTGGAGGGGGGGGGGGGGGATTTCTTATCAGCCGATGATAGGAAAGTACTAAATGCACGCTGAGCCTCGGCCAAATGAGCAGTGTCAATCAAAAGAGCGGCCTGAAATACACCGCTGTGCGTGTTCCTGTCGAGCGTTGGCCCGTGCGCGCTCTGGGCCTGCCTCATGTGTGACCCGTGATAATGATCCATCTATGCCTCACCTCCGACCCCCGCAAAACTAAACCAGGTGCAGTGCTGTGCGAGCGCAGAAGGTGGGTGGGTGGTGTGGGGTTGCGCGCATGGAGGACCCCTTGCCTCCGCTGAGTGACAGGTCTGAACTGTTCCTGGTACTGCGGGGCTGATGGAGGGGAGGCGTCCTGCTAGTTTTACTCTTCTTTCCTGCTTCTACCCAGCGGGACACGTGTCCGTCCACGTGTTCACCGTGTCCAAACTTTACCCGGATGATCACACTGACAACCGTTACTGAGCAGGGAAGAGAAGACACCACTGGAGCAGCGTGGAGGGAATGACGGCAGCACAAACTGGAAAACAGTCCGTCATCCAGTGGGTTCTGCAGGGACAACTCAGAAGCCAGGTGGATGATCATTACCAGGGGTCAAGTGCTGGTCTCAACCTCACATGGCTGTAGACGCCTTGTCTTGTTTTACTTGTAATGTCTCAGTGCTTTTAACATCACGAACCGGGGAGACACTACATTTCTCTTTTGGGTCTCGAGCTGAAAATAATGGGGAAATCCTGCACAAGAAGAACAATGAAAAAAAAAAGAAATGGTAGTGTGTGTGTGTGTGTGTGTGTGTGTGTGTGTGTGTGTGTGTGTGTGTGTGTGTGTGTGTGTGTGTGTGGTATTTCTACGTAGACATGTGAACATTTCTCGATGCAAAGCATGCTGCAACCTCCAAAACTGAAAAGTGAATCCAATGCTGAGTGTCTTAGACCTGCATTCTCTCTCCTGACCACCAGGGGGAGACTCCTCTGGTTGTATAGAAGTATATGCTTCATGTGTTAAAGCTGCATTCTCTCTCCTGACCACCAGGGGGAGACTCCTCTGGTTGTATAGAAGTATATGCTTCATGTGTTAAAGCTGCATTCTCTCAGACTCCTCTGGTTGTATAGAAGTCTATATAAATGACTCTACTTCTCTCTTGATGTATTCCCTCAGTAAACATTGTAAACATGAGTTTATGTCTCAATCTCTAGTTTCAAGTCTTCTTCAATATGTTGATGTCCATTTAGTAAATTTTAGGGGCGGGGCTACAAGTGTGTGTGTGTGTGTGTGTGTGTGTGTGTGTGTGTGTGTGTGTGTGTGTGTGTGTGTGTGTGTGTGTGTGTGTGTGTGTGTGTGTGTGTGTGTGTGTGACACCACAGGTGGAACAACCGAGCAGATCAGTTTAAAACCCGGGTTCATCAAACTAAAACCACTTGTCAGCCGGGATATCGGCTGAACCGATTGAACAAGATTCATCAGATTCCTGAAGAATAACACACACACACACACACACACACACACACACACACACACACACACATTCCCCAGGATGATGAATAAAGACTTCAATGTACACCGAAATCAACAGATTCCTGGAAATACACCTCCTACTTCCGCACAGAACATTTATACGCTCCTCGACCGAACCCCAGACCTTTTCCCCCTTCCGCGTCCAACCAGACTCACTGACCTGGACTCCTCCTCGTTAAGGCCGCCTCACAGCGGAGGTCATAACACGGACAACACAGTCTCCTCTAGCAGTTGCACTTTTATAAAAATTCAATAAAAAAAAGGTTCAGCAGCAGCACTGTTATAGCTCGCACGTAATATTGAAGAACCTCTGATCTTGTTTCTAGACGCTGCCGCGTGTTGCACAACTGTAAAAACATCATGGAGAAGGAGTCTACTGGTTGTGTGTGTGTGTGTGTATGTGTGTGTCCCTTCTTTTCCAACAATGCAATGACTAGCAGAACCTGGCACAACATTATAAAAGAGGGAGAAAAGACTGTGAACGCATGTTTCTGTTGTTAAGTCATTAGTCAGTCTTTTGTTGGCCAAGAATGATCAAAGCCCAGGGGCCCTGTGTATTTACGAGGCTTTGGAAGGGTATGGTAGCCAGTTGCGAGCTTTATTTGTGCGTGTGTTTATGTGCAAATATGTTGCGTGTCCTTTCGTGTATATCTGGGTTCAGGCCCGGTGTTATCACACTGCTGTGTGGACGGATGGATTCGACTCAATGCTCCTGCAGGATGCTGTTTTTTGTCCAACGGTTTGTGTTAGTGTTGCAGCACTGATGTCCTCTGATCCGCAGCCAGGCACTCAAACAAGAGAGTGTGTGCGTGTGTGTGTGAGTGAGTGCTTTTGAGATGTGTTTAGTTTGGACTGAGGTGTAAAGCAGCAGATTGCCAGGGAATGAAACAGTTCTATCTGGCTTGAAGAGGCCTAGTGGGGCGTCTGAAGTAACCGATCTGGGTTCAGTGGGTGGTAGTTAGTAAAGGGTTTGATCAAGGGGTCAGTTCGCTGGTCGCTGCTCCTCTGGGGAGGCTCCAACCGTGAGATTCAGTATTTTATTCAAATGCCAAGTGCACCGAAGCCCCAACGACACGTCAACTTGTCTTTCAAGCCGATCCTCAAACAACAAACCCCTTCATCTGCGCTCCGAACCCCAACCCCCCCCCCCCCCCTTGAGGAGCCTCCACCTCACAAAGACTTCACACAAGCTTTTTCGTCTTTTTCACTTCCCTTCGTTTTCTGCTTCCTTCTTCCCCTTCCTCTCCTACTGTCCTCTCGTCCCGCCTCTTTCCTCTCATCTCCTCACTTCTGAGCGTATGGAAATCTCATCCCTCGTGATAAGTCGTCTGTGGGACCGTCGGCGAGCTGGACGTCCGCGTGAGAGCGGAGCGTCTGGTGCCTCCCTGGCTCCTGGTGCTGCCTTTGACGGAGCTATTTCAGAGCCGCGGTACCGGAAAACAGACACACACTCACAGGCCTGTAAATAGAGCAACGGGCTGTGATGCCCTTTGAGAAGCTGAGTGGGGAAGCTGCTCGGTGGGGATAGAGTTTCCGGATTGTTATCCAAGATAGGATCCCCTGATGAGTGTATGGAAATGAGTCAAAGAGGTAGAGGAAGGGACAGCAGAAGACAGACGAGGACGAGAGGCGACGGCAGCGGAGACAGTTTTACAATACATTTGATTAATGTCGCTTTTTTTCTGTATCTTGCTTGCCTCCTTTTTGAGATCTTGATTATACAAACTTGTGATGATGATCACTGGAGAGAAGAAACAAAAACATTGGTCAATTGTTCACCGCAAAGTCTCTTATGAAGGAGGCCAGAGTGGTTGCTTGGGTTGAAGTCACCCATTGATTTGTGGCATACCCTGATTCATGGTCTGTTTGACTCTAAATGACCATAATTTACTAAATGAACATCATGCTGTATTGAAGAAGACTTGAAACTAGAGATTGAGACATAAACTCATGTTTACAATGTTTACTGAGGGAATAAATCAAGAGAGAAGTAGAGTAATATACAACAGAGGAGTCACCCCCTGGTGGTGAGTAGAGAGAATGCAGCTCTAACACATGAAGCATAGACTTCTACAGTGGCGTCCCTAGGCGCCACTGTATTTAATTAGCCCCGAATATTAATTTTCAAAAAGAAAAAACGTCATTCACCCAAAACAGCAGTGTCAGGCAGCAGACGCACTTGCAGTGTTTCCCCCACCGTTAAAATAGGGGGGCGGGGCCTATTATAACGGTGGGGGAAACACTGCAAGTGCCCCTGCTGCCTGACGCCGCTGTTTTGGGTGAATGAGTTTTTTTTTTTTACACAAGTCGTCATTTAAGTTTCTCTTTCCTATAGAACAGGTCTACACCTTCTTCTGTTATTAAACAAACTAAACGGACATATTTTATTGATCTTATCCACACACAGCTTGTCATTTCTGTCCGGAGTAGCTCTCTGAACCCGGAGCAGCTCTCCTGCTTCAGGTGAAAGAGACAAAGTTCTCGTGTCTTGTACCAACAATGAGCTGCTGGCTTCACATATTATAAAAGTACAAAGTACACGGACATAAAACTAAGTCATTAATAAATACATGGAGAAATGCCTGTACTTTCGGGTAAATGGTTACGCCGTTAACAGGTTACGCTTGCACATGCGCGATTCGCTTATTTTTTGGCGTTTTGCCAGAAGTCTCCGTGACGTCCTTTCTGCTGCTCGTGTCTCAAAACAGAAAACAGATCTCAACATTGAACATGAATTGTATCAAATCTACAACCCTGTTTTAAAAAGATGTGTAGAGGAAAGCAGCTCACTGCTCCACTAATACTGATGCAACCTGATGCTCACATATCTGCACTCATTCTGTTTTGTTTGGCAAAAAAAATAAAAATAGCTTATTGTTTTCCACAATGAGCTATTTAGTAGTAACTAAATATTAGTATTTTTTTTTTGCACAGATATAACTTTATTTTCATTGTTCTAAGTGATTGCAATTAAAACATTAAAAAAATTGTCTGATGGAGCAATCTGATTTACTTGAAACTTTAAGTGATTGCAATTTTCTTTATTCTGTTATTTATAAAAGCACAGATGGAATCACAAAATGAAGTTATTTACAGAAAAAGTTTGAGAACCACTACTTTAAGTGTTTGTGTTGGTTGAGCACTATTAGCATTATTAGCATCTTATGTCTAAATATTATGTTAAAGAGTATGTTATGTTAAATAATGTTAAAGAATATGTAAAGAATAAATACATATGAGTATGTAAAGAGCATTAAATGTACAAAGTAAAACAATGTAAACACTGTACATGACAAGATGCATGGTTCATTAAACATCTCAATGTTTACTGTTGCTGAATGGTTGCTGTTGGTATGTTCAACATGATGAATGGGGCATTTCTGTGCCTGGGCTATTGAGGGAAGTTTGTGAAAATTGCTAGCCTATTTGGTATTAACTGGTAACCATGAAATGCCTCAATTCAATTCAGTCCAGAAGAGCAGGTACCTGTAGGGTATGCTTCACTCATCTGCTTCACTCTTCTGGGCTAAGCCCCAGATGTGTCAAAATCCTAGCGACGCCCCTGGACTTCTATACAACCAGAGGAGTCGCCCCCTGGTGGTCAGGAGAGAGAATGCATCTTTAAGACACTTCGGCATTGCCTGGGTGTGCAAAGTGTTGACTGAGAGTCCCTTAGCAACACGCAGCATTGGCTTCTATTGACCCAGCCAATTATCAAGAGGAATTATTTCCATACTGGACACTTCTGCATCTCACAATCTAGGTCCACCTCCATCATTCAGTGTCAGCACAGGAAGTAGTATGAAAGACTGTATGTACCGAGGAACAAAGTCAGGGTGTGGAGGAGGGGTCGGTGGATTGTAGTGAAACCACAGCGGTGGCAGAAAATACTCATATGAATCTTTTGTGTAACGGTCATAAGGGTCGTTTTGGAAGCCAACAACAAATAACCAAATGCTCCATGAACTCTCCCCGAGTCTCTGAACAATGCCTATATAAAAATATATACTATACACACACAAGGCACACACACAAGACACAGTCTGTTTTTATAATCATCGCTGTCCTTTTCCCTGCTGTGTTGCCGTCCCATAGGCCCTGGTCCAGGCTGGACTGGTCCCCCGGGGTGAGCTTATCAGCTCTCCCGCCTGGTGCATCTTATACCTCCGCCTCTGAATAGCCTCTACGAACTCTTATTGTTGTACCGCTACAACGACAAATGCATTGGAAGTGTTGGAAGCCGCCTGGAAGTGACTTGTGTACCTGGACAGAAGCCACTTTCCACGAAGGAGAAAAGCATGTGTGCTTCCTGTTGGACTTCCAATACACATGTAGGCGTTTGTGTGTACTGTTTAGTGTGGAGGCCTCATTGCATGTATGTAAGAAGTGGACGAGGTCATCGTGACGTCACCCATTGGTTTGTGGAATGCTGTTTCGAAGTTTTGAGTTTGGCGAATTTGGCTGTCGCCATCTTGGATTACGGCCGTCGCCATCTTGGTCTTTTGAAGTGACCATAATTGGAGTACGTAGAATGGATGTAGGGACAACATATACGGCTCTGGCAGCAAGCTCTCAATCACCTGGTAGCCTCTAAATCAATTCAATTCAATTCAATTCAATTCAGTTTATTTTATATAGCCCAACATCACAAATACAAGTTTGCCTCGGAGGGCTTTACAATCTGTACACATAACATCCCTGTCCCGGGACCTCACATCGGATCAGGAAAAACTCCCCTAAAAAGATAGTAACACAAATCAGGGGTGTCAAACATACAGCCCGCCAGGGGGTCCAGTCCGGCCCGCGGGATAATTGTTAAAATTGCAGAAAGAAAAAAATAGAAGAGGACTACCCAAGTTGGGACTCGAACCACTGATCCCCTGATTGTAAGACAGGCATACTAACCATTGAGCAACAGTCAGAATTGAATGTGTCACTGACTTTACTAAAGATATTGCAGATTCAGTGGGCTGATGTCTGAATTTTTGGTCTTTATGTTTATAGTTTATTGTAGAAATACCTTAAAATAGGGTTTATCATCCAAAACCCTTCACCAATGATTTAAACAAAGAGAAATATTGTCATTATGTATGCATTATTATGCTATGATTTTACTGGTCTGGCCCACTTGAGATCAAAATGGGCAGCATTAAAATGAGTTTGACATCCCTGCTCTAAATGAACATCATGCTGTATTGAAGAAGACTTGAAACTAGAGATGGAGACCATAAACTCATGTTTACAATGTTTACTGAGGGAATAAATCAAGAGAAGTAGAGTCATTTATATAGACTTCTATACAACCAGAGGAGTCGCCCCTTGCTGGCCAGTAGTTTTAAGACACTTAACACAGAGGTTGCCGTCTGGAAAGCCTTAAGTATGACATTATAACACTATGGCACTGTGTTCTTGCTGCAACACTTCAATATAGTCATTGTGACCCAGAGAGAGCGTTACATCATCCCCGTCAGAATATAATTGGCAGTTCCTTGAGATCTTTGGGAGATGCTTTGTGTCTCAACACTGCCGTGGTCTGGACCAGAGGTTATTCTGTGCAGAGGTGAATCCTACAGCACCGTGTGGGAGGTACATTGTGTTTGAGAGTGTGTGTCAATCCAAATAGAGTGTGTGTTGAAATGCAGAACGCCACCATCCGCACGCACCTCATCGCAACCAGAGTGTGTTATGAAACAGTATCCTTGACTAGGATAGGTACAAAGTGGAGAGGAAAATACACACCCTTCAGCATCCTCATCTGCATCCCAACAGTTCCTGTTTTTGGGACGAGCTATATAGGGTATCACTAATGTAATGGCACACACACACACACACACACACACACACACACACACACACACACACACAGAGCTGCCAAGCAAAGGAGGAAGAAGGGTTGTTGAGAACCTTTAAACAAAAAGACATTTTTAGAAAGGTCCTCTTGAGCGGGGAAACAAAAGGGGGAAATGACATGACGTCTCACGGGAGGGAATCTGAGGGTCACCGGTGGCCTGACGGACACGCCTATGGAACAGTCTCACACACACACACACGTTCGCAAGCTCATTTCACACAGACACACACACATTTTGATAAACACGGTCAAGGTCCAAAATAGACACTTCCTCGCCTCCCTTCTTTATTTGCTGATATTAGAATACTAAGGATGTTTTGTATCCACATTCTCTTTCCTTTGGCAGAAACCATGAGAAATCCACTGTGTTTTATGAAGGGATGTTTTGATGATCCATCCTGATCCACATATAAATCTGTGATAAACGGTTGTCTATAGCACGGAGGGAACATTATGTTAGTTCCCTCTCAGCAGACTAGCCTGACAAATAATGTGTGTTTCTGGCTTTAATATTGGCAAACGTTAACCTGGAAATTGTTTTAATGCCTTTGGTTGAAGTCTGGTTGCTCACATGAGATGCATCGTCTCGTCATTAATAATAAACTCCAGATGTGATACAACACTAATTGGTTAGAAATACAACAGAATACAATATAATAGAGTTGAACTCTCTGAAATAATTACTGTGCTGTTGCTGCTGTGGAACTAGCTTTACAGTATGTGCAATAATGTGAACTCAAAATAACGACGCTAACTAGAACCATTAAGGGTTCTTCAGATCTTCCTCATTGGAGAACTCTTTTTGGTTCCAGGTGAACCTTTTCCTTCAGAGGGTTCCACCCAGGCGGCAACCTCCGGTTCTGCCGAGAAAGCCAATGCGGAAGTGTCTTTAAACTCACATTATTTGTCCTGACCAGCAGGGGGCGACTCCTCTGGTTGTATAGAAGTATATGCTTCATGTGTTAAAGCTGCATTCTCTCTACTGACCACCAGGGGGCGACTCCTCTGGTTGTATAGAAGTATATGCTTCATGTGTTAAAGCTGCATTCTCTCTCCTGACCACCAGGGGGTGACTCCTCTGGTTGTATAGAAGTCTATGCTTAATGTGTTAAAGCTGCATTCTCTCTACTGACCACCAGGGGGTGACTCCTCTAGTTGTATAGAAGTCTATGCTTCTTGTGTTAAAGCTGCATTCTCTCTCCTGACCACCAGGGGGCGACTCCTCTGGTTGTATAGAAGTCTATGCTTAATGTGTTAAAGCTGCATTCTCTCTCCTGACCACCAGGGGGCGACTCCTCTGGTTGTATAGAAGTCTATACTTCATGTGTTAAAGCTGCATTCTCTACTGACCACCAGGGGGCGACTCCTCTGGTTGTATAGAAGTCTATATAAATGACTCTACTTCTCTCTTGATGTATTCCCTCAGTAAACATTGTAAACATGAGTTTATGTCTCAATCTCTAGTTTCAAGTCTTCTTCAATACAGCATGATGTTCATTTAGTAAATTATGGTCATTTAGAGTCAAACAGACCATAAAGCAGGGGATGCTTTAGCAAGGTGATTGACAGGTGATTGACAGGTGATTGACAGCTCTCACAGCGTACACACTCCTTCTCAATCCAAATATTGTCACTTCCGTTCATCGGTTGCAAAAAAGTTGTATTCCAAGATGCCGAACCCGACGCTTCATAACGGCAGTCGACAAACCAATGGGTGACGTCACGATGCATAGGTCCACTTCCTATATACAGTCTATGATCGTCCCTAGAACCCAACATAAAGGGTTATACCTTTCCGAGAGGTTCTACAGAGAACCCTTCTATGATGTAATGGATCCATCATGAACCCACCCATGTGGCTTCTAGCAAGATCCCTTCTATATTCCAGGGGGTTTAACATCCAAGATTCCTCAAAATGTTTTTTATCTTCCAAAAAACCATTGGAAACCCCTTTCTTCAAAAAGAAAGAAGCAAATGGTTCTGGGTTGAACCCCGGCCCTGACGTAAATCACCTCAAGCCAAACTCTCACACTAGTGCAGTGCCATTAATTGCGTATGACTATTGATATTGATCATGTATGAAGTCCTGTTGGAGTAATGCTTGATCTGAAAACGAGCACCGGATCGTGGCGGCCGTTCCTTTTCTCTCATGCACACACGCATAAAAACACTCACCTCTCACATCTGGTGTACGTTAGATCAGTTACAGAGTGTATGAATCTCAGAACCAGAGGGGGTAAAGCCATCAATCGTGCCTTCCCCCCCTTCTCGCTTCTTATCCCCCTTCCCCTCGTGACGCTCGAGGCTACCAGGGGAAGCACGTTATTTGTGTTTACTGTAACAGTAAAGGTAGAGCCGAAGCCTCCTTCCTGTCCTCAACTCTAAATAGAACGAGGAGGGGAGCCGCATGTCGGTTTGTTGTACACAAAGTTCTACATCACGGTGAGGTGACTGTCATCGTCAACGGGGTAGCTTCAGGTAATTGGGGTTAACTGGACTCTAATCTGAAGGGTAAATAGGGAGATTCAGTTACATATGATTTGCGAAGGAAACACAACTGCTTCTGGGGGAAATGCATCACACACACACACACACTAACATACATGCACGATGCATGTGTTTAAGTGGTGCAGAGCTGACAGAATCTTTCTCATTGATCCAGATGTAAGGAGCTTGTCCAAAGTCAATATGTGGACAGTCCGTCTATGTAACGGTAGACTCAGCTTTGGTCGGGTAATGAGGGTTTGGAGACCGGGAGGGTTTAAAATGTAATAAACAGCCACACTCTGCAGGAGAGAGTAGAAACGAGGATCCACATTGGTGATCACTCTTCAATGGAAATAAATGATCTGGATGAGACACACCAGGCTTTCAACTAACTCCAATGTAAACCCATCCGTGTCATTATCAGATGGTCAGAGCAACGTTTGTAGTGTAAAGAGTGAGAGTGTCTGTGTTTAGGTTTGATGGGTCCAATAAACACAGGACTTTCATCTAGGACACCGCTGTGTGAAACCAAGCCAACATTGGCTTATTGTACCTTAGTTTTCTCAAGTGACGTACGTTCTTAACGCCTAACCAAGAAGTTTTGCTGCGTAAGTAAACTTATACTGGAAGTATATTCTGAAAAGACATGTTGGGGCTGTCAAAATTGTCCAAAAATAACGTTTGAATATTGGTTCATAAAAGACATAAAAAAGGGTTAGAACTATTTGATTTTTTGATTTTGCGCATTTTGCCCATTTTGCCCATTTTGCCCATTTTGCGACGCCCATCACGCGGTGCATTCAGTGCGCACGAGGCAGATAGCTGCAATAGTGCTGCTCTTTTTATAATTCAATATTATTTTTCATATTCAAATATGTGTTGTTGTTGTTTTTTTTACTATTCGACGAGTTGGGAGTGTGAATGTATACAATGCAGCTATTTTTTGTATACTTGATATTTTATTTAGGTATTTTTACAGTTTAACAAGAAATACAACCTTCAAAAATACGAAAGAATGTAAGAAATTAACCATGCATCTGGCCAAGTAGGGCCATAAAAAGAAAACAAGTAAAAAATTTAAGCAGGTAAATAAGTAAAAATAAGAAAACAAAGCAATCAAAACAACCATGCAACAATTTCAAAGGCATCGTCAATCAATCGTGTCAACCATAAATTCAAGCCAACATACAGATATATAGAATTCTAGTCACAGGGTTTCTCTAACTTAGTTTTAAACTTATATATGTGGGGTTGCATCCTCGTGAAACTTAGTGCTTGTCTTTTTAAAGAGATACTGAGCTTCTAGAGCCAACAAAATCCAGAAACCTGTCAGGTCAGGGAGGGCGAGTCACCTGCCAATTTCCTTATTTTGACATATATTAGACAATGCAGCTATAAGGCCCGGTCAAGCAGCTGGGTATCTGCTCTTTGCTCGTGGGGGGTTCACGGTTAAAGAATGGCGTCACCTGTCAGGCGGCTCAGTAGATTTAAGACTTATTAATAACCGGCTTTCATTAACTTTTGGCACATTTATTCAAGTGTGTCGATAACCACACATCTCACACCACCACGTCTGGATGCAAAAACCGAATGACTCAAACGCTGGTTTGCTATGACTCACATACAGAAAGACTGTTTTCTGTTTTGTTTGTTTTTATTTGGGTCATGTACACCAACTACACCCACTAGTATGTACATTAAATATGAAAGAAGTTTCCAAATCATTAAAAACACATTGAGAAAGTTGGTATTGGAACCCAAAATTAGACAAAAGAACCACCTGATATTGTTGGCAAACTGAGCGTGACCTCACTGTGACCTGAGCGCAGGGTTTCTGCAGCATCACCCGCTAAAGACTACACACACACACACACACACACAGCAGAACTGACCAGGTAGCCCAGCTGAGCCAGGTGCAGTCATGTTTATGTTATCTGGGTGATCGTCGGCAAATATTATTGCAGCTCGCTGCCCATTGGCTGAGCTCTGCTGGTGCGCTTAGCTTGGACAACTGGCCAAAGCTCACTCACACAGAGTGGGACCGGTTTAAAGGAGAAAGAGAGACCACAGCGGCTCCAGATGGTTCGGTCCAAATCATTTAAACACGGAATAAGACGAAAAAACATTGAATGGAGTTGAGCTGCTCAACTGATTCAGTTATTCAATCCCAGATATTTATTTTCTAAAGCCTCTCCTCTCGTCTCTGTCTTTGTACAATTTGTCCGTTGGCTCCGTCCCACCCTCACCGCTCACTTTGTTCATAAGCAGAGGGAAAGGAAAGCACGGTTAATTCAATGTTCTGCTGAATCTCGGCGCATCACACTGCTCACATGCACTCGGCGGTTACACAAAGCAGAACCTTTTCATGTCTCTGGTTTTTAGTGAGACACAGAGACAGAGCTTTAGACTGATAGCATTACAAGAAATAAGTAAACAATTATGTTATGAGTTGTTGTGGGTCAAAGGGGACTTGTATGAAGAAATAAATGAGTGGAAATGGAAAGGAGGAACAAAAAAGTGAGCCAAGATAAAACAAATAAAACATGTGACACATACCAACCAGAGAATATACAATTATGAGGGGAGGAATATTCTCAGGAAAAGTCTGTTTTAACATGAGCAACAATGGCAAAAGCACCTTCACCTTATTTGTATTCATAGATAGATATCTAATGTTGATTGGAAGGTATAGGTGTATATCATCAGCATAACAATGACACACAATGGGGTATATGAGGCTTTGTGGGACGAAGAATGGCACTCCACACGTCAAAGGGGTCGGTGAGGAAATACAATTCCCTAATCCACAGCGTCATAGCGTCCTCCATTCAACAGATTTTAATCATGTGTTCTTAATTGCTGAATTAGCCTCAAAGGACCTGCCTTTTCTTTGAATGTCCAGGTTTTTTTTGTTAGAGAATGGGACGTAGATCTGTGAGGAAGTGAGGGACCTAAATTGTGACAGCCGCTCGCTGCTTAATATATCTTAAGGAATTTTGAATGACTGAGAAAGACCAGCAGTACTAAAATAGGCGACATAACATCTGCAAAAATATAATATAATACAAAAGTCTCACAAATGAATGGTTCGGTTGGCTCAGAACAGGATAGTCAGAATGGGAAACAGCATAATGTTTGATGTTATATCAGTGATTTTATGGACAAGCAAGAAACGTTGACGCTGCCATGTTGGTAATATCATCCTCGTAAAAGAATAATCTCAGTGGGATTATCCGGGTTTAAACCAAGGTTAAGAAGTATTTGACAGAGTTGGAACAGGAACAAAAGGTGGTCTGTTAAGAAACATTTTACTCTGTGATTGTAGAGTAGAAGTTCTGTGCCATTGAGGCCTTTCTGCAGTCAGGACTCGTCAGTACTAACTACAGTATGCATGCTATTTGTTACCCATGGAAAAACAGAGACATGAACCTGGAACAGACAGTTAGAGGTTGCTGTAGGTTCACCATCTGCCGAATCAGCAAATCTTGAAGAAAAGAAGTTATTGTGTGTGTGTGTGTGTGTGTGTGTGTGTGTGTGTGTGTGTGTGTGTGTGTGTGTGTGTGTGTGTGTGTGTGTGTGTGTGTCGCTACTGAGAACCAAGCTAAGATGCTGTTTTGTTGTTTGAGCAACCTTCTGGTTCTGAACAGTCGTCTCATTTGTTGGACCGTCTTCGGGGCCTTCATACCAAGATGACTCAGATCTGTCCTTTTTCTTTATGGCTTCCGGACACTTATTACTCATTTTGGATGAGCTAATGCACACATGCTGAACAGAAAACACAAGCATGCACACACACACACACACACACACACACACACTCGCCATGCATGACACAAAAGCCATTTCTAAATTGTGAGCTAACTATGAACTACTGGCATTTTACTCTCGATAAACAGGATGTTACTGCATGCAGGGCCGGCTCTAGCCCTTTGGTTGCCCTAGGCGAGATTGAGTTTTGCGCCCCCCCCCCCCCCCCCCCCCCCCCAGACACACAATACTTTACATCACTGAAGAGACATATATTAACTTAACTGCTTTACTTTGCATAGCAGTTTTTCACCCACTTATATTTCTACTATTCTACATTGCAGTTCAACAATAAATGGTGCATGGACAACAAACACCAGAATAGTTTCAGAACATTTTCTTTTTTATTATTTTAAATAATTTATTACACACTCAAAGTTAGGATTAAATTAACTCCATAAACTGTGCAAAACACTCTTTTTTTTTCAAATATGTTTATTGAACAAACCTATACTTGACTTTCTTTTCCTCTTCTTCCTTTTTTCGTTTTCGTCCCTGTGCTCCAGAAGGTTTAGACCACTTCATTTTTGCAAATGTCACGGGCCAGTCAAAGTGGCTGCGCAATAGATTTTTCAGATCGCGCACATTTTTCAGACCGCACAAACGATTTATTTTTTTGGAGTGAGTCATCTTTACAATAGAAGATCTTTGATGTGACGTGTCGAGTCTTGGCCAATCAGCGTCCCGTTTTCTCGACAAAAAATTCAGATTTTTGGCCGAGTTGTTGTCTTCTCCGTAATAGAACATCTTTGATGTGACGTGTCTTGGTCCCTTGGTCCCTGCTCGCGGGAGCCAGCACCCGTGGTCGCGAATTGCTCACAGTGCTGAAATGTGCGCTGTGAGGGCGCCCCCAACCCATTTGTCGCCCTAGGCAGTCGCCTAGTTCGCCTATAGCAATCGCCGGCCCTGACTGCATGAAACCTGCATTCTCTCTCCTGACCACCAGGGGGAGACTCCTCTGGTTGTATATAAGTCTATGCTTCATGTGTTAAAGCTGCATTCTCTCTCCTGACCACCAGGGGCGACTCCTCTGGTTGTATAGAAGTCTATGCTCCATGTGTTAAAGCTGCATTCTCTCTACTGACCACCAGGGGCGACTCCTCTGGTTGTATAGAAGTCTATGCTTCATGTGTTAAAGATGCATTCTCTTTCCTGGTTGTATAGAAGTCTATGCGTCATGTGTTAAAGCTGCATTCTCCTGACCACCAGGGGGCGACTCCTCTGGTTGTATAGAAGTCTATGCTTCATGTGTTAAAGCTGCATTCTCTCTACTGACCACCAGGGGGTGACTCCTCTGGTTGTATAGAAGTCCATGCTTCATGTGTTAAAGCTGCATTCTCTCTCCTGACCACCAGGGGGTGACTCCTCTGGTTGTATAGAAGTCTATGCTTCATGTGTTGAAGCTGTATTCTCTCTCCTGTCCACCAGGGGGCGACTCCTCTGGTTGTATAGAAGTCTATATAAATGACTCTACTTCTCTTGATGTATTCCCTCAGTAAACATTGTAAACATGAGTTTATGTCTCAATCTCTAGTTTCAAGTCTTCTTCAATACAGCATGATGTTCATTTAGTAAATTATGGTCATTTAGAGTCAAACAGACCATAAAGCAGGGGACGCTTTAGGGGCGGGGCTACAAGGTGATTGACAGGTCGACACCAGAGACGTATACGGCGTCTCTATGTCACTCCTCTACATTCCAAATATAGTAACTTCTGTTCACTGGTTGCAAAAAACAACAACATGGCGACAGATAAACTTTTCTTATTTAATCCAATCAATTCATTTATGTTTTGTTTTGGGAAATAACCTCTTTAAATGTGTTTCAGCAAGATTTCTGCTGGAGTTGACGTCAACGTCTGGGAGGACACATGATGTAACGACTTCACTCCAAAGATAATGCTGATGATGAGTTTGCGCAAATATCGGTCGGGACATTTCTGTCCTCCCAGACACACACATGTTGGCTCTGGTGCCAAAGAGTCTAATGGGTGGGGGGGGGGGGGGGGGGCGTCAAAGAGATGCTGAGTCCATTTAGACATGGTGCTGGACACGCTTGCACATAAAAGCAAGACTCATCTCAGAAAGTCAGAATGGGAACACAAACAACGGGGAGACACACCGGGACTAAACCAACATCGCTTTTTAACAAAGATCACACCCGGCGGGTTCTCAGGTGTCGCTGGTTACGACTTCCTGCAGAGAAAAGGATCCTCGGCCCACGTCTCCTCTTGACACCGCAGACTCTTCCTCCCCCCCCCCCCGACCCCCACCCTCCCGCTGTGAGCGGCTGGACTCCGTCTCACGTCCGAAATAGCGCCCCGCGTGCCGCACCTTCTTGGTTTCGAGCCACAATCCCCATCTGGTCTCGTTCTGGCTTTGTAATAACGGATTGACGGCGCGGACGTTTTTGGTGTTTTTGGTGTAATCAAAATGGATTACGTTCGTCCAGCAGTCACATGCACACACACACACACCACATACATGACGAGACGGCGGCTTTTGGGTTCTGGTTTCAAAGAGGAGGGGGTGGAGGTTCAGAAGTGACTTGCAGGTTTTTATATATATATATATATATATATATATATATATATATATATATATATATACGATGGAGGTGTGAGCGAGGTGAATGATTGCGGTGCCGAACGTTGACCTCATGTGGCTTTGTCGTGCCCTCGCTCGTCGAAGGTATTTGAAGTTCGACTCAGTCCCTCAGATCTCACATGTGGCTTGTGTTTGCACTGAAATACCTCCCAGAGCTATTGGCTGCTTTGAAATGGATGTAAACACGAAGCCCTATGCCGTTTATCCCCGGCCATGTGGCTGTCTTTTAAGTGTCACTGCTTTACAGGGCCATAAGAGCGGAGGATATTAAAATGGGCCCGATATGGACGGCTGTTTATCCCATCACGTTCTCCCCGTGTGTGTGTGAGAAATTGAGTGAAGGATCAAAGGATATTTCACAACGCTACATTTGGTTCGAACATTGCCCAATTGAGTGAGACGGTAACTTTTTTTTTTTTTTTTGTGGCAAAACTCAGAACAAATGTGGTTTGAGAGCGACTTGTTGGAGTGTCCTTGTCCGCTCTCATTCATGAACATATGAAATATCCCTGAAACTTCGTGCTGGCTTTGTCAGTTACACAACACTGCGGCGTGGCACGCTGCCTTGTTATTGTTAACTTCAGGCTCGTGGAGGAGGAGAAGGGTTAGAAGAAAAATGTCTCAAAGCTGATGACGGACATGTGTTTGATACTTTTCTCTCAGTCAGATTTTCTGGGAGTCTTCTGAGGTCCGTCAGAACAAATCAAATTGAGGCCGTATCGTTTCTACAAATCTGAATTGTAATAATTCTTTTTTTTTGTTAGGTCTTTTTGGTCCATTTTTTGCGTAAACTGTATTTTAAATTCATTACATCTATAAATTGAAGCCACAGTGTATGTAATTCAATCAGAAGTATTCCTATGTAACTGATATACAACCTGGCATTGTATGTGACATGTGTTTATGCATTGTCTTTTCTCTCTCTATGTGTGTGTGTGTGTGTGTGTGTGTGTGTGTGTGTGTGTGTGTGTGTGTGTGTGTGTGTGTGTGTGGACAGTAGTAGAAGCAGAGATGTGGATGAGGTTTTAGAGCATATTTGCATGGCAGTCATTGTCTGCACGAAGCCCCCCTGCTGTTTGTGGTGTTTTTCAACTCTGGGAAAACAGCTTTTACACAGCGGATAGGGATCAGGAATGAGAGCGTAAGTCAAGAGTCTTTTCTGAGGATCACACAAAATGCATTGTGTTTTCTTGTTATGACGGTAATCGTAATGATCGGTGTGAAAAAAAGAAAAAGAAAGACTCCTGATTGTTAAGTTACCGTAAAAGTCGAGTTACAAGCCGTTCCTACAGCCGGTCAGTGTCCCCGCTGTAGCAAGCGCTGCTGCTAGCAAGCGCTGCTGCTGCTGCTGCTTCTACCGGCCACTGCTGCTGCTACTGCCCGCGTCCCCTCTGCCCAAGTCGGGTGTCGAGCCTGGTCCCGCTACCTTCGGTGGTTTTCGTGGAGCTAGCGGAAGTTAGCGGAGAGCTAGCGGAGAGCTAGCGGAGGTTAGCGGGGAAGTAACGGAGCGCTAGCAGGAGCCCCAGCTGGCTACAGCGGGGAGCTAACGGGGACACTGACCGAAGGTAGTAGCGGCTCGTAACCCGACGTTTACGGTATATGGGGTATGAGGACCTAAGTGTTACTATCACATAAGTATTAAGGTTTTGGGAAATATGCCTCTTTTTTTGCTAGCTGGCCCCAAGTTTTATGAAAAGATTGATAGATTAATATTGATTGTTCCAGCCGGTTAGCTTAGCTTAGTTTAGCTTAGCACAAAGACTTGAAACGGAGGGAAACAGCTGGATGGGCTTTGTCAAAAGGAAAAGAAAATCTCCCGACCTGCACCTTTTAAAGTTATTACCTTTAACACGTTACATCTTTTTTTGTTTAACACATAACACAACAAAGGTTAGCTTGTCTTGCTAGCTAGCGAGCTAACTAAGCTATATTCCACGCAACGTTATCGTAACTCTTTTTTTTTTTAAATCAGCCGGGAAGAGAAAGAACGAGCGAGACCCGTTGTTGCTGTAGAGAAACCTCACGTGACTTAAAGTCTTTTTAATTACATCTTGTAATTCAACAGTTTTAAAACAAAACGTGCAAAATGATCTTCTTTTAAAGTGACAAACGTGTGTAATTCATGACACAATTCAAGTATTACACATCTGCTCACTCGTTCTCAACGTGCCCGTTAGATGACGCTTCTGTGTTAAACCTCAACATATGTACACAGTGGCATGTGGAAACACTTTCCTTATTGGGAACTCATCTGGAAGAACATGGAGAAGAAGATAAAGAAACACGACGACGATCCGCTCCTGCTCAGATTACGAATGACCGCATCAACCCGAGTGGCTTCGTCATTTTTGACGTATATTTCTTTTGTTTCTCCGCTTCCTTTTCTGGACAGGCAACACCCTTGAATAACAGCTCTTTCTTTTGGAAAAGATAAGACGGAGAGTAGCCGGTGGGATGTGATGACGACGTTTCACAGTTCGATCAATCGGTTGAGTTTTACCCAGAGTGTAGGCCTGACTTTAAAGGGGGTCATATCATGCTCATTGGCAGGCTCATAATTGGGGTTTGGGTTCCTACTAGAACATGTTGACATACTTTAATGTTCAAAAAACACATAATTTTTTGTCTTAATAAAACTGTGTCTTTAAGAGACTAGACATGTCCCTACCAATATTTCGGAAGGACATAATTGTCGCTACCAATATTGGAGCAAACTTGTTCTGTGGAGTGAAGTCCTTTTAGATAATTACGATGTGCCCACCCAGAGGCTCCGTCTCCAAGACGATCTAGCATGCCAGCATGTGATTGGCTGACAGAGAGGGCGTCATCTGAAGCTTCCGCCTAAAAAAAAGGAGCAATATACGACATCCAGAGCTTTAATATCGCAGCCAGCAACAATTTGCTACGGCTACGCGTGCATGCGAGTGCTGTTATGTTTGTCTGTGCACTTTGTTTTATATTCTATTGTAAATTTAATGTGTTTCTATTTCTTGCACTGTGTTGATTGTTGTTTGTCTGATGGATGCACCGCCCGCCAAGACAAATTCCTCGTATGTGAAACATACCTGGCAAATAAATGGTTCAGATTCTGACGTGAGCGTGCACGTGAGCGTGCATGTGAGCGCACCCCACTGGCACCTCCGGTTTTCTGATCATATTTCACAGTTTGTGACTTGATAGGCGCTCCAGAAAACCAAATGTACGAGCACTGAAAAAGAAGTTCCATATGTCCTCTTTAAATCTGGACACTAGACTCTAATTCTTACATCAGTACTTTACTTCCACGCGGTCTGGAAACCATTAAAAACACACGTTCCGTCCAGAATATAATGCGTTTCCACACCCGATCTATATTGGTCCAGTATGGTTTAGTTTTGTTGTACTTCCCAATTTGAATAATAGAAAATAAAATAAAATAAAAAGGTTTACCATGTTGCCGTTCTCTTCCATGCTCGACTGCCTCCTGGCACTCGCATTTAGCTTTTAGAAAACAACCCCGAAGTGATTTAATAGACCCGATTTGAGAGCCTTTGGGAGGGGAGCTGAATTTATGCCCCAGGGCTCTGGATAGAGGCAGAGAGAGGGAGAGATGGAAGGATCACAGTGCAACAGTAAATAATGTTACAGTATGAATAATGAGCTCCCTCTGTGCCGGGGCCTCAACTGGACTAATGACAGAGACCTGTTTTAGATTAGGTCTTGCACAAACATATACACACACACACACACACATGCGTACATGTGCACGACCCCAACACACACTCCCAGGAGGGAGGTCCTGTCAGTTTAGATAAGCTCTGGGTTCTGCTGTGGGGCAGATAATATAAAAAAGGAGGGAGATGGCATCACACGCACATCTTTAGTCACCCGTTCCTTTGAGCTGACAGGTATCGGGCACCCGCTTCCCTCCGTTGCGCTCAAGATGTGTCTTCTTGTGAGAAGGCTGAAAGTCAAACCTCCTTCAGCAGGGCAGTTTCTTCAGAGCCAAAAAAACCAACATATTTGATATGTTCCCTGTGCATCAATGGAAGTCCTCCATCGTGGTGCAGGTCTGCCATCTGCTGGCGGCATGAGGTAATGGTTTAAGTTGCAGCGAGGAACTTTTAACTACTCATGAAACAGTCGCAATTTAACACTTTGCCCCGAAATGACCTTCATTATTAAACGAGACCATCAGCAAGAAGATTGTCCATTTATTTATTTTTTATAGTTATTTTTCATGCTTGTCGTTGGTTTCAGAGTCGGATTCTAGTGAAACCAGATGACATCATGCAGGTTCACCAGAACCTCCTTCAGCTCAGACTCCAGTAGAGACCAGTCCACCGTGGACAGACCCAGATCCAGTAGAGACCAGTCCACCGTGGACAGACCCAGATCCAGTAGAGACCAGTCCACCGTGGACAGACCCAGATCCAGTAGAGACCTGCTGCAGCAAGGGACTCTGGTGCTTAGAAACAATACCGCTTTTGTCCACAGGGAGCGCCAGAATCAACGCAAAATTAAAGTTCCTTGGACCAACTTTAAGGAAACAGTCATGCAATGATATGCACAAGGTGTTTATTTAAAAAAAAAAAAAAAATCCAATCTTAAGTGTCAAAATCTCCAGGGATACAATAATGAATCCATATTAAATATCTTTAATTTAAAAACAGCAAGCTTTGAACATACACGAGAGAGAGAGAGAGAGAGAGAGAGAGAGAGAGAGAGAGACTACACAGTAACCTTGTTGTTTTGCAGCAAACTCTCTATAAGTTAACCAGTTTGTGGTAGAATTCACACAGCCAGGACAAATACAAGTGTAACATCAGACTACTATTATTAAGTGGAACTATATCCATTATGTAAAATGATCAGAATTAGAAGGCTGGATATTTAATAAAAATATCTATAAGCATGCTTCATCAAGTAAATATTTACAAAGCGTTGTAATATCCACAAGTCTCTGTTTCTTTAGTAGTAAATTAGTATATTCTGATTCCACCACAATTAAAGATATGCTAGTGATTAGGCTGATTTGTTCAGCATGAAGTGTATTTCCAAAGAATGTGGGTTTCACGTCACACACTCCCGTTCATCTTCGCTGCACGACTGCTGCCAGAAATCTGTGATACTGGAGTTTAAAAAAACTAAGCCACGACCTGCAGCTCTAATTCACGTCCCTTCAGCCGCTTCCTCCTGGGTCCTGTTTTCTAGGTGTCAAAATGTCTCTGTTTGTTGTTTCAGTCTCAGTTCACGACCTCCCCGCAGCTCCCGGCTCCGCTGGCAGGGCGAGGAGAAGGCGAGGCAGGGTGAAAGAAGGTGAGCAGGCACCATCACTCTCAAGTCGGCCTCTACTTTCTCCTCCTCCTCCTCATCGCTTCTCCAGTTTTTTGAATCGGGCCTCTGTAAAGATGAGAAAAGACAGGGATGTGATCACTCTGAGGCTAATGGATGCTCAAGTCTAAATGCTTCGCCCTTTGTGAGCTCTAATGCAGAAATAATTAGGTGCGATGATGTTTGTGGTGTCACAGCACCACCTGGTGGTGGACTTCATAATGCGTCACAATGTGAGCTGATGGAGGTGCTGCACATATCAGACAAAATAACCAGCGAATAGAGAGAGAGAAGCAAAAGGAAGCATGTTGACCGTTTTTGGATGGTGTGTGTGTGTGTGTGTGTGTGTGTGTGTGTGTGTGTGTGTGTGTGTGTGTGTGTGTGTGTGTGTGTGCTGAGGCTTCAGTGAGTCTGGCGTGATCCAGGATGGGCGTTATCGTGGTGTTTATATCGCTTTCCTTCAGCAACGATTCCCAAAGCCGAACATGTTGAGACATACTTGTTCCCGAATAAATACTAACCCTCTACTTCACTTTCCTATATAAATATATACACAAGCACATTTGTGGTCTTCTGCCTGGTTAAACCTCAACAGTTCACCAACATTACTTTGTGCCTCCTCCTGCCATTATTATATTACGTTTACAATTATTGACAAAGGGATCGAATTAAAAAAAAGGCCCAAATGACGGATTCCACTCCCCATGAGTCGAATCTAGGTTTGACGCCTGAAGAGCTCAATAATGAATAGATGATTTACATATTTGATGCATTACTCTCAAGACAATTAGCCTACTAGCGCAAAATACAACAGTATATTGCACAAATGACATGGTTGAGATCATCTGTGGCAGATTTACATGTTTAAAAACTCAACAGTTTTTTTTTGTGTGTGTTGCACACAAAGCCTTTCACGAACCAGTTTGCTTGAAAAATATTGTATGATGTCTTTTCTTTATGTTTTTATGATCTGTTGTGTCGTTGGGCTGCAACTAATGATTATTTTCATTATCGATTCATCTGATTCTAAAATCTGTGAAATGTTGGACAATAGTAAAAAACGTCCATCCCAGTTTCCCAAAGTCCGGGGTGATGCCTTTAAACATCTTGTTATTAGATATTCAGTTCAATATGATATGAAAACAAAAGAAACGCAGACTGGAAACAGCATTTTCTGAAGAAAAAAATAAATACTTACTAACAATTAAACGATTGTCAAGATAGTTGTGATTCTGAATATCATGTGTACCAAGACATACAACTGAAAAATTGACAAAGAATGTGACTGTTTGAAAATATATGCTGTTGTTATGTTGTTGAAAACTAAATAAGAAGTGAGTTCTCAAAAAAAAAAATTGTTGTGATTATATTTTCTGTCTAATAAACTAATCGCAGCTCTAATTTTTAGAATGAAAAAGGACAATAAAGTTTACAAATACTGTGGTTGATTGGAACAAGTCAGTAACAATGTTACTAAACTAGCCGCTATTTACTTAATGTTTTCTTTAAATTTACCCAATTAAAATCATACATGCACACTTCTGCACATTAGACGTCTTACCCAGTTTCTTGGAGTACGCGTCCATTTTGTAAGCCGCCTGTTCGAGTGACGACACTTGCTCCTCGATCTGATTGATCTGGTCCAGGTAGGGCTGCAGGCTGGCATCTAAAGAAAAGAAGAAGAAACAAAAAGAACAACCAGCAGGCTGTAGTAAAATATATTAAACAAGAACTGGAAAACAACAACAAACCAGGATTATGCATATGGAATCACATTTGTTGTTGAGATCCTGCAGGTTACGGCTGATGTTGATGCTGATGTCCTTCATCTCCATGTACTTCAGGCTGGTGAGCTTGTTCATGTTCTCCAGGAGACGGTAGTCCTCACAAGTCCCTGAACAGGTGAGGACATAATGCATGAGAGAGAAGAAGAAACAGGTGATTATGAAGAAAGTGCATCTGTAAATCAAACTATATTCTTTGATCTTTGTGTGTAAAGACCTGTCAGTTCTCCTTGCAGGAAGACGGACATCTTTTCAAACATATCGGTGCACAGCTCGTCGATATCGGGCTCTGCGGGCTCCACAGCCTCCTCTGCTGTCTCCACGCCACCGTCACCTGCGCGCGAGCGTTAGCAGATTAAAAACACAGAACACTAGTTCAAAACAATAAATGGAGCAACAACAAAAAATGGAGAATAATAATAATAAAGCCAGGAAAAACAATACGAAAGAAAACAGACTCACATAATGGTTTTACAATGTAAAACACACGGATAAACATACAAAATACAATAATAATGAGGTTACTGTGTGCTGCTACGTTAGTGTTAGCCAGCTACGGAAGCTGCGAGGAGACATCACCCACTGTTCGTGCTCGGCTTCTTGGGAGCGACCGCCGGGGTCTCCGCCGCGTCCGCCGGGGCTTCCGCCGGGCTGCTGGTGCTCGCGGCCGCGTTCAGAGCCGCCAAACGGGCCGCGGGAGCCCTGGAGATGCTGTCCATTGCTGCGGCGTCGTCGCCCGTCGCAGCCATTTTGTTCCTGTTTTGACTTTTCCCCCCTTCTGTCACATGAGTGGTCACGTGACGTCCGCCCCGGCGCCGGTCGCGCGCATTGCCACGCCCTGGTGTGGTCGGAATGTGAGGCATGCTATTTAGTACCACTTTCACAAATTACCGCTAACATTGTTAACCAGTATTTAATTATTTAGTACAAACAAGAAAGTAATAAAACAAAGTATGGAGGCTGCAGTGTGTCAAACGGAATAATTAGACTGTTCCATGTTTAATAAATTGCTTTTCCAAAGTATATATATATATATGCAAAGGTTTTTAAATTAAACTTTGAAACTATTTGGTCACGTATTTTGTCACATTTCGTTTTTTTATTTTTATTTAGCCAGTTATTTTTACAATTTAAAAAAGGTAAGAAAGCAGCCTAAAAATGTGATGATACTGGACACAATTAAATTTTTTACTCAATTACATTTTAATTGTATTTGTATTGCCCAATATCACAGATCAGAAATTTGCCTCAGAGGGCTTTAAAATCTGTACAACATATGACATCTTCTGTCCTGAATTCTCCAAAATGAAAAAGGAAGAAACCTCAGGGAGAGCAAGAGAGGAGAAGTGCAATATATGTCATGTGAACAAAACATAAATTAATTACATCGTCTATCCACGTGACAAAGAAATTAATTTATATTGAGTCATAGCAGGAGTTCATGGCTGTTTCCTGTTAGAGTCCACAACAGTTGCTTTAACATTTGTGGGTGATGAGGTTGTGATATGATTTATTGGCTTTTGTCCAATAAACCTAAACAAAATGTATATTTATCAGTAAAGTATATGTATTCGGCTACTTTATTGTCTATGTACTGACCATACGCAGACATAAAAATGTCTAAAAGGTTTCACTCTAACATCAGTTATGATTGTCAAATGGATCTTACCTTGTTACTATTGATACGACAATATTGTTCTCTAGTATTTTATCCCCATTAAAAAAACATACAGCTAAATATTTTACTATGATAATTACGCTTTTATCCCTCCCATAACAATATGTAATCCATATTTAATGATCATTGTAATATGATCATATTTTACTATTTAATTGCATTCATAAGTTGGCAAAATGCATCAAAATGCAAAATGAATCAATAATCATTTAGATTTTAAGACATGATTATAAATATGTATTCTTAAATTATGAACTGAGCAAATTTAGAATTATGAAATATTAGGCTCTCATTTTACATTTAGGATGTCAGTATTCTTATTTTTGTCATTATGCTTAACTTTTTTATTTTATTTTTTCATTCCATCTCAAAAATGAGCTTCAATCACTGATACACAAGACAGTGATAATATATATATTTAAAAAAAAAACTTAGAAATCGTCACAACGTCTCGGACTTTTCGCTGTGCGCGCTCCCGCGAGAAGCATGCGATTCTTGGCAGGCTGAACTCGGCGTAACACCTGTGTGTCGGCGCGGCTGTGGGGGGGAAGCTAGGATCGTGACAGGCTAGCAGCAGTGGACTGTAAACATGGCGGCGTGCACAGCTACAGGGCTGTGCCGAGCACCCCGTTACTACTAGTCCGCGAGACGGAGACCCCTCACACCCCCCCTACACACACCTCCCCGAAAAAAAATGGAGACCGAAGAGGAGCAGCACATAACGACGCTCCTCTGCATGGGTTTCCCGGACCCCGACGTGATACGGAAGGCGCTACGGCTGGCGAAGAACGACATAAACGAGGCGGTGGCGCTGCTGACGAACGAAAGCCCCGGACTCGGTTATGGATACGAGCCGATGGAGAGCGGGCCTGCCCCCGGCGTGGGCTCGACCGGAGACGTGGAGAGCGGCGGCGGCGGCACTAGCAGCGGCGGCGGTGGCGGCGGCGGCGGCGGCGGGCGGACCGGGACGACGGGAGGGTTTGACCCGCCGCCCGCGTACCACGACGTGGTGGATAGCGAGGTAACAAAAAAAAAGAGCGGGGTTTCCCAACCGGGCATCAAAGGACCCGGAGGGAGAGAAACGAGGGAGGACGACAGGGCGACTTACCGGGGAAACGGAGGGGCGAACCCCGGTTAACTCCGCTAAAGTTAGCGGCTGGTGACGCCACAACGAGCCCCAACGTGAGCTGTCTCTCCGGTCCCACGGGACAAGGGACGCTGTCACCGGATAATTGCCCGGTAGCGCGACGTATTGGCGACTTAAACGACGTCGCGAACCTAAATTCGTAAAACTTAACAGCTACGCTAACCCAACTAGCTAGTAGCCGGCTGGCTACCTAGCCATCCAGCGTCAGCCGGTAGCTGGACCAGGTGTAGCGGCACAGAGGCGGCACTCTGCGGGGTTTAAATCACTGATTTCCTCTGGCGGTGGGTAATCGATCCCATCGGCTAAGCCCGCGGGACTGCTGGATCTATTCAGTCTGCCTTTTGTGGGGCGGCTTTGCAGCTTGTTAGCCGACGTTAGCGTCCAGGGGCTCGGCTGACAGCGTCGACCTCTCGCCGACAGCGCGGTCCACTCGAACCCCGGACGGCGGTTTCGCAACGTCTCTCTTGGCTCACGGGGCCATTTTGATCATTTCTTCCGGCCACATTCTCAGCTGTGGGAGAAAAAAAATGTAAAATATGCTTGTGTCACTCTTGATGCTGTGAGGCCGGTTGGTTCTGTCAGATCTACCATGCAGGTCGCCTCGTTTCGTCCTAGTTTGTGTCACGTGTTGTGACAGTTCACTGCGTTGACGACTCATGCTCATGCATACCTGTCTACGAGACACGAGACGTGACACCTCGAGGTGCCCCTCGACCTCTCAAGCCTGTTGCTCCCTTCAGATCTCCTAAAATCCTGCAGGTGCTGTCAAAGGGAAAGCAGCACTTTCTCCAAAAAAAAAACACTAACTGTAAGATAATTGATTGAGACTTTCCAACCACGTGTTGTATGCCTTTTGATTCCAGCTGCTGTGATTTATGAATCAAGCATGAATGGGAGTAAATTAACCTTCAATATCTGCTTTCTTTTTCCACTAACTCGCTCTCACTGCTGTCACACTGTTCTAGCTGCAGGGTAAACAACCGTTGGCGTTTACAGTATGCAGGAAAAAAAATGGCACACACTTTGCAGGTCACCGTAAATAATGAGCCTGTTTTTGTGAATATGCTAATAATAGTGTCGTTCCAAACTCACTCAGCCCAAGGCGGCGACTCCTCTTGAGTTCATTGAATGTCCACACGCCCCAAAACAGTCGTCATTTGAACCCACTTCTCCATTTGTAGTTGTCGTAAGATGGAGAAGTTAACAAGTGTCTCGGCCCCCACATGTCATAGAAATGTGCAGTGCAGGAAATGAGCCTCAATAATAAAACTGCTTTATTTGATTCCTCCGTTTGCTTAAGAGGCATGTCACAGGCCTCTATGCCCCCATGTTATGCTTCCAAATATAGCCCCGCAGTCTCCCTACCACACACAAACACATTGCAGTTTAGTTTTTTTTGCAGAGCGGGGGTCCCAGGAGGGCCGCCGGGTGCATAGTAACAGAGTGGCTCTGGGTTACCTCACCGCCCTGCGCAACCGCCACACATGTGGTCTGTGCCTTCAGAGACCTGAGCCTTTCCCCCCTGAGGCCTTCAGGTCTTGACTCACTGAGGGCTTTGCAGCGTATTTGCATGTTTGATGGTTGTTTACAAGCATCCCTGAATATCGTATACAAAAGATAGGAAGTTTGCTCTTTTCTCAGTGCCGTCATTCTTGTTGAAATCAGAGGAACCAGTATTTATACTAAATTATCAGAGTTCTGATTCGCAATGATACATCTCCCCTTGGTTACTTTAAATGTAGTGCTTTAAAAATATATATATATATATATATATATTTGGTTATTTTCTCGCCCTCTCTCCTTCCTCTCATCCATCCATCTGTCATTTCTAATTTTCCTCGAAAGGGAAGGGATGAAACATGATGCTTCTCTTCCTCCGCTTCTCCTCTTTAACGCTCAGTCCATCACTTTTTAAAATAAAACATTTCATTAAAACATGGACCATTATGTATGCTAATATGTGGAGATGTATTCAGAATGGTCGGACTTGACCTAACTCTTCTTTGCCGTATTCATATTTGTGCTGCGCCCCAAAGGCAAACTGGACAAATGAGCCGTAAACAGTTTGGGTCATTTATAATGTAGTTAAAGCTGAATTAAGATGCTTTCTCATACTGAACAGCAGGTCAAGCCTCGATGGATTGCTGTAAATGATTTGTGCGATTACAAAAAAAAACCTCAATCACTAGTTGATAGATATGACGTGCTTTAGTGTGACATGTTCCACGGCACTGGAGTGAGTTCTGCTATGTAATCATGAATATTCAGATGACATCATGAATATGTAAACAATGTAATAATGTAAATAATTCACCACATGGACTCGTAGACTTTACTGCTCCTGGGCATGTTGTGTCCTCGTAAAGGAGGTCGCGTCTGAGCTCGGCGTTTTGAACGCAGAAGGTTTGAGGGGTGACGTTGAGCGAGTCGGGTTTTAACTTGACCTTCACGACCTTTTCGTCAGTGACCACAGAACATGCGTCCTTGTTTGGGAGCGTTAGAGATGTTTCTGATACCTGAACCGGCGTATCGGCCGAGTCCTGATCCGATACCAGCGTGTTTAAAATAAATATATATATATAACAGCTATATACACAACTAACCCTGCGTGGCTGTGATTTCATTGCTATCATTGTTGTAAGACCTCAGGCTCAGGTTTAAAAACCTTTTGGTAAACATAAACAAATGCATATAGTTTAATGACTTTATTTTATTATCTAGCTTGACAGATTCTCCACTGTAAAATATTGCGAGGCGGCTCACTCGTTAGCTTCTTCCCTCGTCGATTTCAGACGCAGCGATCCGGTCGGTACTTAACCGGCAGGCGGGTCGGGTGGCGCGTGTTGTTGCTGTTCCCGTGTAGCGTAAATGAGCCGATAGGATAACGTGGTGTTGGATCGGTGCGTCGACTCGCCGATACCCGATCCAGCGTTGATTTTTTTTTTAAGGCTGTGTTGGAGACATTTTCGATACTGGTGTCAGGACAACTCTAGGTAGCAAGTCATCACACACACCGTGTCTCACACGTCACAGACCTATTTGACTTGAGAACAAGCGCCTGCTTGGGAGGAAATAGAGGGTAAAAAAAAAAGACGCCGAGATGAAGGGCGGATCGAGAGCGAAAAGGACGCACTTTCACAAAGGACTGCTCTCGCTCGTCTCCCAGAGGGAGCAAAAGAATCGAGCGTCGTCCTCTCTGATTTTTTATCGTTGCCAGAGGGCCGTTTGGGTTCACCTCAGCTGCAGCGTCCCAAAACAACAGACGACGCAGCGTGAAACAAAGGCTGTAATCGTGTCGTTTGTGTGTGTGTTTGTGTTTACAGCGGAGCAACGATGAGAATGGGAACTGCTCGGGGGGCAGCATGGAGTTCCCCACCACCAACCTGTACGAGCTGGAGAGTCGCGTCTTCACCGACCACTGGTCCATACCCTACAAGAGAGAGGAGTCCCTGGGCAAGTGTCTCATCGCGTCCACCTGCCTCGCCCGGCACGGTAAGACCCCGATTGTGTGGGAGGAAGATTTCTTTTTGAAGGTCTGCTTCAAACCCAAACGTGTGTGTGTGTGTGGGCGGCATGTTTTGTTTGCACCGTTTTTCACATGTTATTTTGGACACTTCATGGCTCAGTCTGTGTCTCCTTCGTCACAGCGAGTCTCCCTCCCCCCCCCCTCCAATGTGTTTTTGGATGTGAGATAAATATGTGAAACCAACTGCTCCCTCTCCGACAGGTCTCGCTGACGCTGATGAAAACTGCAAGCGCTTCATAGACCGGTGCATGCCGGAGGCCTTCAAAAAGGTGAGCGGCACGGAGATTAAGTGGCTTTTTTTTTAATACTCGATTCATCGACGCACATTTTCCTGACTCGTCCTCCTCCGTCTTTGTTCCCCGCCACCAGTTGCTGACCAGCAGCGCCGTACACAAGTGGGGCACCGAGATCCACGAGGGGATCTACAACATGCTCATGTTGCTGGTGGAGCTGGTGGCAGAGCGGGTGAAGCAGGACCCCGTGCCCGTGAACCTGATGGGAGTCCTGACTATGGTGTGTTCTCGCTCAGACATTCAACGTTCATTTCTTTATAAGGCATTTAATACTTGACCTGTTTCTTTACAGCGTTTGTATAAAGGCAATAAAGTAGTCATTAAATATGAGATATGGGAGTTTAAGTCTGCGGAGGCTCGCCAAGCGAGAGCATAAACAAAGCTCCTCCGTACTTCTCGTGCTCCGACTCAAAAACCAAGACTGATCTTCTTCCAGTTTTTCCCCATTTTTACAATCGAATCTGCCGCCGTGATTTTGTCAAAAGGTATTTTAACAAGAAATGCTGATCTATCATAAATATGTATTCACGCTCGTTGTTGTCTTTTTTGTGCGCAGGCCTTCAACCCGGACAACGAGTACCATTTTAAGAACCGGATGAAGGCCTGTCAGAGGAACTGGGCGGAAGTCTTCGGAGAAGAGGCCAACATGTTTGCGGTCTCGCCGAGCAACGCCTATCAGAAAGTAAGCGGGTTGACTCGTGTGTTCGGGACTCTCCGTCTACTCTTAAGTCTTATTGCCGTGTGTGTGCCAATTCATCCAGATGCTGCTAGTACACACACACACACACACACACACACACACACACGCTTCCTTATTAGCCTTTGTTTACAGTTCGTAGTCGCGTCCAGGGCCCGACAAATGACTTCTTCATCCCCGCTGCTGTGTAACGGAGCCACTTGGGTTCAGAAGGACATGTGTGACTGACACACAACAGCTGTCAGACAACGTGTGTGTGTGTGTGTGTTTTTCTCTTACAATAATTTGCAGTGTCACTGTTGAATAAATCCACTGAAAACGTGCTTCTCTCTTCCAGGAGCCTCATGGCTGGCTGGTTGATTTGGTGAACCGGGTGAGTAATGAGCCAGATTTTTGTCTCCTTTTTCATACAAATGCCATAATGTTTTTGTTTGTGTCTCATTTCCTTCTCCTCTTCTTCTTCTTTTTTCTTTTCTTTTTTCCCCCCGGGTCAAGTTTGGAGAGTTGGGAGGATTCACCGCCATCCAGACGAAGCTCAACGCGGACGAAATCGAGATTGCCGTAAGAGTCGATCTCCTTGCCTTTTCCTTTTTTTAAATTGTCTTTACGTGTCGTGAGAGTAATGGGATGGTTGCTACTGGTTCCTACTGGTGCTGGAATGGGAGAGAAGCACCGCAGACAGACTTTTAGACGGACTATGCAGAGGAAAGGTCACCGTGTTCACCCCCACTGCTCTCAGCTGCAAGTTACCCCCCCTCACCCTCACTCTCACTCTCACTAATACTCTCACACACAAACACGCTCTCTCATCCTCCCGCTGTGTCGATGGTTGAAATGCTCTGTTGTGTTGTGTGTTCTGAGGCATCCTTGTGCTGATGCGTCCTTCTGGGAACCTGGCCGGAACCACAGCAGTGCATAGCCATTGATTCAGTGTGTGCGTACACACACAGACCCACACACACACACTCACTCTCTCTCTCACTCAGCATATTAATATGTGGGGCTGCCTGCTGAAAGTCAACGAGTCAAATCATTCGTAGCTGACCCCCTCAGTCAACTTGAAATTATTCAAGCCCAACAGTTTTATTTTTATAAAAAAGCTCCTGTGATTCATTATCCGTGTCTTTGCTTCACGTGACGAATCCGACACGTCCTGACTGACGAGAACCAATCAAGGAGTGAACGTGGGTTCAAAAGCTCCGTTTCTGCCCGTCCACACACAAAAAACATCCGACATCGGGGTTTTCCAACTAAAACGACATCAGTGGCATTTCCCCCCCCCAAACCTTCCAATACATGTATATTAAATATATTTATATTATATTTTTACATGTTTATATATTTATTTATATTTTTGTGTGTGTATATATCTTTTAATTATTCATTAATTGAGTTAATTATGGAACTATTAAAAAAAAAAGTAATGAATGCTGTACAGCCAAATCCGATTAAAATAAAAACAATTCAGATTTGGATACGGCCCTAAAATGAAGGAGAGACCACTCTGCAGTGGCAGAAAGCTCAATAAGTGTGACCGTCTGATACCGAACATACTACAAGCACAGGAGGGAGAAAAGATAATGGGATGAGTGCTCCCTCCTCTACTGACTCCCAAGGCTGAGTCATTCATTTGTCTGCTTTGAGCAGGAAGTCAAGTGCACAGGGGGGAGGAGGGGGGGAGGGAGGGAGGGAGGGAGGGAGGGGGTCACTGAGTGAATAGAGGAGGGAGGTGGGGGAGACGGGAGCCCAGAAGCAGAGATGGAAATCGGCCAGAAAAGAGACAGGAACACGGGAACCATTCATTAAGCCCCTGTGATTTAGCGCCGAATGACAAATGACAGCTGGGCTCTCATTGAAACCGACCCACGCGTCTGTTAACGCTCACGAAGCCCGGAGACTGTATTTAAGAAGCGGACGCAGTCATTGTGACGTTGTTTGTGGACGTGTGGATGTTTTTGAAGCTTCGAGTTCATTGAATTGGCCGTTTTTTTAATTTTTTTTTTCATCCGGGGAATCGAAGTGACCATATTTGGACTGAGGAGGAGTCACGTCGTATACGGCTCTGGTAGAGACCTGTCAATCACCTTGTAGCCCCGCCCCTAAAGCGTCCCCTGCTTTATGGTCTGTTTGACTCTAAATGAGCATAATTTACTAAATGAACATCATGCTGTATTGAAGAAGACTTGAAACTAGAGATTGAGACATAAACTCATGTTTACAATGTTTACTGAGGGAATACATCAAGAGAGAAGTAGAGTCATTTATATAGACTTCTATACAACCAGAGGAGTCACCCCCTGGTGGTCAGGAGAGAGAATGCAGCTTTAACACATGAAGCATAGACTTCTATACAACCAGAGGAGTCGCCCCCTGGTGGTCAGGAGAGAGAATGCAGCTTTAACACATGAAGCATAGACTTCTATACAACCAGAGGAGTCGCCCCCTGGTGGTCAGGAGAGAGAATGCAGCTTTAACACATGAAGCATATACTTCTATACAACCAGAGGAGTCGCCCCCTGGTGGTCAGTAGAGAGAATTCAGCTTTAACACATGAAGCATAGACTTCTATACAACCAGAGGAGTCGCCCCCTGGTGGTCAGGAGAGAGAATGCAGCTTTAACACATGAAGCATATACTTCTATACAACCAGAGGAGTCGCCCCCTGGTGGTCAGTGAAGAGAATGCAGCTTTAACACATGAAGCATAGACTTCTATACAACCAGAGGAGTCGCCCCCTGGTGGACACTAGATAGAATGCCGGTTTAAGACGCTTCCCAACATCACAACCACAACTGATTTAATGTTAAAAGATTGAATGAACAATTCCTAACTGTCAGACGGTGACGATATTTACGAGTTGATTTAATTTGGTTTAGTTTGTGTCGTATCCTGAGTCTCTTCCGCTCTGCCTCCACAGTGCGTGTCGGCTCTCGTCCAGCCGCTTGGAGTCGGTGCAGAATATCTCAACTCCAGCCTCGTGCAGGTGAGCTCACCTCATCTGCACACTGACCCTGAACCGCCGCTACTCTGCATTATCTCCATTTCTCCCGATATCTTGTACTTCACATCTTTTGTAGCATGTTTTCTGTCCAAGTTGTTCATTTGACCCCATTCAAATTGATATGCTAAGTTAATTTTTTTGCTGTGTCTTCTAACTGTTTTGCTGCTTGCAGTGGTTCAACAAAGTTTCCTATTCTTTTTCCTAGCCCATGCTTGATCCAGTCATCCATAAGATGATCACGTATGTGCAGAACCTGGAGGAGAAGGACCTTAAAGACAAGGTAGCATGTTATATTTGTCAGCCTTCCACTTCACTGGAGGGGTAAAAAACACAGGGGGCCGATAACACGCGTGTCCTCATTACTGCTCTCGTGACGGCTGTTCAGCAAAAATACGCAATCAGGAAATCTGCATTATGAAATATATATATTTCTTTAATTTATGAACGTTGCTCCTCATTTGTCCGTCGACCGTAACAGCGCCTGGTGAGCATCCCGGACCTGCTGTCGGCCATCAAGCTGCTGTGCATGAGGTTCCAGAGGGAGCTGGTCACCGTGGTGGACGACCTGCGGCTGGACACGCTGCTGCGCATGCTCAAAACCCCGCACTTCTCCACCAAGATGAACTCCCTCAAAGAGGTCCGCTTATAGGATGACGTTGGAATTTAAACAGCACAAGATTTAAAAAAATAAAAATAAAAATCTGTGTGTTTTCATGAGTTTTTGTATCTTCTTCTTCTCAGGTGACTAAGTTGATAGAGGAGAGTACGGTGTCAAAGACGGTGAAAAATGCCATTGACACAGATAAGCTTTTGGACTGGCTGGTGGAGAACTCTGTCCTATCAATAGCACTGGAGGGTAAGAACACCGTCACTTCCTGCCACAAACTGATCTTAACCCTTTATGTCAGTTAGAGCCAATTTCGGCTCTAGGCTTTTTTTTCTTTTTCCCTGTGTTTGAGTCGTCGTAGGAACCCCAAATTAATTCCAATACTTGTGTTTATTGTATGTATTTGTTCAGCAACGTCTTGGGAAAAAAATGTATATCTGCAAAAAAATCACTTTTTAAAAGATATTTTGATCATAACTATGAACATCCAGCAAGATTTCCCAAAAATGCCTCCTTGAGCGGTCACCGAGTTTTTCAAACTGTATTATGGTGCCCTAACAACAGCCCACATACTAATAACACACCTTTTGGGAAAGATTAGGACCTAAAGAATCGGAATATGCACCACAATTCATAGTAGAACACAACATTTGGGTGTTAAAAGGACTTTCAATCAAAAAACTGTGTTGTTCGGTTCAAAAATTTAGTTTACGTAAATACTTAAACTTAACGGTTACTTGAATTATGTTTCACACCAGATGTCTCTTCTCACAAGGGTTGCGGTATTGTAGCAATTTAAATGAAGTTAAACAACGATGTGGTTCCGGATATAATATGTTGTTGATTTTTCTCTGATAATAGGAGCAGGGGGATTTTCACACCCTGTTTTTAAAGGAAGTTTGTCACAAAGTGCTCCTGGAAAAACTATTTGAATTTGTAACTACTTCATAAAGAAATCAGGTTTCTTAGGCTTTGGTTGACGGTATTCACAGTGGTCATTACATATTATTTAATATGTCCCCAGGTAACATTGATCAAGCTCAGTACTGTGAAAGAATTAAGGGAATCATTGAGTTGCTGGGGAGTAAACTGTCGCTGGACGAACTCTCCAAGATCTGGAAAATACAGGTCAGCACCAGAATAAAATCTACCTTTCTATTAAGCGCGCTGAACGCTTTTGGTTTTGTTTGACAACATGGTTTTAAAAAAAAACTAACAATTTCCTCTATTGATTCTTTTGTGGTCATTTCAGGCGGGCCAGTCATCAACTGTGATAGAAAACATTCATACAATCATCGCTGCTGCTGCTGTGAAGTTCAGCTTTGATCAACTCACCCACCTCTTCGCCCTCATACAGAAGGTCAGTGTGGTGCCTTGGACATTTTGGGAGTAAATTGGCTCAATGAAAAGTGGTTTGTAGGTGTAGTGCACATAGTAATAATTTTCTTTTGTGCGTGTTTAGAGCTGGGAGGTTGAGAGCGACCGCGTGAGGCAGAAGCTGCTCAGTCTGATCGGGAGGATTGGCAGAGAGGCTCGCTCTGAAACCACAACAGGAAAGGTATGTTGGCAGATCCACGGACGGATTACTGACCGGGCCGACCGGGCCGAGGCCGCTGGCTTTCACCCACGAAATGTCATTTAAAGAGTCCTGTATCAACCTGGAACGACTAAAAGAAGACTGCAAAACAACAACAAAGAGACTCACAACGACACTGGAAACGGCAAAAACAACAACAAAAAATACACAAAACCACAAATAGATGTGTAACAAGTACAATAAGACACAAAAATACCACACAGACACAAAACAACGACCACACAGACGCACAAAACGACCACACAGACGCACAAAACGACCACACAGACGCACAAAACGACCACACAGACGCACAAAACGACCACACAGAGACACAAAACAACTACAATAACACACAAAACAACTACAGAGACACAAAACAACTACAGAGACACAAAACAACTACAATAACACACAAAACGACCACACAGAGACACACAAAACGACCACACAGAGACACAAAACAACTACAATAACACACAAAACGACCACACAGACGCACAAAACGACCACACAGACGCACAAAACAACTACAGAGACACAAAACAACTACAGAGACTTAAAACAACTACAGAGACACAAAACAACTACAGAGACACAAAACAACTACAATAACACACAAAACGACCACACAGAGACACACAAAACGACCACACAGAGACACAAAACAACTACAATGACACACAAAACGACCACAGAGACACACAAAACGACCACAGAGACACACAAAACAACTACACAGACGCAGAAAACGACCACAAAGAGACACAAAACAGCCACACAAAGAGACACAAAACAGCCACAGAGAGATACACAAAACAACCACACAAAGAGACACAAAACAACCACACAAAGAGACACAAAACGATCAGAGAGATACACAAAACTATTTCAAGCGACTCAAAACAACTACAGAGACACACAAAACAGACGCACAACCCGCCCGTAGGTCTCTGTGTCTGTGTGAGGACACCGAGGCGTACACACAGGTGTTGTCGTGGCGACTGAAGCTCCGGTGTGTGTGTGTGTGTGTGTGTGTGTGTGCAGGTGCTGGAGGTGCTGTGGGAGCTGGCTCACCTGCCCAGTCTGCCCACCAGTCTGGTGCAGCAGGCGCTGGAGGAGCACCTGGGGATCCTGAGCGACGCCTACGCCGTCAAGGAGACGGTGAAGCGCGGTTACATCATCAAATGCATCGAGGACATCAAGAAGGTGAGGCGGGCGTCTGCGGTCGCTTCTCATCGTCTTTGTGGTTAATGGTGACCCGCTCTTCAAGAGGACGTATTGTTGTTGATTTTGTGTTTTACATAAAAGAAAACCCTGTTCCTTGTAGGCGCAGCTCAACCTGTTTTTAAATGAAATATGGAGGCTCATTTGTGCCGTTAATAGAAAATGAACTGAGATGAAAAAAAGATCCTTTTAAGTCGTTATAATGACTTATCTCAAAATAATGACTTAAATAATCAAACTCTTTCTCAAACTGATGACTTTCTATCTCAAACTGATGACTTTCTATCTCAAACTGATGACTTTCTATCTCAAAATAATGACTTTCCATCTCAAAATAATGACTTTCTATCTCAAAATAATGACTTTCTATCTCAAAATAAAGACTTCCTATCTCAAATTAATGACTTCCTATCTCAAATTAATGACTTCCTATCTCAAATTAATGACTTCCTATCTCAAAATAATTACATAATACCTCAAAAGAGTGAGAAACTTCCTCGAAATACGGACATAATATTGTCACAAAATAAATTCGGACCTCAAAATAATGAGAATCTTTCTCAAAATAATAATTTCACATCTCAAAATGATTACCAACTTTCTCAAAATAATAATAAACTACCATAAGTCATTATTTTGAAACACTAAATCAACATTTTGAGCTACTAAGTCGTTATTTTGAGAAACTTTCTCATTATACTGACTTGCAGGATGTATTTATTTTTATTTTTAATCACATTGGCGTAAATGATCTTCCATAAAGAAATAACCACAACATTGAACCACGACATTTTCCTGCCGGCTGTGACGGTGTTGTTCTAAAGTTAGCCCGTCCTTGTTAGTGATGCACATAACCTTCAACCCTCTTTCCTCTAACTTTGCCTCAGTCTCGCGTTCACAGAGCTGCAGTGGACTCGGTGACCTCCACGAGTTCATTATTAATTTCAACTCTTTTTAAAAAGTCACGGAGAGACTAACTTCCTCTCTTTTTTCCCTCTGACCGAACCACAGAAAGTTTCTCCCTCTTTGATCTTCTTGTTCCAGAGCTTTGATGTATGAAGCTCATACATCGTATATATGTGTGTGTGCTAACCAACTAACCTTCCATATTAATGATAATATTCATGTTTGCTTAAGGATGGGATTTGTAAAATCATGTTGACAGATTCAAGAAAACTACACACATTATGATTAAACTCCTCTTAAAAGGACTCTTTCACACTAAGCAGTATAAAAACTTTGCATTTTTAAACTTCATATATTAAAGCAGTTGAAATATGTCTTTAGAGTCAAATACTGCACATTAATAAGCACTAATTTTACGTGATGATAACTACATGATAGTGAGTTAGGAACCGTTTATTTAAATGTTAATACATTGCTTATTAATGATAAATAGTGGCTTTAAGTGAGCTGTTTCCACATGGTCTTGATTGATTTATTATTAAGGGTAGAAATGAGTAAAAGCATAGGGGGGGCCGGGGGGGATTCACATTTCTTTTTCTTTTATGTTCACGTGTAGGACAACAAGTACCAGTGAACTGTGTTTTAGATTCAAACTGCCCCTCCAAATAAAAAAATGTATGTTTCTAGACTCACACTCAGGAGGACTGTAAAGGCAGCGACACTCAAAGCTCATTTCTTACTGGCTCTTGGGGCAAGAAGAAGGCTAACTCTGTGGCCAAAGTAAGAGAACAAAGCCGGCACCACTTTATAATCCCAATGACCAAATCTGTGTCCGATTTCACCGGCCAATCGCGGTGCAAGGTGCTTGACCACAAAAAGGGTTTTCATTGGTCACAGGTTGATGATTTCACACTTGATTGTAACGAGAGGGCGTTAAACCGTGTGTGTGTGTGTGTGTGTGTGTGTGTGTGTGTGTGTGTGTTAATCGTCTGCTTGCTTCACTGAGAGGGCTTTGGCACTGACTACTGATTACACCGTGGTGTTGATCTCGTCCCGGCTGAGAGCCGGTGGGATTAAATGAGTGATTGTAGCCGCTGGATGAATGGTCAGCTTTTGGTGGAAGGGCGAGCACATTTACTCATGCAGGGGGGAATCTGATCGGAGCCTCGGATTTATAAAAGGGACATGTTTGATATTTGATTTGGACTTAAAAGCTGTTGTAAGAGGGACAAACTTCAACTTCAGCATGTTTTTAACAGGATAGTTTGGTTGTTTAGAAGTGTGTTTGTTAGCAAAGTGATGTTTAGACCCCTAAAAGAATATATATCAGTTTAAGTGAACGCTGTATTTAGAATATTTTCACCTCATTGCCTTGATGTCAGACACACCTTCCAGAACAGATGAGTTGCCGGTCTGCCGCTTCCTCCATCGGTTTGTTTGTTATTGTGTGACCCTTTTTTTAGACACTAAAGCCACACAATAACATAAACAAACTCACTGTAAGCAGCGGTAGGCTAGCAACGCCTGTGTTCATGCAAGGTTAAATTACTGGAGTCTTGTGGATTAGAATGAGAGCATAGAGGGAAATAACTTCAGAAAAAAGGCTCTCTGATGGCAATTAAAGAGGGGAAAATATTGTAAATAAAGCATTCACTTAAACTGATAGAGATTATTTTAGGAGTCTGGAATACGTCCACAGCAGAACGTTATTTTACACCTGAACTCTCCCTGAAACAGTCACAGTCTTGTCCACAGTTTTACATCCCAGGCTCCGGGTTTTCTTTCTCATGTTTACACAACCGCAAAAATGATTTGTGATGACAAAGCAATCTAATTTAAAAAAAAAAAAAACTCTGATTAGCATGCGTTTGTGTGCTCATTCCGCTTTAATGGATATCATTATCGTGTGTGTGTGTGTGTGTGTGTGTGTGTGTGTGTAGGCGTCCCAGCAGAGCAGTCCTCAGGCAGTCTGGGTTGTTCCTGCTCTCCGTCAGCTGCACGAGATCACCCGATCCTTCATCAAGCAGACCTATCAGAAGCAAGACAAGGTAACACACACACACACACACACACGCCAGCAAACACACAACCAAGCCAACGCGTTGTCGGTGCGATGTTACCATGTGTTTTGTTGTTTTTTTTACCCCACAGAGCATCATCCAGGACTTGAAGAAGAACTTTGAGATCGTGAAGCTGATCACGGGATCCCTCGTGTGCTGCCATCGGCTGGCTGTGACGGCCGCGGGAAACACCGGCCTCTCGGGCTCGACTCTGGTGGACGGCCGGTACACCTACCAGGAGGTTTGTCTGCGCGCCCGCTGGCTCTCAGAAGCTCAGAAGTGTGTCTGTGTGAGCTTCTCCTGCAGCAAATGGAGCAAAGTGATGTTCTGCGTCGACGTATTTTAGACTCCTAAAAGAATCGGTTCAAGTTGACGCTGTATTTAGAATATCTTCACCTCTTTACCTTGATGTCAGACACACCTTTCTGACTGAACTGAAGCTGTTATCTCTGCACACACACACACACACCAGACTCCATTCACTTAAAACACTGATTTAACCTCTCAGAGAACAGCAGCTGCTGATCTACTTCTGCCTCGATCGGTTAGTTAGTTTATTGTCTAACCAAACGAGGCAGTGGAAAACCAGCAACCCTTTATGGTCTTTAAAGGTAAAATTACTGGTTTTGTCAATGGAGTCTCGTGGCTTTTAAAGGAGCATAGATGAATATTACAGCTTCGGTTCCACATCAGAAAGGTCTGTCTGATGGCACGTTAAAGCATGAAAATATTCTGAATATGTGTACACTGATATGGATTATGTTAGGAGTCTAAAATACGTCCACGGCAGAACATTTCTTTGCTCCATCTGCTGCAGTAAAACTCTGGAGAAGAAGCTCATTCAAGTCATGATTTGACGTTGATTATGAGTAATCTCGTTTGAGGCCTAATTTTCTCTGAGCTGGAAGGTTTACAGAGGAAGTAATCAAACTTGAGCAGCACAGTGTGTGTGTGTTATGAGGGTCAGGATGACGTGTGTGTGTGTGTGTGTGTGTGTGTGTGTGTCTGAATCTGTTCAGTATCTGGACAGCCACCTGCGCTTCCTGGCCTTCTTCCTCCAGGAGGCCAGCCTCTACCTGGTCTGGAACCGGGCCAAGGAGCTGTGGGAATGCCTGGTGTCGGGGCCGGACGTCTGTGAACTTGACCGCGAGGTATGAAACGCTTGTCCTCGGCCATTTTGTTTGTGTTTTCTCTGGATGATCGCTCTTTCTTTTATTTTAGAGCAGTGTGTTTAAGGCAGGTGCATGAACATACGTTAAAATAAGTTTAAAAAAAGAAACTATTTTAACTTTAAATAGATTTTTTTTTTTCTGGCTTCTGGTTAATTTTGCATCTGTAGTAATTAAAGGGCCAGTTCACCCCAAAATGAACGCTACATATTTTTCCTCTCACCTGGAGTGCTGTTTGTCAAATTTAGGCTGTTTTGGTTGCAGTCTGCGCGGTGATACGGTTTGGCGGGTGTAGTTCGGTCGAAAAGAAAATAGTTCCTCCGTGAAACTGCCCACAACAAGGACTGTAGATTATTTTTGAGTAACCGGGTGAGGATTCCTGGAAAGACTCATTGCTGTTGAGTCTTCCAAATGTTTTTTGGAGCACCAAAAAGCCGATTTTGAGCGGAACTGTCCCTTTTTTTTTTTGTTATGAGTTAATCAGTGTAAAACTAAAAAGTAGCGTCTGCAGACAGCAGGAAGACCTCCAGGTTCCCCTCTGAGAGGCTGCTCAGTAAACGTGGTGTGTGTGTGTGTGTGTCTGTGTGCAGCTGTGTTTCGAGTGGTTCACTAAAGGACAACACGACCTCGAGAGCGACGTTCAGCAGCAGCTCTTCAAGGAGAAGATCCTGAAGCTGGAGCCCTATGAGATCACCATGAACGGTGAGAGACTGTAACAAGCATCACATACGTTCATGTGTACGTATGTGATGCAACATGTTTTTTTTATTATATTTCCCAGGGTTCAATCTGTTTAAGACCTTCTTTGAGAACGTCAATCTGTGTGACCATCGCCTCAAACGCCAGGGAACGCAGCTGGTGAGTCCTCGCTCCGCTCTGAAGAGGTAAAACGCACCTCGTTTTGCATTTATTACTATGTTTTTAAATTTGTTATGTTCCGATTTCAGTGCGTGGAGCGCCTTGACCTGGCGGGGATGGATTTTATCTGGCGCATCGCCATGGAAACCCCCGATGAAGAGATAGCCAACGAAGCAATCCAGCTCATTATCACATACAGCTACACCAACCTCAATCCCAAAATGAAGAAGGTGTGTGTGTCCGTCTGATTTATATCAGTTTAGGTGTACACTGTCTATAGGATTAGTACATTATCTATAGGATTAGTACATTATCTATAGGATTAGTACACTATCTATAGGATTAGTACACTGTCTATAGGATTAGTACACTGTCTATAGGATTAGTACACTATCTATAGGATTAGTACATTATCTATAGGATTAGTACACTATCTATAGGATTAGTACACTGTCTATAGGATTAGTACACTGTCTATAGGATTAGTACACTGTCTATAGGATTAGTACACTATCTATAGGATTAGTACACTGTCTATAGGATTAGTACATTATCTATAGGATTAGTACACTATCTATAGGATTAGTACACTGTCTATAGGATTAGTACATTATCTATAGGATTAGTACATTATCTATAGGATTAGTACATTATCTATAGGATTAGTACACTGTCTATAGGATTAGTACACTGTCTATAGGATTAGTACACTGTCTATAGGATTAGTACATTATCTATAGGATTAGTACACTGTCTATAGGATTAGTACATTATCTATAGGATTAGTACACTGTCTATAGTATTAGTACATTATCTATAGGATTAGTACACTGTCTATAGGATTAGTACACTGTCTATAGGATTAGTACATTATCTATAGGATTAGTACACTGTCTATAGGATTAGTACACTATCTATATGATTAGTACACTGTCTATAGTATTAGTACATTATCTATAGGATTAGTACACTGTCTATAGGATTAGTACACTGTCTATAGGATTAGTACACTATCTATAGGATTAGTACACTGTCTATAGGATTAGTACACTGTCTATAGGATTAGTACACTATCTATATGATTAGTACACTGTCTATAGTATTAGTACATTGTCTATAGGATTAGTACACTGTCTATAGGATTAGTACACTGTCTATAGGATTAGTACACTATCTATATGATTAGTACACTGTCTATAGTATTAGTACATTATCTATAGGATTAGTACATTATCTATAGGATTAGTACACTGTCTATAGGATTAGTACATTATCTATAGGATTAGTACATTATCTATAGGATTAGTACACTGTCTATAGGATTAGTACACTGTCTATAGGATTAGTACACTGTCTATAGGATTAGTACACTGTCTATAGGATTAGTACACTGTCTATAGGATTAGTACATTATCTATAGGATTAGTACACTATCTATAGGATTAGTACACTGTCTATAGGATTAGTACACTATCTATAGGATTAGTACACTGTCTATAGGATTAGTACACTGTCTATAGGATTAGTACACTATCTATATGATTAGTACACTGTCTATAGTATTAGTACATTGTCTATAGGATTAGTACACTGTCTATAGGATTAGTACACTGTCTATAGGATTAGTACATTATCTATAGGATTAGTACATTATCTATAGGATTAGTACACTGTCTATAGGATTAGTACATTATCTATAGGATTAGTACATTATCTATAGGATTAGTACATTATCTATAGGATTAGTACACTGTCTATAGGATTAGTACACTGTCTATAGGATTAGTACACTGTCTATAGGATTAGTACACTGTCTATAGGATTAGTACATTATCTATAGGATTAGTACACTATCTATAGGATTAGTACACTGTCTATAGGATTAGTACACTGTCTATAGGATTAGTACACTGTCTATAGGATTAGTACACTGTCTATAGGATTAGTACACTGTCTATAGGATTAGTACATTATCTATAGGATTAGTACACTATCTATATGATTAGTACACTGTCTATAGTATTAGTACATTATCTATAGGATTAGTACACTGTCTATAGGATTAGTACACTGTCTATAGGATTAGTACACTGTCTATAGGATTAGTACACTGTCTATATGATTAGTACACTGTCTATAGGATTAGTACACTGTCTATAGGATTAGTACACTGTCTATAGGATTAGTACACTGTCTATAGGATTAGTACACTGTCTATATGATTAGTACATTATCTATAGGATTAGTACACTGTCTATAGGATTAGTACACTGTCTATAGGATTAGTACACTGTCTATAGGATTAGTACACTGTCTATAGGATTAGTACACTGTCTATAGGATTAGTACACTATAGGATTAGTACATTGTCTATAGGATTAGTACACTGTCTATAGGATTAGTACACTATAGGATTAGTACATTGTCTATAGGATTAGTACACTGTCTATAGGATTAGTACACTATAGGATTAGTACATTGTCTATAGGATTAGTACACTATAGGATTAGTACATTATCTATAGGATTAGTACACTGTCTATAGTATTAGTACATTGTCTATAGTATTAGTACACTATCTATAGGATTAGTACATTGTCTATAGTATTAGTACACTATGCTCTCTTCAAAGTTACAGACTCCATTGACAAAAACAGTCATTTTACCTTAGAGAATACAGGAGTTGCTGGTCCACTGTTTGTTTGTGTTATTGTGAGACTTTTGTGTCAAACAGTTAGTTTGACACAAAAGTCTCACAATATCACTAACTAACCGATGGAGGCAGCGGTAGACCAGCTACTGTGTTTTGTGTAAAATGACTGTTTTTGTGATTGGAGTCTGGTGTCTAACTGCATTAAGTGACTCATGGGAGTATTTCCTGGTCTGTAGTTAAGTTTGAAAAGAACAAATCCAGACTTTAATCGAGTTATTCCAGAGCTAACGTGCGCGAGTTCGGTCTCGTAAACCGGACATTAAATTAATTTCCCTTTTCTTCCAGGACTCCGTGTCTCTGCACAAGAAGTTCATTGCTGACTGTTACAAGCGACTGGAGGTAAGAATGTGCTCCTGTTGTTGTTGTTGTTTCTCCGCCTCGCCGGGAGAAAAAAACAACAACTGGAAAACCCATAATCCCCGTTTCCGTCTCCTCTCAGGCGGCCAGCTCGGCGCTCGGCGGGCCGACTTTGACGCACGCCGTTACCAGGGCGACCAAGATGCTGACCGCCACCGCCATGCCGACCGTGGCCACATCTGTACAATCACCATCCAGGTACAGAGGGGGGTTTGGGTAAGAGCAGAGCTACTAATCCTATCAAAACACGTCTCTCTAAGAGGGTTCCTCGTCCTCATAGAGATACTAAAACACACACACACACACACACACACACACACACGTAAAAAAACCTGTTGAAACTTGTGTGTCCGTCTAGATCCACGAAGCTGGTGATCATCGAAAGACTGCTGCTACTGGCGGAACGCTACGTCATCACTATAGAGGTAGGACGTGACCTTCATTCACCACCAGGGACATTTTTAATTGTTTGCTAATTTTGGCTGTGTTGATGCGCGCCGAGGGTGTGATTTATTTTAATTTTGTTTAATTTTGGAAGGTCAACCTCAGCTCCTGTAATAAGTCTGTAATAATAAACTGTTTAGCCCTGAAGGTTATTTATGTAGCACCTTTTTAAGCAACGAGGCAATTTAAAGCACTTTACTTAATAAATCAAAAGAGGCAAGGAAAGTTTATTTGTATAGAACATTTCAACAACATGGTGATTAAAAAGTGCTTCACATAAAAGCATTAAAACAAGATTTAAAGAAGAAATAAAATGCAGTAGTGAGATGCAGAAATTGATTAAATGGGAGGTTTGATATTAGCCTATAGTTTTTAATTATTTCGGGTCTAAACTAGCCTTCTTGAAGCGGATTTTTTTTTATAAAAGGACTTTTAAATACAATAAAAAATGGACTAACAAGTATAGAGAAGCTAAAATAGAATAATACAGAGAAAAGTTACCGTGTAATAAATGATTTAATAAAACTACTCTGACAAAACGCAGTCAAACCAGTTCAGACATCGTGTATTCTTTTATATCGTGTATCCCCGACTGTAGGAAAAGCATTTAATATACAGAAAACAATTTGTGTGCACCATTATGTAAACAAACTGCCATTTACAGGTTAAAATTCTGAAATCTAATTCTGAAAATTCTAGATTTAAGATTAATATATTTTATTTTTATAGCAGTTTTTAAGAAGGAGACATTTTTGTCCTATCGTAACAATGATTTATTTATATATTTTTTATTTTAAATCTGCCACCAAAAAAAAAGCATCAAAATCAATGTTGTTGTTGTTAATTATTGACATTTCCCAGACTGGAAAAAAATCCCTCTGGCATTTAGCATATGTAGATTAATCAAACTTTAATTATTTAATTTTTTTACAGTGACATTATGTAAACAAAATACAATGAATAAATTATTTGTATTTGTAATCAGGACAGATGTTGGTTAAAAGATGAGAATGTGATTTTATATACCCATGAACACTAATCAGTTGTTTTTTTTGTATTAATAATGTCATATTTTGTGTGTTTCTGTGTAGGACATGTACTCCGTTCCTCGCACTATTCTACCTCACGGGGCGTCTTACAATGGACACCCCGTCACGCTCCACATCACCTACGAGTCAACCAAAGACACTTTCACCCTAGAGGTAGCGTGAGACTTCTCCTGGTGCCTTTCATATAAATAATATACCATCTGCAGAGGAAATAACCATGTTCTCTCTCTCCTGCAGACCCACAGTAATGAGACAATAGGAAGCATCCGGTGGAAGATATCTGAGCACTTGAGCTGTCCGGTGGATAATGTCCAGATCTTTGCCAATGACAGCGTGGTAAGTGTTAATGACTCTAGTTCCTCCCGTCACTCCCTCATGAAGCTACATTACAAACTACAAATCAATGCCCAGTGAGCTCCTGCACCTCGTTCACTGTGCCTCAATGAGACTCCGCCCCCCCACCGTGTTTCAGATGACCATGAACCGGGACCAGAAGCTGCTCTCCCAGCTCGGCTTCAGCGACGAGCAGACCCTGACGGTGAAGAGCTCGGGCACCGGCACGCCCTCCGGCAGCTCCGAGTCCTCGGCCTCGGCCTCCAGCAGTTCCAGCTCCGCCGTCTTCAACTCCGCCTACGCCTTGGAGCAGGTACCGGCAGCTCGGACGTCACACAGAACAAATAAATAAAATAAAATAAACTGTGGACGCTCTGACATGGTGTTCTTCTGTCTCCAGGAGAAGTCGCTGCCCGGTGTGGTGATGGCTTTGGTGTGCAACGTGTTTGAGATGCTTTACCAGCTGGCTAACCTCGATGAAACCAGGTGGGATGAATAGTTCAAGTAAAACCCTTTTTCCATCAATATTAGCGTGTGTGTGTGTGTGTGTGTGTGTGTGTGTGTGTGTGTGTGTGTGTGTGCGATGGCGCTCATCGTGGCTGACGTCTTTGCGTCGTCCTCCCAACAACCACTTTTTTTTAATTTTTTTATTCTAAATGTAGAATAGTTGCTCACGCAAAAGTGAGATATGACAGAGATGCACTTCTGGAGATAACTGATTGTGCAATACTGTTGTCCTTTTTTTTTTGCCTTATTTTATATATTTTCTTATACTACTAGAATTTATAGCAATGTTTTTATTCTTAATTCAAATTAGTTTTTTACCTTACGTTTATTGTAATTCTTTGTGTAACAACGACCGAGCAAAATAAGCTTTTTATTGTACGGAGTAACAATATCTTGTATATATTTATATATACATGTGTATATGCAGGATTTATTTACGAACGCGCTGGAAAAGGTTTCGGTTGTTACTCTTTTTTTTTTTTATATATAAATATCTTTTACTTATTCAGTCAGTCTTTGATCGTTGGAACGACGGAGAGGTTTTTATTTAGTTTGTCGCGTTTGACTGAAGTGTGTTTTCCAATGATCGGTGAGATCAAATTCCTGTTTTTGTGAATGGAGTCCTGGAGCTTTAATGAGAGCATATAACGTCTGTTTCTTTCCACCTCCTAACTCTGGTTTGGTTGACATAAAACTTTAATTTATTTTAGATTCTTGGAACAGTGGAAAGACTCACAAAGATGGTTTTGATGAGTTTTATTATATTTCTCTGGAGTCTGGATGAAAGTGAGGTAAAATGACTGTCTGACTGGAGTCTGGCACAATAATTGTATGTTTTGCACTTTTTAAATTATAATAATTGTCCAAATCCCTGTTGATTTTGTTTATTATATACTCGCTCACGGCCGCCACATAGCATCACGACAGAAAAGGGATGAGAATTAAATAGTGTGACGCCTGCAGCGCCGAAAGCCAGATATTAGCCGGTGTCAGTGGGGTTCCCGTCTCGTGGGGAAGGGGCTCTACATGCAAAGAAAAGACCTGCATGTCCTCATTCGGTGCATTGTTCCCTGCAGGATCACTCTCCGTGTGAGGAAGCTGCTGCTGCTGATTCCCACAGATCCAGAAGTGCAGGACGCTCTCGACAACTTTGTCCCCAAAGAGTCCAGCGTCTGGAGCCACCAGGTACAGGATCAGATCAGGATGGTAACTTCCACGCCTGAACGTTGAAACTCTCCATTCTCTACATTTTTCTACATTTTAAATTTTTTTTTTTTGTTCTAAGCATTTGTGTTGTGATAAATCTAAACGCGTCTCTTGTTTTCTGAACACCTTCTTTGTTCTCTTTCCCACAGAAGACGCTGTTCCAGGGAACGGGCTCTCGCTCTCCGTCTACGTCCTCCAAGCAGCAGCACCAGCCCAGTGCGGCGTCCATCTTGGAGTCCCTCTTCAGGTCCTCGGCGCCGGGCATGTCCACCTTCAGAGTGCTGTACAACCTGGAGGTACTCAAAGATCCTGGGAGGTGGTGTGGGGAATAAGGTCCAGAGTCCAAAAGAGTTATAATAAAAGTATATTTAATAAAAAATACAAGAGAACTACAATTCCTTAAAGTGACAGTTCACTGGCTCTAAGCAACATTGTCTAACTTCCATTCACACATTAATCATTATACAGTAAATAAAAGTGACCTTCATATGCATACAATTACAAATCCTTCATAATAATATTTCTTGTGCATTGTAATGTACACATAAACAATTTCTACAAGTACTTCATAATCCAATGGAAACTTCTCAAAGCTTAAAGGTAGCTTGGTGAAGATCTGCTTCTTCCCTCTTGTGTCTCAAGGTGTTGAGTTCAAAGCTCATGCCCACGTCGGACGATGAGATGGCGAAAACCAGCAGCAAGTCCTTCTGCGAGAACTTCCTTAAAGCAGGAGGCCTCAGGTAACGGGTTTTTTTCAGTGTTTTTCAACCTTTTTTTGAGCCGCGGCACATTTTCTACAATAAAGAAATCCTGCGGCACACCAGCAACCAAAACTATGGAAGCCCGTTTCCGCCACAGAAAAAAAAAAGAGAGATAAAAAATCATAATTATGAGTTAAAAAGTCATAATTATGAGATAAAAAGTCATAATTATGAGATAGAAAGTCATAATTATGAGATAGAAAGTCATAATTATGAGATAAAAAGTCATAATAATGAGAAAAGCCAGCGTCACTGAAGCGCATGCGCACTCACTATCTCATAATTTCGACTAATAATTTTTTATCTCATTATTATGACTTTTTATCTCATTATTATGACTTTCTATCTCATAATTTCGATAATTAATTTTTTTTTTCTGTGCGGAAACGGGCTTCCATACTAAACAGTTAAAACATTTCACATTGTAGTATAATACAGCATATATGGTAGGTAAGTATTGCGCTACCTACTGGCATTGAGGAGTATTTCATTACTAGGCCAGCTACTATATTGCAGGCTCAGACGCTCAACAATGGCAAATTATTTGCAGTAACTAAATGATATTATTTTGGACCGATTTTAAGTTAAATTGGAAATTTTGCCACGGCACACCTGACGATCTCTCACGGCACACTGGTGTGCGTCGGCACAGTGGTTTGAAAATCACTGTTCTAGTTGACAGATGTTTGTTCTAATAAAAATAATCTACTTTAATCTATATTTGTTGGCGTTAAGATGTTCAAAAACAACATTTTCACCGCTGTCAAAAAAAAAAAATAGAGACACACTCCCGTATATTCGGGTGATCTCACAGCAACGTAAATTACATTTATGTAACAACAGAACAACAATGACGTCATAAATAGTATGATGGACATTCAAACCTCAATAGAAGCTTTGAATGTACAACAACAACAAAAACATCCAGTTCAGCACTCGACAGAAGTCTTCTTGTGTTTCCTCTGCAGTCTGGTGGTGAACGTGATGCAGAGAGACTCCATCCCATCAGAGGTGGACTACGAGACCAGACAAGGAGTCTACTCCATCTGCCTTCAGTTGGCCAGGTGCCAAATCTCACACACACACACACACACACACACACACACACACACACACACACACACACACACACACACACACACACGGGTTGATATTCTGGGCCACGAACCGAGATAGAAGTTATCCTTGATTGTTGTTGTCTGCAGGTTTCTTCTGGTCGGCCAGAGCATGCCTTCGGTGCTGGACGATGACGTCATCAGGGACGGCGAGTCGCTGTCGTCCCGTCCGTTTCGCAACGCCGGACGAGCCGGACGACAGCTGTCTCTCTGCGGCACGCCGGAGAAGTCCTCCTACCGGCAGATGTCTCTGTCCGAGCGCTCCTCCATCCGAGTCGAGGAGATCATCCCGGCGGCCCGCGTAGCCATCCAGGTAGAGCGCCGTGGATTCAGCACCCAGATTGATTAAAACTATATATATATATATATTTATTTTTATTTATATATATATATATATTTATTTTTATTTATATATATTTATTTTTATTTATATATATATATATTTATTTTTATTTATATATATTTATTTATTTTTATTTATATATATATATATTTATTTATTTTTATTTATATATATATTTATTTATTTTTATTTATATATATATTTATTTATTTTTATATATATATATATATATTTATTTATTTTTATTTATATATATATTTATTTATATTTATATTTATTTATTTATATATATATAAATAAATAAATAAAAATAAGCATGGGAAAAATGTTGACGCACATTGTTTTCTCTTCCAGACCATGGAGGTGGGTGACTTCACTTCCACGGTGGCCTGTTTCATGCGGCTGACCTGGGCGGCCGCAGCCGGACGATTGGATCTGGTCGGCAGCCCTCAGCCAATCAGAGAGACCCACAGCGCCCTCCTGCCGCAGGGGGTCCGCACCAGAGTCAGCAGCACAGGTGACACGCAGGAAACTTGATGAGTACCTTGATGATAGTACAAGTACAGTGTAATTGTACCGTCTTTTAAAAAGTCTTTTAAATTCAAATTATTGTGAACCGAAGTTATTATTTAATTGCTCAAAAACAGAAATTCCTCCGCTTTTTCTTACTTTTATATCTCTGAGACTTCCTGGAAAAACTAAAAAATATTCAACATTCTTCTGTTTACCCTTAAGATGAGAATGAACTACTAGTCTGTCCATCAGATCTCCCAAAAAACACATAACATTGTCGTGTGAAAGGGTGTAAAGTAAAGTTTAGGATCATAATAACGTTAAAATAGTAGTTTAGGATCATGATAATAATAACTTTATTTATATAGCACCTTTTTAAAAACAAAGTTCACAAAGCGCTCTACATAGAAGCAAAGAAGACGTAACTTAAATATCGGTAAACACAAAGGACCATAGGCAATGAATACTACAATAATCAACACAGACAAATAAATAAAATATACAAACAAAACCAGCATAATAGATCATAAACGGACATAAAAGGACGACATCACTTAAAAGCAATTCTATAAAAAGTTTAGGACCCTTTTTGTGAGTTTCTCCCCACAAAAGAAACGTAGATTCTTACATCTATTATATTGTTATAAAGCCGCCTGGTTGCTCGTAATGTTCTATATTGTTTGAACACTCGCTCTTCTATTTCTCAACGAGGTATTTACCGCACGCTTGAAGCCACAAAACAAAAGCTAAATGCTTCTTTTTTTCTTTTCTTTTATCTTTGCAGGAAGTAACTGCAGCTCCAGCAGCGAGGGGGAGACCACGCCGACAGCGTTGCATGCTGGGATATGCGTGCGACAGCAGTGCGTTTCCGTCAAAGACGCCATCATCGCCCGCGAGGCTCTGTCGCTGCTCGTCACCTGTCTGCAGCTCCGCTGTCAGCAGCTGTGTAAGACTCAAACACACCACTTGTGATAATTACGGCGCATTAGGCCTCTCGGCAGTGTAATGACACCGTAGTGGACTTCTACAATGCCTGTGATTTGGTTTCTCCCTCCAGGCTCCTTTTACAACCTTCCCTCTGTCAACGATTTCATCATCGATGTTCTGCTGGGATCTCCCAGCGGAGAGGTAAACAACAGCCGCTGTTTTGTTTTTTTACACTCGTCACATTTTGCTCTCTGCAGCCTCTTTTTATTTCTTCTTTTTTTTTTCTTCTTCTCCAATGCAATATTTAAGTCCTACACCTCTATGGAAACAGCACAATCATGGCTAGAAGTAGAGCACTCAATGTCTTTTGTGCGAAATAACAGTTACAATGCATGAATCCTAAAATAATTCAATAAAAAAGGCCTTGGAAAACAATGGAATCTGTTTATAGAACATGTTCCCAAAGGGGGGGTTCTCTACATGCTGTATACATTTAATTATTTACATTTTTACAACCTTTCTCCTCTCTGTGATCAGCAGCCTGCCGTCACGTGACTGTTGGTCTCAGGAGAATCAGTCATGGCTTCGTAGTTGCGCTGAGAAGTGCAAGAATTTAATGTTTTTAACAGTATCTGGTTAAATTAAAAGGTTTATTCGGGGGCGAGATTTTAAATGAGACGTGACGAATAAATAGTTTTGGATGAAATATCACAATTTCAAGCTCCGTTTTGACGTAAGCGTTCGTTGCAGATGATGTGTTCAAGGGTCGTCGGGAAGATGAAACTCTAGCGATAATGATAATTACAGCTTCTGGCTTTAAAAAAACAACAACTGGCTTTTCAATCCCGGGTTCGCGGCGTGATTAGCGCTGCAGAAACCCATCCTTAACCCCTCTGTCCGTTCCTCTCTCCAGATCCGCCGCGTGGCTTGTGACCAGCTCTACACGCTGAGCCAGACGGACACGTCGGCCTTCGCCGAGGTCCAGAAACCCAACTTGTTCCTCATCTCGGTCGTCCTCACTGCCCAGCTGCCGCTATGGAGCCCGACCTCCATCATGAGAGGCGTCAACCAGAGGTACTTCACAAAGAAACGCACGCATGCCTGAAACTCGAGAGGAAGTCTTTGTGTTGACGTGGCTTTTTCTTCTCAGGTTGCTCTCCCAATGCACCGAGTACTTCGACCTCAGATGTCAGCTTCTGGACGACCTAACCAGTAAGATTCCCCACTTTAACCGACGCCTACATGCGAAGCGTTGTCCCAGATGTAGGAGCTGATTTCGTATCCTCTCTCTCCTCCAGCGTCGGAGATGGAGGTGTTAAAAGTGAGCGCGGCCGCGATGCTGGAGGACGAGATCTCCTGGCTCGACAACTTTGAGCCCAGTTGGAGCTCCGAGATGGAGACCAGCGAGGCGGACAACATCCTCCTGGCCGGACACCTCCGGCTCATCAAGACCTTGCTCTCGCTCTGCGGCAACGAGAAGGAGCATCTGGGTGAGCGGCCACAGCGGGTTTAGGAAGTTTAGGCAGTAGACGGGGTTGGGAGGGTGACTAGAAAGGTTTAAAGAGTCAGTAACCGAATCAAAGTCACAATATTTAGGTAACACAACTTAATTACTCTCCGTTGCTTTTGGATCTATACCAAATATTCAAATAATAATGAGCTTTATCTAGTTGGCATCCTTCAAAACACAGTTACAAAGTGCTTTAAAATATAAATGGACCACATTTAAAGTGAGGGAAATAAATTAAAAGCCAAAAAACTAAACAAAGAGAGCAAAACTGTTTATAAGAGTCTAGTCTGGAATGACCTGACCGCCGGGGCTGTGACACCTTTCTGTAATAAAGACTATAGCAAAGAAAAATGCGGAAATTTCACCATTATTTTGTATGTAAAGCTTAAAAATAACGTCACGGTACAGCGCAAGTTCTGCCTTTCCAGCTGTGAAGATGCGATCCCAATTATTTTTGGCGCTTGATTTTGACCTCAGAGCAGCAGCACCAGCACCCATATTAATTTAATTAAACCTGTTTTACGTTTGCTGGACCAGAAATACTGAACATTTCACCGTATTTTTTTTATATAACGGTCTTTTTCCCGCTGCAAAAAGAATAATCTTGATGAACTGTAAAATGCTCAAATCATTCTTCTTCACATGCAAGATAATGGGGAAATCTCCACCCAGTGAAAAGCATTATTTATGGACCACTGTGTGAGACTCGTGGAGAAGTTTTGTAATTTATACAGTGAGTGGTAGTGTTTCCTCCTTTTATTTTAATTTTATTATTTAGTGAGAACACTAAAATGTAACGCGAGGAATGCGTACGCAACTCTTTCCCCCCAGGCCCGTCTCTGATCCAACAGTTGTTGGACGACTTCCTGTTTCGAGCCTCGCGCATCATCATCAACAGCTCCAACCCCACGCCGGCCCCGGCCCCGAGCCACGACTTCCACCCGAAGTACGACACGTTAGTTCTCCTCCCACCGCTACCGTTCATCTTTCCTCCCGTGGAATGGATTTTTTTTTGTTTTTGTTAAACCGGTGTCGACCCCGCTACGTTAACGTTTTGGGCCCGCGATGTGTGTGTGTGTGTGTGTATACAGGTGCAGCACGGCCAGCAGCCGGCTGGCGGCCTACGAGGTGCTGGTGATGCTCGCCGACAGCTCGCTGCCCAACCTGCGGCTGATCACCAGAGAGCTCATGTCCATGCACCACCAGTCCGACCCGTCCCTCTGCAAGGAGTTCGATGTGAGGCGCCGGGTGGAAGCGTATGTCTTTGCTTTGATGTTTGTGGGTTGGATGAAAGTCTAAGTGTGTGTGTGTGTGTGTGTGTGTGTGTGTGTGTCTCAGTACCTTCCCCCCGTAGAGAGCCGGTCCGTCTCGGGTTTCGTCGGGTTGAAGAACGGCGGCGCCACGTGTTACATGAACGCTGTGTTTCAGCAGCTCTACATGCAGCCCGGCCTGCCGGAGGTACGCACCTGCAGCCTGAGCGCCGCCGCGCACCTTTACGGCGTTTCCCGGTGTCAGACGAGTGAGTGTGTGTGTGTTTGTGTGTGTTTTTGGGTTCGCAGGCTTTCCTGTCCATCGAGGACGACACGGATCAGCCGGAGGAGAGCGTCTTCTACCAGGTCCAGTCTCTGTTCGGCCACCTGATGGAGAGCAAGCTGCAGTACTACATCCCCGAGAACTTCTGGAAGGTAGCGGACCTTTCCGTGGGCGCCGACTGTGCAGTAACACTTAAAAGTTGAAAGGTTGCGTAACCTTTTCGGCCGGTGAAGACGTTTACCCGGGAGACAGAACTGCAGGCACGGCTTTCAGGGAACCAGTGCAAACGCAGATTGTGTCATTATTCGGTTTGTTGTGCTGCACATTGACACTACAAGGTCTTCAACACACACACACACACACACACACACACACACACACACTCTCAGCTGTTAACCAATCACAGGAACATCCACCTCCTCCGTGACGCCGCCGTCTGAAGCGTAAAATAAATCCCTGATCTCTCTTGAGTCTCTGAGCCGGTTCTCTCATCAGGTTTCATCTTCAGTTAAACTGCATGACTGATTAGTTTATTACTGAACCGTTAAGGGCGGAAATCTTTCGATTCTTGGGGTCGATTTAAACATCAATTCCTGATTCAGCACAGAGGGGCTGCTAATGTTGGACCCGCTGACAGATTACAGCATGAAAGCCGAGTAAAGTGTGTAAATAATATTATCGAGTTTTTATATTTTTAAAAGTTATATCAACTAATTGCAAAAAAAAAAAGAGGATCCTTTTTATTTGTGCTAAACTTAAACAAATACACAGAAAAATAAACAATTCTCAGTGACTTCAAGAATAACAAGTTCAAGTTATACAAAAAAATATAAACATATAAATATAATTGGTAGACTAGCTGCTTTTAATTTCTGAGAATGTCTGAAAATGTTTTTTGTTTTTTTTGGGAACTTGTGAATCGATTCAGAAAAATAATAAAAAACTATCTATATTTCATCTCTTCTGCTGCAGATCTTCAAGATGTGGAACAAGGAGTTGTACGTCCGAGAGCAGCAGGACGCGTACGAGTTCTTCACCAGTCTGGTGGACCAGCTGGACGAGCACCTCAAGGTCAGGAACAATACCGTTTTATTTTAAATCGCGAGCGATAAGTTGTTTTATTAACGACCGGGACTCTCTTTCCACCAGAAAATGGGTCGGGAACAGATCTTCAAAAACACGTTTCAGGGAATCTTCTCCGACCAGAAGATCTGTAAAGACTGTCCTCACCGGTGAGCGGGAACACTCCAGACGGCCGCGTCCTTTTTTTTGGGACTCGTCACAATTAGTTTTTTAATTATTTTCCTTTTTTTTTTATTTAGGTACGAGCGAGAAGAAACCTTCATGGCGTTGAACCTCGGAGTGACGTCGTGCCAAAGCCTGGAGATCTCACTGGACCAGTTTGTGAGAGGAGAGGTGCTGGAGGGCAGCAACGCCTACTACTGCGAGAAGTGCAAGGAGAAGGTGAGCCAGTCGCTCCGCGGGGTTTCTCCTTTTTTTTTGTTCTGCAACGGCATGCGTGCGTGCTCACGCGTGCGTTCATTCATCCGCACAGAGAACCACCGTGAAGAGGACGTGCATCAAATCGCTGCCCAGCGTCCTCTGCATCCACCTCATGCGCTTCGGCTTCGACTGGGAGAGCGGCCGCTCCATCAAATACGACGAACAGATCCGGGTACGGAAGTCTTGAGATCGTCACTGCGGGGGGAAAAAAACGCTTTCATCAAGTCCTAGAATTGTGATTTCTTTTTTTATTTTGATGCGGACGCTTCAACAGTTCCCCTGGGTGTTGAACATGGAGCCCTACACCGTCTCCGGGATGGCCCGTCAGGACTGCAGCGTGGAGGGCGGCGAGGGCCGAGCCGACGGGACCTCGGGAGGCTCGCCCAGGAAGAAAGTCACGATCTCGGAGAACTACGAGCTCGTGGGCGTCGTCGTGCACAGCGGCCAGGCGCACGCCGGCCACTACTACTCCTTCATCAAGGACAGGCGGTGAGAGAGCTTTGGTTGTGTTGATGCATGTGGCATAAATCTGGCAAGTGAGTTTGATTTACATTTTTTTGGGAGGAATTTTCTTCGTAAAACCTTGCAGATGAGTACATGTAACTTAATATCTGGTCTGTGTTAAAGTAAATAGTCAAAACAGAGACATTCAGACACATTAAGGACAAAAATATGTCCTCATTGAAACCACGAGCTTCAAAATGTCCACCAGATTGAGCCATTTTCTCAAGTTTGCATTCTAGGACAAATATACGGTATTTAGAGTTATTGCTGCTGTATTATGAGTTTGATGCAATGCATAAATATCAATGTTGTTGCTAATCATTGACGTATCCCAGATTGTGGAAAAATACAAATAAAAACTTTAACATTTATCATATAGAAGAAAATGTAATTATTTTCCCATATAAAAAAATATATATTATGTGCAACGAATTGGCATTTAAAGGATTAAAATGTATAATATATAGTATTTCATAGCAGTCTTAAGTGTTTTTTCTTTTTTTTCTTCTCAAAAGATTTACTTGCATCAATATAATTTTGTTATAATCCTTTAAAAATCCCTCCCGCATTTAATACACAGAAAATAATAACATGTTTGTGGTTTTCTCCTAACAGAAACAGTCTTGTGTTTTATTACGCAAACCTTTCTTTAGTTCTGTTATTGATTTCCTTGAGCTCCGCAGTGACGTTTCCCCTCTTCTTCGCCCTCC
>JBAMJR010000082.1:555000-575000 GCA_038501785.1 Myoxocephalus aenaeus
TCCCCAACACTTTATATATAACTTTTCCATAGATCTCTATAGTATGTTTTAATCTCTCACACACACACACACACACAGAGCTTCTGGGGTTTTGGTTTCCAAAAGTGTTTTTAGGGAAATGTCTTGTCTACTGTGTTTTGGCATGAAGTCCCACAGACATGATATTCATGCATATATTATCATTTTAATTATTAAACATTTTATCATATTAGCATTATTTCATATTGTCCGTTTTGTTGCTAAATTCTCTATTGTTTAATATATAAAGCGTATGGAAATGATGGGTTTTTTTTGGGTGTATTTCTTCATCGGAGGCCTTAGGTTTAGTGTAAAATTATGAATAAATGACATTATATATTTATAATAATATGATATAAATATCTAACAGTGGAGATGAAAAAGATCAGGAGTATTTGCACACATATAAAAGTAAAAATGCACATTGCACAGAGTTGTGCTGCTCCTTTGGGGACATGAAGGAAACAACAGACTTTTCTCTCTTTAAAAGACACTAAGGACGTTTTTTATTTACATCCTCATCACGTGTTTTTGTTTCCCGCCTTCTGCGTTACTTTACAACGCCAGGATCTGCCTGTTGGAGTGCAGCGTGCGGGAGGTCAGGGTGGTGGTGGCCTCCATCCTGGAGAGGACTCTGGAGAGCGCGCTCCACTTCGGAGACCCGGGGGTGGACGGCCTGACCGACACGCTGCTGTCGCTGCTGGACAAGGACGTCCCTGAGAATGTGAAGAACTGCGCTCAGTACTTTGGCCTCTTCAGTAACTTCGCTCAGAGGGTAAGAAGCCGTCGGCTAATGCGTGGATTTAGACGCTTCTCAGCTCCTTTTCAGGGTTCAAAAGCATTGAGTCGGACGTGTTTTTGTCTTTCACAGGGATGCGGTCCCTGTCAGCTGTTGTTGAAACACTCGACTTATCGGCGGATGCTCATCTTCCTGTTGGGACCCAACAGGCAAAACAACCAGGTGCAACCTTTTTTATCACTTTGACCCCTCCTGAACTTTTACCGTTCAGGATTTCCTTAACATTTAAAGGGACAGTACCGATGTTTAGAAGTGCGTTTGTGTGAGCTTCTTCTGCAGAGTCGATGCAATTCAGTTTATTTTGTGCATTACAATTTACACATACGACATCCCATCAGATCAGGAAAAACTCCCCTAAAAAAAACAGGAAAAAAAACTTTCAAAGGGAAGAAACCTTCAGGAGAGCAACAGAGGAGGATCAGAAGGAATATGTCATGTGACCAGAAGGAACAATAAGTTGGTTATACTGCAGCAGAAGGAGCAAAGTCATGTTCTGCTGTGGACGTATTTTAGACTCCTAAGAATATAGATTATATACAACGTCTTCAGTTCCCCGTAAGAGAGGTCCGACCCCGAGGTAAAGCTGTGAAAATATTCTAAAATATACCGTACTTTTCGGGTTATAAGCCGCTCCTACGGCTGATCAGTGTCCCCGCTGTAGCAAGCTAGTAGCGCTGCTAGTAGCGCTGCTACCTTCGGTGGTTTTCAGGGAGCTAGCGGAAGTTAGCGGAGAGCTAGCGGAAGTTAGCGGGGAAGTGACGGAGCGCTAGCAGGAGCCCCAGCTGGCTACAGCGGGGAGCTAACGGGGACACTGACCGAAGGCAGTAGCGGCTTGTAACCCGAAAAGTACGGTAGAGTTCACTATTCATAAAATGTGAATGTAGTTTTTAATTGCTAATTGTAAGACATTTAAAATACAGAATGCGTTTGCAAATTGGCGATTTTTAAAGATGCAAGAATGAGGAATAGATGTGATTTATCGTTATCGCTAATCATCCTCTCCACAGAACCGGCGGTGGAGTCCAGCTCAGGCTCGGGAGTTCCTCCACCTGCACAACACTCTGGCGCTCATCACTCTCCACTCTGACCTCAACCCCCAGCGGACGCAGGGTGAGACGCTCCATTCGAATCGCGACGGAGTCGACGTCTCGGTACGATCCGACTCTCGGTCTAATCCTTTTATTTTTTATTTGTTCTCCCCTGCGTAGCTCCAGGAGGGTTTAAGCTGCGCGTGAGCTGCGTGCCGGCCTCCACCCAGCTGCTCCCCCTCCACGCCGACATCCTGGCATCGCTCTTCACTCCCGAGGGACAGCCTTACCTTCTGGAGGTGAAAATACTTTGTCGGACTTCACTGAAATGTGGCGTCGATCCAGACGGTGCACAGAGTTCTTACAAAGAGACTCACAACGACTATGGAAACGGCAAAAACAACAGAAAATACACAAAACTACAAATAGATGTGTAACAAGTAAAAAGAGACACAAAACGACCACAGAGAGAGACACAAAACGACCACACACAGAGAGAGACACAAAACGACCACAGAGAGAGACACAAAACGACCACACACAGAGAGAGACACAAAACGACCACACACAGAGAGAGACACAAAACGACCACACACAGAGAGAGACACAAAACGACCACACACACACACACACACAGACACAAAACGACCACACACAGAGAGAGACACAAAACGACCACACACACACACACACACAGACACAAAATGACCACACACACGGAGAGACACAAAACGACCACACACACACAGACGCAAAACGACCACACACACACAGACACAAAACGACCACACACACAGAGACACAAAACGACCACACACACAGAGACGCAAAACGACCACACACACACAGACACAAAACGACCACACACACAGAGACACAAAACGACCACACACACAGAGACGCAAAACGACCACACACACACAGACACAAAACGACCACACACACAGAGACACAAAACGACCACACACACAGAGACGCAAAACGACCACACACACAGAGACGCAAAACGACCACACACACACAGACACAAAACGACCACACACACAGAGACACAAAACGACCACACACACAGAGACGCAAAACGACCACACACACAGAGACACAAAACGACCACACACACAGAGACGCAAAACGACCACACACACACAGACACAAAACGACCACACACACACACAGACACAAAACGACCACACACACACACAGACACACAAAACGACCACACACGGAGAGACACAAAACGACCACACACACACAGACGCAAAACGACCACACACACACAGACACAAAATGACCACAGACACACAGACGCAAAACGACCACACACACAGACGCAAAACGACCACAGACGCAAAACGACCACACACACAGACACAAAACGACCACACACACAGACACAAAACGACCACACACACAGACACAAAACGACCACACACACAGACGCAAAACGACCACACACACACACACAGAGAGACACAAAACGACCACACACACACAGACGCAAAACGACCACAGACGCAAAACGACCACACACACAGACACAAAACGACCACACACACAGACACAAAACGACCACACACACAGACACAAAACGACCACACACACAGACGCAAAACGACCACACACACACACACAGAGAGACACAAAACGACCACACACACACACACAGAGAGACACAAAACGACCACACACACAGTCGCAAAACGACCACACACACACACAGACACAAAACGACCACACACACACAGTCGCAAAACGACCACAGAGAGACACAAAACGACCACACACACACACACACAGACACAAAACGACCACACACACAGACACAAAACGACCACACACACAGGCATCTATATAAATGTTTATTCTTTTAATCAAACTATTGTCTCATTCATTTGAGTCATTTAAGGTTTACTGTATGCTTTGTATTCTCATTGTTAGTTTAAATACTACATTTACTCACTTTTTACTGTTTACACCCAGATTTCACTAAATGTTTGGTCATGAAAAAGTGGTTTAAAGTCATGAATCCATTGGTCAGAGTGTGTGTGTGTGTGTGTGTGTGTGTGTGTGTGTGTGTGTGTGTGTGTGTGTGTGTGTGTGTGCGGTTCTCGTCGTCCTTTGATGTTCCTCTCTGGATGTTCCAGGTGATGTTCGCCATGCGGGAGCTGTCGGGTCCTCTGTCCCTCCTCATCGAGATGGTGACCTACTCCTCCTACTGTAACGAGCCCTTCTCCCTCGGCGTGCTGCAGCTGCTCAAGGTAAACAAATACACAATATAAATAACAAACAAACTCTCCCCGCTCGTAGATAACAACGAGTTTAACGCCGTCTGAATGACTTTGGCGTTGTAGACGCAGCTGGAGACGGCGCCGCCTCACGAACTGAAGAACGTGTTCCAGATGCTGCAGGAGCTGCTGGTGAGTTCACGCTCTGAGACGCCGACGCCGCCGTGATGCGATCGGCTGCTAACCTCGGTGTATCTTTCAGGTGATGGAGGACCCCCTGCAGACGCAGAGACTCAAGTACGCCTTCGAGTCGGAGAAAGGCCTTTTAGGTATGACTCAGCACTTCTGTTTGACTCTGAATGAGCATCATGTACTAAATGAACATCATGCTGTATTGAAGAAGACTTGAAACTAGAGATTGAGACATAAACTCATGTTTACAATGTTTACTGAGGGAATACATCAAGAGAGAAGTAGAGTCATTTATATAGACTTCTATACAACCAGAGGAGTCTGAGAGAATGCAGCTTTAACACATGAAGATAGACTTCTATACAACCAGAGGAGTCGCCCCCTGGTGGTGAGCAGAGAGAATGCAGGTTTAACACATGAAGCATAGACTTCTATACAACCAGAGGAGTCGCCCCCTGGTGGTGAGTAGAGAGAATGCAGGTTTAACACATGAAGCATAGTCTTCTATACAACCAGAGGAGTCACCCCTGGTGGTGAGTAGAGAGAATGCAGCTTTAACACATGAAGCATAGACTTCTATACAACCAGAGGAGTCGACCCCTGGTGGTGAGTAGAGAGAATGCAGCTTTAACACATGAAGCATAGTCTTCTATACAACCAGAGGAGTCGCCCCCTGGTGGTGAGTAGAGAGAATGCAGGTTTAACACATGAAGCATAGACTTCTATACAACCAGAGGAGTCGCCCCCTGTTGGTGAGTAGAGAGAATGCAGGTTTAACACATGAAGCATAGACTTCTATACAACCAGAGGAGTCGCCCCCTGGTGGTGAGTAGAGAGAATGCAGGTTTAACACATGAAGCATATACTTCTATACAACCAGAGGAGTCGCCCCCTGGTGGTGAGTAGAGAGAATGCAGGTTTAACACATGAAGCATATACTTCTATACAACCAGAGGAGTCGCCCCCTGGTGGTGAGTAGAGAGAATGCAGGTTTAACACATGAAGCATATACTTCTATACAACCAGAGGAGTCGCCCCCTGGTGGTGAGTAGAGAGAATGCAGCTTTAACACATGAAGCATAAACGTATATACAATCAGAGGAGTCGCCCCCTGGTGGTCAGGAGAGAGAATGCCAGATATACAAGTCAATATTGGCATTAAATGAATTCACTCGAGTGCTTTTTCTTCTCAGCTTTGATGCACCAGAGCAACAACGTGGACAGCAGGCGCTGCTACCAGTGTGTGAAGTTCCTGGTCACGTTAGCCCAGAAGTGAGTCAGAGGTTCAGTGGTCCAGGAGGAGGACTCGTCTTTGATGTACTTCATTGTGGGCGATTCATTCTCATGGTTTCTTTTGGCGGATGAACCAGCGATGACTCTGAGCCTCCTCTTCTTCCTCCCACCAGGTGCGCTCCAGCCAAAGAATACTTCAAGGACTTGTCTGGTCACTGGAGCTGGGCAGTGCAGTGGCTGCAGAAAAAGGCAAGCTTCGAAATTACTGAGCCAAATGTCATAGGTCAAAGAAATGCGTTTAGTTATAACTATTTTAACAGTTTATACATAACTTTATAGCTATTTTAACTGTATATACATGACTTTATAGCTATTTTAACTGTATATACATGGCTTCATAACTATTTTAACAGTTTATATCTGACTTTATAACTACTTTAACAATTTATACATGACTTTATAACTATTTATACATGGCTGTATAATCATTTTAACTGTATATACATTAGTTTATAACTATTTTAACAGTTTATACCTGGCTTTATAACCATTTTATCAATTTATACATGACTTTATAACTACTTTAACAATTTATACATGACTTTATAACAATTTATACATGACTTTATAACTACTTTAACAATTTATACATGACTTTATAACTATTTATACATGGCTCTATAACCATTTTAACTGTATATACATGACTTCATAACAATTTTAACAGTTTATACATGGCTATAACTATTTTAATAGTTTAAACATGACTTTGTAAATATACAAATAACAATGCATACCTTGACTTTTTAACCATTTGAACAGTATATACCTGACCTTATAACTATTTTAACAATTTATACCTGGCTTTTGAAATATTTTAACAATTTATGCCTGACTTTATAACTATTCTAACAATTTGTACATGAATTTATAACTATTTTACGGTACATACATGTCTTTTAACTATTTTAACAATTTATACCTGGCTTTTTAACTATTTTAACTGTATATTCAGAGCATTAAATTAGCAAAAGATCATTACATTTTGCATCGTGTTCTCTGTGCCCTCAGATGACTGAACATTACTGGACTCCACAGAGCAACGTCTCCAATGAGACATCCACCAACAAAACCTTCCAGCGTACCATCTCTGCACAGGTACACACACACACACACACACACACACACACACACACACACACACACACACGTGTGGCCTGGAAATGGTTATTTCCAGGCCTGGAAAAGTCCTTTGAAAAAAATGAAACCCCAAAAGTTTAGTAAAAGTCATGTAAATGTGTTATATTCATGTGTTCATGACGTTCATTTACGCTGAGTTTGAAATAATGAATATGCTTTTAAAAGAAAGACGCTCAGAATATAAGCAGGCATCCATACAGGCATCTATATACATGTTTATTCTTTTAATCAAACTATTGTCTCGTTCATTTGTGTCATTTAAGGTTTACTGTATGCTTTGTATTCTCATTGTTAATTTAAATACTACATTTACTCACTTTTTCATGTTTACACCCAGATTTCACTAAATGTTTGCTCATGGAAATTCAGTTTAAAGTCATGGAATCCACTGGTCAACATGTGTATGAACCCTGAATAATGCTCGACGTCCTCCTCTGCTCTCGCGTCGACCCTGCAGGACACGTTGGCCTACGCCACGGCGCTGTTGAACGAGAAGGAGCAGTCCGGCAGCAGCAACGGCTCCGACGGCAGCCCGGCCAACGAAAACGCCGACCGCAGCCTCCGACAGGTTAGCGACCTCGGTCCCAACGCGACTCATCGCATTACAAAAAAAAAACAACAGAAGAGAATGGGGGAAACCAAAATGGAACATCTTCCCGAGCTCCTGTCAGAAGCTGTAAAGCTTGTTCCCTCCCACGGCTCCATTCTTCTGGGCCCTTCTGTGTCTGACAGGTTGCCCACGCGGCTCACGCCTGTCAGACTCTTTCTGGCATGAATCCTCCAGATAATCGGCGTGTTGTGTGGAAGTCATAATCCCAAAAAACATCACATTTCTTGGTCATAGTTTTATTAAATTAGAGTTAGAATGAAGCTTGAATTGGAATATACTTCTTGGATAATGTTTGATTTATTGAAATGTTTCTTTTGCATTCATAGTGAGCTTTTGGGTCTTGACATTTTTTGGTTCAGGTCCCTTGAAAGTTGACTCATCTGTTATTGTTATCTGTCTCTCCCAGGGGTCGGAGTCTCCCATGATGCTCGGCGACTCAAAGAGCGACCTGGAAGATGTCGACCCCTAGCTCCTTCCAGCCGCCCTCCGAACGGAGGAGGAGGAGCCGAGCAGCCGACTGGAAGGGCTGCACGCTCGATTGGCCGGGACATTTCAGGACTCCACAACAAGCCAATCAGAACAATTACACTCTCGGTCGCTGCGGCAACGGAGGGGAGCTATGAATAAATCGTAAATTACTTCCTTTCAGAGCAGCCGAGGGCGATGATGGAGATGCATTATCATTAAGGGCAGATTACGGCGGGGAAGTACATGAAATAAAAAAAAAAAAAAAGACAAAAAAAAAGACAAAACAAAAACCTTCCTCAATCACGGATGACTTCAGTTTTTATTCGTTCATTCACTCAGAATGACAGCAAGGTGGAGGATGGGTTTGGGTTGTGTTTTAACAATTTTCTGCTCATATTTGCCAATGTATCTACACAGACATATTCATATTGTAAAGATTTGTTCCATAGGTGTAATTTCCAGTGTAAGATAATATTTTAAAGTCTCCTGCGCTCTTCTCCACAGCCATTTTTTTTTGTGTGTGTTTTTTTTTTTTGGTGAGGTTGCGTTAGCCGCTCTAGAGGAACTCGCAGACACACACACACACACACACACAGGCAGGCGCGTGTGTGTGCACTTGTACAGGAACACCTCCACACACACACACACACATGCAGGAGCACTCGGGAGGGGTGGGGTTAAGTATGCACTTTATAGTCCGGTCCCAGTTCTATTGTGACGTACAGCAGCACTGGTCGGTTCCTCTAGAGCCTCCTCGCGTCCTCGCTTCCTCGTGTCCTTGTGTCCTCGCGACCTCTTTTTGCTTTTAACAACTCAATATGTCCGGTGCCACTCACGCAGGCGCGTTCTTTTTTTTTTTTTATGCTTATTTTTCATCGCCTGTTTTTTTAGTTTTCTTTGCCACTTTTGTTTGACTGGACTGAATATTTGAAGAGGAATGTGTTGTTGTTTTTTTTCTCGTGGTGGGGGGTGGGACTCGAGCCTTATGCAAAACGCAAAGCCGATCTGGGAAAGTGCACAGATCCGTGTGGCCGTCAGTGCCGACTGAAGGGGAGCTCAGGAGCGTGTTTTACTTTTAGGTGCCAAGGTTACACACAAAGAACAACAAACAAACGACGACATCAAGCGCGTGTCACTCATTCACTCTCAGACACAAGAGCAGGTTGTTCTCGCCTCACTGTACTTCTGCTTTATCAGGGTTTTCTTTTTCTGCCAATGAAGTTTTCTTTTTTGCTTCGCCTTCGTTTGCTTTCGTTGTCCTTTTTGTTGAGACACACACACACACACACACACACACACACACACACACACACACACACACACACACACACACACACACACAGGAGCTGAACCCAAAACGTAGCTCCATCGTTCCTCAGTCGTCGGGAGACTTGAAGTGCCTTAACCTCCCGACCCCCGTCCCGCCTCCCACACCGCATCGTCCCGCCTCCCACACCGCATCGTCCCGCCTCCCACACCGCGTCGTCCCGCCTCCCACACCGCGTCGTCCCGCCTCCCACACCGCATCGTCCCGCCTCCCACACCGCATCGTCCCGCCTCCCACACCGCATCGTCCCGCCTCCCACACCGCTTCGTCCCGCCTCCCACACCGCATCGTCACATCTCCAGAGGAGGTGGGTCGACCTCCGCTCCACTTTGGTGTCTCCCGCGCTCACGATAGTCTCGCAACAGGGCTTCTTCATCCTCCTCCTCCTCTTCCTCACGTTTAGACCCTAAATAAAACAGGGGGAAATGTCCTCTGTGTGTCGTGACAAAGGATTGTAGGAATGTAACTGTTGTGTGTATGGCGGGTTTGGTGGTGTGTGTGGGGGTTAAAGCAAAAAAAAAAAAATGCTGCTTCTTTTCAGACACTTTGTAGATACCGATTTCACGCTGCGTAGTTTTAGGGAAGCCGCGCTTCCAGCTGGAGACGAAGAACACGAGCCCTGAACTTCAGCTCAGCTTTAACAGGTCAATGTTTACAGTCCCATCATGCAACGCTGTCTATTTTTTTTGTTTTTCTTCTGTTTTTGGGAGTCGTCATGTGATCAATCCACTGAGGCTCCTCAGTAGAGGTTGTTTTAGCCCCGCCCCCTCCTCTCTCTCTCCCTCTCTCTAGATGTGAATGTCACGTTTGCATGTGTGGCAGTAAGATGTGGTGAAGTTTGTCTTTTCGGTGTGACAGAGAACAAGAACCCCTCCTCCTCTTCCTCCTCCCCTCTTTTCCGTGTTGTTTGCCGTGTCATTTGGTCACTCACTGTCACAAACACCCTCCTCTCTGTGGCTGGTCACATGCTACCTGATGCAGTCTGTGCCAAGTGCATTCAGCCAAGAGTCTCTCCTGAGTCTCCCTCCCTTCCTCCTCTGCTCATCGCCCACAACTACTTGCAGAAAAAGGACAAAAACGACAACTTTAAAGACAACAAACGCCGAAAACAATCTTTGGTTTTAATCCTGGGATGCAGGGAGGGGTCTTGGGTAAACGTGCGCGGGGTCGTGGCATCTGTACGGGTTTTTACTGTCGTTCAATTTTGAAGAAATTCACTTCTGCCATCGCAGGATTCTGTAACGCATGTTAAAACTCGAGTTTTAATTTGTACATCGGAGTTTGATTAAGGGGAAATTTGATATAAAATAAACTGGAATGCACAACCTTTTGTAAACATTGTTTTATTTATTTTTTAGGTACGTTTACACAAAACGTTGGTGCTCCTTCATTTAGATTTTTACCTTCCTTTTTTTTAATGTTTATATCGTCCAATCAGACCTTTTTCCTCGCAGACATTTTGACAGGAAAAGCTCAGGTTTAAAGTTATAAAATGACGAATGGCTGAGTTCCATTTAGCTGCTTCAGTTTTCGGGTCGAAACCGCGTACCAACGCACCGTTTGGATAAACTGAGCACATATTTGGAATGTAAACATACCCCAATGTAGTAAATTATGCATTTGATGCGAGACATACTTCATTTTACATCATACTTAGTTGTGTTATGGCAATGAAACAGCCATCGTTATTAATAACACCTCAAAATGTCTGCTTTGAAACGTCCGATTGGACCAGAATAATCCGAAATAGTCACGAAAGGACGGATCAATTCCGCATTAGCGATATCATAGATATCAAGAGTCCGCTCATCGATGCAGCTCCATGCTTTTGTTTTCCACTCCCATTTCAATTTATTTTCTGTCGCATAAAGACAGACAAATGTTTTCTTTCATTGTAAAATCAGTTATTTAACTTTTTGAGAGAGAGCAGAAGGTAACTGGCTTGTTAATGAAGCTAATCAGGCTGATTAATCACAGCGGTGCTGCCGCCTGATTATTTACTTACAATCAGACCTGGAAACACACTCATAAGACCGTGTGTGTGTGTGTGTGTGTGAGAGAGAGAGAGAGAGAGAGAGAGAGATCAGATGGGTATTTCATTTGTGATGATTTGACCGAATTGCTGAGCGTCCTTCTGTGTCTTTTTATTGCCCCTTTTTAACAAAGACATTCTGACAATAACGGACGTAAATAACAGAATGGAGAAGGAGAATTCATCGAGTTTAGGAAAAGACAAACACTGTGCTAAGAGCATCCGACTGCACTGACACCGTGCACATTCTTCTATATATATATATATATATATATATATATATATATATATATATATATATATATATATATATATATATATATATATATATATATATATATATGCAACTTTATTTATGACATAGTAAATTCTTAGTGTCAAACTTGATGCTGTACAATTTCAATTAAAGATTTCTGTCCAAAATAGAATCACACTTTCACACTTAAAGGACACACAAATGGAGAAAAAAAAACCTGCAACTACATTATACGTCTCGGGCTTTTATTGTGAAAAGTAAAAGCAGAAGATGTGGATCTGCCTTTTGTCGAGGTTGAAAGGAGTAAATAAAGTTGTCCGTCTTGGTTCGGACCACGGAGCCTCCCTGTTGTTTCATAAATCACAACTGAAACCGTCCCACACAATAGGATGAGCTGAGAAAACAAATTGACTGATTTAAAAGTCTCTTTTCGTTGCATAATAAGTATTCATGAAAAAAAAAAAAAACAGTTTAAAAGAAATACAGTTCCGCGATAATTAATCGTTTGAAAGGGGGTTAAAAAAAGGCCCCCGGTGTGTAACGGGACTGTATTGGCTCACTGTTCCGGGTTATTCTTCAATATAACGGAGCAGTCGTTTAAGGTGCAGTGTGTAGGATGAGTAATACCACTAGAGAACCTCTAGGGGCGATATAGAGTCTGTCCTCAGGCCAACCAGAGATGACGAAGAAGTAGAGATGCATTGAGGGCTTATCACTCCCGTTGAAGGTTCAGAGTCTGTGTACGTTCGTTTATTGGGTTAAAAAACAAAATGTCCGAAATGAGAAAAAAAAAAAAGTCCCAATTTGGGTTTAATCCAATAAACAAACTATGGAAACATTCAGCCTCCAGTTAGTGTCGGAGGAAACACACAGATGGTTAGCAGAGTTTCAGCAGTTTGGTTGACCTTTCTATGACTTTGTTTTTATTTAACCGATGATTAAATTTAGATTGTATGGATCCAGTCGTCGAGGTGAAATACTGCCCCCTATTGGTTACATCTTACACGTTTCACCTTTAATGTCTTTAGGGGCGTCTACAATAGAGACGTCTAGAATAGTGTCTACAATAGAGCTGTCTACGTTAGAGGTGTCTACAATAGTGGTGTCTACATTAGAGATGTCTACATTAGATCTACAATAGAGACGTCTACAATAGCGCTGTCTACGTTAGAGACGTCTACAATAGTGTCTACGTTAGAGACGTCTACAATAGTGTCTACGTTAGAGACGTCTACAATAGTGTCTACATTAGAGACGTCTACAATAGAGTGTCTACATTATAGACGTCTACAATAGAATGTCTACATTAGAGACGTCTACAATAGAACGTCTACAATAGAACGTCTACAATAGCGTCTACATTATAGACGTCTACAATAGTGTCTACATTATAGACGTCTACAATAGTGTCTACGTTAGAGACGTCTACAATAGTGTATACGTTAGAGACGTCTACAATAGTGTATACGTTAGAGACGTCTACAATAGTGTATACGTTAGAGACGTCTACAATAGTGTATATGTTAGAGACGTCTACAATAGTGTCTACGTTAGAGACGTCTACAATAGTGTCTACGTTAGAGACGTCTACAATAGTGTCTACGTTAGAGACGTCTACAATAGTGTCTACATTATAGACGTCTACATTATAGACGTCTACATTAGAGGCGTCTACAATTGTGAGGTCTACATTAGAGGCATCTACAATTGTGAGGTCTACATTAGAGGCATCTACAATTGTGAGGTCTACATTAGAGAAGTCTACAATTGTGAGGTCTACATTAGAGAAGTCTACAATTGTGAGGTCTACATTAGAGAAGTCTACAATTGTGAGGTCTACATTAGAGAAGTCTACATTAGAGACATCTACAATAGAGATGTCTCTAATGTAGATGTCTGCATAGGAGACGTCTGCATAAGAGGCATCTACAATTGTCTACATTATGCAAACGTCTACATGAGAGACATCTACAATAGACGTCTCTTATGCAGACGTCTACAATAGAGACGTCTACAATAGAGGTGTCTACATTATGCAGACGTCTACATGAGACATCTACAATAGACGTCTTTTATGCAGACATCTACAATAGAGATGTCTCTAATGTAGATGTCTGCATAGGAGACATCTACAATTGTGACGTCTACATTATGCAGACGTCTACATGAGACCTCTACAATAGACGTCTCTTATGCAGACGTCTACAATAGAGGAGTCTACATTATGCAGACGTCTACATGAGACCTCTACAATAGACGTCTCTTATGCAGACATCTACAATAGAGACGTCTACAATAGAGGAGTCTACATTATGCAGACGTCTACATGAGACATCTACAATAGACGTCTCTTATGCAGACATCTACAATAGAGACGTCTACAATAGAGGAGTCTACATTATGCAGACGTCTACATGAGAGACATCTACAATAGACGTCTCTTATGCAGACGTCTACAATAGAGACGTCTACAATAGAGGAGTCTACATTATGCAGACGTCTACATGAGACATCTACAATAGACGTCTCTTATGCAGACATCTACAATAGAGACGTCTACAATAGAGTCTACATTATGCAGACGTCTACATGAGACATCTACAATAGACATCTCTTATGCAGACATCTACAATAGAGACGTCTACAATAGAGGAGTCTACATTATGCAGACGTCTACATGAGACATCTACAATAGAGACGTCTGCATCAGAGACTATTATTTCGACGTCTACAATAGAGACAAGCTGTGTTCAAGGCGTTGGACATCCCATCAGTGGGGAGGCGTGTCGGGCTGCTCTGGGGTTGATGGTCGGACGCGGCAGCACACGGCGACGCCAGCAGCTCCCGTCCCGCCGCGGACACGACAAGCGTCGCCCCCGGCAACCGGCCCCATGATGGCGGAGCCCTGAGAGACGGCGCTGCAGCCGGTCAGAGTCCAGCCGGACGGACAGGACACCTCCACCTGCAACAGAACAGCAGCAGGAGGGGAAGACGTGATCGTCAGACATTTCTATCCGTTTAGGATATCTAACTGGGACAGATATGATGAAGGGGACACCGTGGACTTCACCGACCAGGAAGAGACTCAAAATGACCACAAAGAAACCAAAATAGACTACAAAGAGACATAAAACAGCTACAAAGAGACATATACAGCTACAAAGAGACACATACAGCTACAAAGAGACATAAAACAGCTACAAAGAGACATACATAGATTACAAAGAGACATAAAACAGCTACAAAGAGACTACAAAGAGACATAAAACAGCTACAAAGAGACATAAATAGATGATAGACAAATAGATTACAAAGAGACATATACAGCTACAATGAAACAAAAATAGACTAGAGAGACATAAAACGTCTACAAAGAAACAAAAATAGATGACAAAGAGACATAAATAGATTACAAAGAGACATAAAACAGCTACAAAGAAACAAAAATAGACTACAAAGAGACATAAAACAGCTATAAATAGACTACCGTAAAACAAGGGTTACAAGCTGCTACTACCTTCGGTCACTGTCCCCGTTAGCTCCACGCTGTAGCCAGCTAGCGCTCCGCTAGCTCCCCGACAACCACCGAAGGTAGCGGGACCAGCCCCGACTTGGGCAGCGGGGACGCGGGCAGTGGCAGCAGCAGCGGGGAGCTAGCAGCAGCGCTAGCTTGCTAAAGCGGGGAGCTAGCAGCAGCGCTAGCTTGCTAAAGCGGGGAGCTAGCAGCAGCGCTAGCTAGCGGGGACACCCACCGGAGGTAGAAGCGGCTTGTAACCCACTTTTACGGTACAAAGAGATATAGATAGATTACAAAGACGCATAAAACGGCTACAAAGAGACATACATAGACTACAAAGAGACATACATAGACTACAAAGAGACAAAACGGCTACCAAAAAAAAGACACTCACAACTATAAAAAAGGGGTAGAACCGACATTAAAACATAGTATACTGGGAATGTGGGAGACAATTAGTAAACTGACGTTGTCTCCCACAGGGCTAAGAGCAGCAAGAAAAAGGTCCCCTCAAGTGACATAAAATATTCACCTCGTCTTCATCGGCCGATCTGTTTTCCAACAGGTTGCACTCCAGAGACGGAGCGCGGCAACACACGGCGTGAGACGTCGCCCCGTCTTTGGCGACGCAGCGCCGGCGATCACCGGACGACATCGAGGCAGCGGACCGCGAGGCGCAGCCTAGAAAAACATGTGAGCGACGTGCTTTAATGAGCGCAGGCAACGAGTGTTTTCCATTAATGCAAGTACATTGTATCATATCATACAAAAGCTGTTCAGAATGCTAATCTAAATTAAACAGAGACCTCCATGCAAACAAACACAAAAACAAGCATTACTAAGAATATGGGGTATTTATTTAAAGGTACAGTGTGCAGCATTTAGGGGGATTCATTGGTAGAATAAGTGTGTTTTTTGTGTGTGAAATCACCTCAAAATAAGAATTGTTGGTTTCGGCAACAAAATCACCAACGCTTTGGTTGAGGCAACAAAATCACCAACGCAACGCAAGACATGTTTATGCACATGTATATTGCACATGTTTATGCACATGTCTATTGCACACGTCTATTGCACAAGTCTATTGCACACGTTTATGCACATGTCTATTGCACACATTTATGCACAAGTCTATTGCACATGTCTATTGCACACGTTTATGCACATGTCTATTGCACACGTTTATGCACAAGTCTATTGCACATGTCTATTGCACACATTTATTTCACATGTTTATTGCACATGTCTCCTGGGAGAAGGATCCCTCCTCCGTTGCGACAACTGTTCCCTCTGCTCGGCTGAAGTTCAGAGCCTCAGAGGAGCACCAGGGGAACCAGGTTCATCACACAGGAAACATCCCGGAGAAGCAAATAGGGTGTAAAGTAACGAACCACTCGCGTGTTCTAACACCGGCTGACAGCTCTGCTCTTTATACTGCTCACGCACTGCAGCTGGCGGGGAGCGCATTTAACTCTCAGGGTGATTGCCATGGTAACTGGCATAATTGACCACGGTGTTCTAAATGCAGCATGAAAAGCTTGAACTCTGTTTACAGCAGGAGTGTCAAACATACAGTATCGTGATAATATCGTATCGTAGGACCTCTGGTGATTCCCACCCCTACTATTTCTACGCCTTCCCACAAGATCACGGTGAAATGGCACGTCCGTTCCCCGTCTTCAAGGAGTCTTTACTTTTTCCGTGCCCCATTATTTTTAAATTGTTTTGTTGTTTTTCTTCAGAATGCACATTTTGTTATAGTGAAAAACATTTTCACTCCTGAAAACATACACAATTATTCTTCCACTAACTTTCCAGTGAGTTCAGAAGCGGAATTGTGACGTACCGGTCAGGTGGTGCGGCTGCGTGCCGCCGACGCACTCGCCGTCCGGTCCGGTCTCGGGACCGGCGGCGTGGACCCGGCACCGCAGGCCGGCGGTCACGCAGCAACGCGCCACGGCGAACACGCCTTTCCCCCCCGGAGCGTTGTGCGCGACACACTCCATCTGCCCGCCGTTCACCTGTGAACACCGAAGGGAGGAGTTTTTATGAACGGTACATAAAGTGTTTTTGTTTGTGGTGATGAGAGAGTTTGAACTCACGGTGATGGTTTCTCCCACGGCGTCGCCGTCGGGAGCGTAGCCGCTGCAGCTCATCATCTCCTCCCCCCGGCGGCAGACGCTGATAGCCGCGTCGGTACCCGTGACCCCTGACCTCTCCGACCACACTGAGCGACACAGGAGCTCCTCATCTGCCAACACACACACACACAGGCACACGGCGTGAACCACACGCGGATGCTCATCGTGTCGAAAAATAAATCAAAGTGCGACTGACTCGTGTTGCCGGGAGCCATGGCGGCGACCAGGTTTGGGGTGATGAGGCGACGTGCGTCGGACAGAGAGAGGAAGTCGATCGTGTTGCTGACGGAGTAATGCAGCATCGTCTGCAGGACCTGCACCGGAGCCGCGTTCTGATTGGACGACAGGATCACCGCTGCTATACCTGCCGAGGCACGAACCCCAAAAAAAGAACATAAAGCACTCGTACTGCAGCCACAACCACAGGTGGTTTTCGGCTCAGCTCAGCTCAGGTGTGTGCATGCATACCTGCGGCATGTGCGGCGGCCTGGGACGTCCCGCTGCGGGAGGTGAAGCAGGTGCTGCAGTCGCTGCTGGCGCTGACGATGTCATCGCCGGGCGCGAACAGATCCACGCAGCGGCCAAAGTTGGTGCCGCCCGCTCCCTGTGACATGAGCTGGTCCGCCGAGTTAACGGCCCCCACCGTGATGACCTACACACACACACACACACACACACACACACACACACACACACGAGGCGTTAAGGGGAGGGGTGTGTGTGAATCCGTCAGGCTGCCCTGAGACGAAAGGGGGTCACGTGACCTCGGGCTCTGAAGCGGGCGAGTAGAGGCAGGCGTCGTCCCGGTAGTTCCCGGCGGCGGCGACGACCACGGCTCCGTCGGCCACCGCGCCGCGACACGCCGCGTTTAACGAGCGGCTGAACCCGCCGATGAAAGGCAGCAGGATGACCACGGCGGCCGCCGGGCGGGACAGCAGAGTCGCTCGGATGTACTCCAGACCTGAGGAGAGGAGGAGATGACACACGAGGGTTCGACAATGGCCGCCCTCCATCGCCCCTTTGCCAATGGGTTTCTACATACCGTAAAAGTCGGGTTACAAGCCGCTCCTACCTCCGTCAGTGTCCCTGCTGTAGCAAGCTAGGAGCAGCGCTAGCCAGCACTGCTGCTAGCTAGCGCTGCTGCTGTTAGCTAGCGCTGCTACTGCTCCTCTGCCCGAGTCGGGTGTCGAGCCTGGTCCCGCTACCTTCGGTGGTTTTCGGGGAGCTAGCGGAAGTTAGCGGGGAAGTAACGGAGCGCTAGCAGGAGCCCCAGCTGGCTACAGCGGGGAGCTAACGGGGACACTGACCGAAGGTAGTAGCGGCTCGTAACCCGACTTTTACGGTAATGGTCGCATGCATCAGCAGCTCCATTTCTACACCTGCTTCTCATGCAACATGACTACTGATTGGGCCCCAAAGAGATTTTAGAAGGCAGTCAAACATTATTAAAAAGAGCAGCTGGGCTCACTGAAGGCCTGTGTGTCAGACGTGAAAACCCTGTTGGGCGGCAACACATGGTCTCCAACGGATCCGCGTGAGTCGTACCCGCCAGAGCGCCGGACACGGTGCCTTTCCCCTGACAGTTGAGCACGCGGACCAGGTTCACACCGGCGCCTCGAGCGACGCCAGAGTCCGACCCGCCCACGACCCCCGCCGTGTGCGTGCCGTGGCTGTCACACTGACCAGCCTGCAGAGAGAGAGGGAGGGTTGGAAGCAGTGATACCGAACCCTTTATTTACTGTGTGTGTGTGTGTGTGTGTGTGTGTGTTCACCTGTCTGTGATCTCTGACTCCGTCCTCCTCGGGGACGTTGTTGAAGTCTGTGACGAGCACTCGTCCTTCAATCTCCCGGTGAGAAATCTGAACGCCGCCATCCATCAAATACACCTCCGCCATCCCGCCGTCGTCTGCAGAGGACAGAGGGGGCGTGAGATGTGATTACTTCACGACTGTGTGTGTGTGTGTGTGTGTGTGTATATGCGTGTGTGTGTGTGTGTGTGTGTATATGCGTGCGTGCGTGTGTGTGCGTGCGTGTGTATATGCGTGCGTGCGTGCGTGCGTGCGTGTGTGTGTGTGTGTGTATATGCGTGTGTGTGTGTGTATATGCGTGCGTGTGTGTGTGTGTGTGCGTGTGTATATGCGTGTGTGCATGTGTGTGTCTGTGTGTGTGTATATGCGTGTGCATGTGTGTGTGTGTGTGTATATGCGTGCGTGCGCGTGTGTGTGTGCGTGTGTGTGTGTGTGCGTGTGTGTAGGTATATGCGTGCGCGTGTGTGTGTGTGTATGCGTGCGTGTGTGTGTGTGTGTGTGCGTGTGTGTGTGTGCGTGTGTGTGTGTATGCATGTGTGTGTGCGTGCGTGCGTGCGTGTGTGTGTGTGTGTATATGCGTGTGTGTGTGTGTGTGTGTGTATATGCGTGTGCATGTGTGTGTCTGTGTGTGTGTATATGCGTGTGCATGTGTGTGTAAGAGACACAGACTCACTTGGTGGCCTGTATGTCCCGTTTTCAGAGGTGCCGCCGTGAGGCTGCAGTAACCTCTGCAGGTTCCAGGGGGCGCTCTGAGCAAAGATGGAGGAGTCCTCCTCCACGTACTGGACCTGAGGGAGCTTCACCGCCTGCAGGGACACACTCACTTTGTACTGGGAGCTCAACTGGGAATTAGGGCTGTCAAAATTGCTCAAAAATGTGCTCAAACCCCGTGAAAGCCTCTCACCCAGCTTCACGTCTGCTCCGGGTCATAGACTCTGCCCCGAACAGCTCGTAACAAAAAGAGGACACTTCGTCGCGGCCGCGGCGGGGGTTGCCAGATTCACGATAATTATCCTCCAAATTCCTTTATTTTTTTTATTTATTTTTTTACATTCGAATATTAATTTTCACATTCGAAATTCTGTTTTGAACAACTATTCGAATATATATTCGAATTTCGAACATTCGTTGACAGCCCTACTGGGA
>JBAMJR010000082.1:580000-767500 GCA_038501785.1 Myoxocephalus aenaeus
CAGCAGCTGTTCATCAACACGTTTATGGTCACATGACAACACAGAGCAGTGAACACGGGGTACAAAGCGGTGCCGGTAACATTCTGCCGTCACCGGTTAAGGCACTTTACATTTGTCGCGAGCAAGTCGAAGAGCAGAGGTGCGACAGAAGGGGAGTGCAGGTTACAGGTGTAAAGATGGCCGCCGTGACCGTAGGAACAGAACTGGAGGCGGCGCCCCGTTCGTTCCTTTTGAAAGTAGCTCAGGGAAGCAAATGAAATCTTGACTACCGGATATAAAATGACCTGGATCTACTGACGTGACCTTTAACCTCCGCCTCCCAGCCCTCGTTCTCTTCCTCATTGACGTGATCGGAGGAAGAAAAACACTCTAGGTTTGGCTATAAATGCGTTTTTTTTACAACATTTAGGATCTAAAGATTAAAATAAGGGCTTTTCAACGTTCCTTTCCCAATGTAAGTGCTCTTCTTTGGGGCTTGGACAGCTCCCTAAAGGTGACATCTTGATCGCCCCCTGGTGGCCGGCTCATAAAACCCACCCTCCTTGTTAGCGGAAGGGCTAAACTAAAAAAAGAAATAATTGAATTGCACGTCAAAAACATTTCCCCCCCGAGATGGATTTGGTCATTTACGGTAGTGCTCATCCCGCTGATGTGTTAATGTTTCTGATAAAGTCAGAATGCCGTCGAAAGCGCAAGCTGGCAGCTCCTGCATTGACATATTTTGGCTTTGTTTCCGTGCAGCGGGATGAAGCGGAGACGCGTCGTCCGTGTTTACGTGCGTCCGTGAGAAAAGTTCTTATAGCGTTTGATGGATTGAGCTCTGCAGCCACAGTTAGGAGGTCACGTAAATCCAAGCGGGGCGATAAAATATCCTCGTTAGGCGTCTAACGAATCCTTTTAACTTGGTTGTAAAAGTTACATAATGCTGGTTCTCAAGAAAAGGCCCTTAGTGCGGAGAGCGGAGCAGTTGAAGCGGTCGGTTCAACTCCTCTGAACAAATACCGAGTCTGGGACCAGCTGCAGGCTCCTGGCTGGTGTTGGAGTTCAGAGCAGCGGTCTTTAATTAAGGCACAGAGGAGGCCCCGACCGCGCCATCGAGTTTCCCGCTGAGAAACCGAAGAAAAACAAAAAAGGCACTAATTTGAAGTCCCCCCCCCCCAAGAGCGAGAGGTTAAAGCTGCTCGCTGTGCTGGCTCTTCATCACGGTGTCGTAGGAGGGAGGCGGCTCCATGGTCCAGGGCGGCGGGGTGGACGGCAGGGGGGGCTCCGGCTCCGGGGCCCGGCCGACCGAGTCCTCCGACATCTCTCGACGAATTCGGTCCAACCTCCTGGAGAAAGAGAGAGAGAGAGAGAGAGAGAGAGAGAGAGAGAGAGAGGTGAGGACGAGTGGACTAAACAGCTGCAGACGCTTCAACTCCTTTCACTGTTTCCGTTGCCCCCATACACTATAACTTCCATTACTGCTTATTCTACACACGGCTTCTCTTTCAGTGTCCGATTATATTTCACCGGCTGACACTTCAAATCTTTCGGCACTTGCACTTCCGCTGACAGTCGGCTGTGGTGACTTCATTTTACCTTCCACTTCAATGTAGCCTCACACAATGGGTCGTGTTTTTTATTTATTTATTTATTTATTTACGTGTTTTCCTAAAAATGTCCAGCAACACAAGTGATCAGTTGGCTTCACAGTGTTTAGGCAACCACACTTCTTGGTTAGGTTTAGGATAATATTGTAGTTTTGGGTTCAAATTTGTAGTTACGTGAGATATAAGTCAACGGGACACGAACTGTGGTCTCCTGAGTGAAAGTCCAGTGTGTTATTGACCCATCCGTCACGTCACAAGTCAAATTATTTGATAAAAAAATGGAAGAGAAAAGTTGTTTCTAGCTGGTAATCAAATCACAAGTTTATTGCAGATCCTTACGGATCCCTTGGTGGTCGATATCGTTATTGCATGCGTCCACAAAGCGGTTTTTTTCTCCGTCAGACAAACGCTTCATCCCAACTTCCTTTTCAGTGACTTAACGTGCACGTAATCTTACCAGCAATCACTTTCAACAATCGCACTTAATCTTCCACCTCAACTCCTTTCAGGGCTCACGCTTACATTTCATCTAAAGCGCTTTTTTTCAGCGTTTAAACTTCAACTTCCATCAGTGCTGTTGGTTCGTACACTTCAGGTAGTTTATTTCACCCTTCCTCTATTTCAGAGCACCCTCTTCATGCTCCTTCAGCTAGAACACACTTAAGGTCCCAGCATTCACGCCGCATTTCCTTCAGAAAACACCATTATTCTGTCTGCGTATTATTCCCCGTGTGATGATTTTATCTCATCACATCCTGTCATGAGGATCATTCGTCAGATAGTTTTCGGTTGAGACGCACGGCTCCGTCTGAGTTTGGTCCGTGTCTCGCTGTAGAGGAAGCCTCCATGATGGATGCTGCTCCCGGGATGTCTCTGTTTCTCCGTGCTGGACGATGAGCACAGCGTGTCCGGTTTCACCCTGCAGGCCACCGTAGATCACCTCAGACCGTGCCAGGGGAAGCCTGCCAGCCACTCGGCTGCTGTTTACACCAAGGACCTGCTCCTACAACCGCTCCATAACACACACAAAAAGTGTTGCTTTGCAATTCTTGGTGTTTTGGCTTGCAGTGTCTTCAAGATCCTCATGCGCTCGCTGCTCTTTCCCGCGTTGACATCTGTTCAACAACAACCAGACCACCTGTCAGCTCCCTCGATGGCGCGCTCTGGTATTTGTCTGCATGCGCGTTTATTTATCTCGAACAACACGAGGGAAGCCTGGAAAGTTCTCCACTTCCAATGTTTAGGACAGGAGGATTTGTTTATCTGGAGAAAAAGGGTTTGTTCTTCTACGGTCATCGTACTCCGTTAACTGTTTTAGCCTCGCTAGCGACGCGGAAATGTTGGCCGTATGTGATTGGCCTAACGTTGGTGATCCCTTCATCCTTCATCAGGTCAAAACTTTGTCCAGCATTTTCATTTATTTTTTTTACAAAAATAAATAAATAATGTAAAAGTCGGGTTACAAGCCGCTCCTACCGCCGGTCAGTGTCCCCGCTGTAGCAAGCTAGGAGCAGCGCTAGCTAGCGCTGCTGCTAGCGCTGCTGCTAGCTCCCCGCTGCTGCTGCTACTCCCCTCTGCCCAAGTCGGGTGTCGAGCCGGGGCTGGTCCCGCTACCTTCGGTGGTTAGCGGGAAGCTAGCGGGGAACTAGCGGAGTGCTAGCAGGAGCACTAGCAGGAGTGCTAGCTGGCTACAGCGGGGAGCTAACAGGAACACTGACCGAAGGTAGTAGCGGCTTGTAACCCGACTTTTACGGTACCTGCAAGACTAAGATGACATTCCCTTCGATCTTCATCAGTGGGCCTTCAATGCTTTGTCACATGTTGCATTATGTCTATTTGTGTACTTTCTAAAGGCCAAAAGAGTGAACGGACCAGTATTTTTTTTTATAAAAAGGAGAGATTAGAGTAAATAAAGTAGTGTTGCGAGAAGAGTTACTTTTATTTTTTGTAAGGAATTGGGAACCGCTGCATGCTACTCAGCAGATTGTTTACTGGTTAGTCTTGTTAGCGGTTAACCAAACATACCCGACTATATGCGATTAACGGATAAATGGATAATGCGCTCCCTCACTCACTGAAGCGTCCATCACAACATGAGGTATACTCGCTAGCTCGCTCACAGCCCACCAGCTTACTGGTCCCACCTCATCTACCAGCATCAAAACAGGAAGGCCGTGATCATCATTATTAATAATCAGCTGACAACAAGTGTTATATGTGTGTGTGAAGCACAGCCGAGAGTGTTCAAGGTCAGATGTGAGGAGTATGGAGTCAGCAGGAGGAAGTGTAGACTCGACTGTGAGATAAAGGTTGATACAGAAAGAACGTCGAAGGCACATTCCAACATTCCAACATTCACGAATGTTTCGATATTAAACACCTAGATAAGGGCATTTACAGCTCTGGTAGCGACCTGTCAATCACAATAAGCCCCGCCCTAAAGCATCCCCTGATTTATCATCATGATGTATTGAAGAAGACTTGAAACTAGAGATTGAGACATAAACTCATGTTTACTGAGGGAATAAATTAAGAGAGAAGTAGAGTCATTTATATAGACTTCTATACAACCAGAGGAGTCAACCCCTGGTGGTCAGTAGAGAGAATGCAGCTTTAACACATGAAGCATAGACTTCTATACAACCAAAAGAGTCGCCTGGTGGTCAGCCTGGTGGTCAGTAGAGAATGCAGCTTTAACGCATGAATCATAGACTTCTATACAACCAGAGGAGTTGCCCCCTGGTGGTCAGGAGAGAGAATGCAGCTTTAACACATGAAGTGTAGACTTCTATACAACCCTAACCCAGCGGTGTTTCTCTCCCTGGTGGTCAGGAGAAAGAATGCAGCTTTAACACATGAATCATAGACTTCTATGCAACCAGAGGAGTTGCCCCCTGGTGGTCAGGAGAGAGAATGCAGCTTCAACACATGAAGCATAGACTTCTATACAACCAAAAGAGTCGCCTGGTGGTCAGCCTGGTGGTCAGTAGAGAATGCAGCTTTAACACATGAATCATAGACTTCTATACAACCAGAGGAGTCGCCCCCTGGTGGTCAGGAGAGAGAATGCAGCTTTAACACATGAAGTGTAGACTTCTATACAACCCTAACCCAGCGGTGTTTCTCTCCCTGGTGGTCAGGAGAAAGAATGCAGCTTTAACACATAAATCATAGACTTCTATACAACCAGAGGAGTTGCCCCCTGGTGGTCAGGAGAGAGAATGCAGGTTTAACACATGAAGATATACTTCTATACAACCAGAGGAGTCGCCCCCAATCGATAAAAGTAGAATACGAGTTTTAAGACACTTGGGCCGCCCCCCACCTCCCTTCTGTCACACAGGTGGATGTCAGCCTACCTCTGTAGAGCCAGGGCCTGCTGCGGGCTGAAGCGCGTGCCCGTGCGCGGGTGCAGGATGGATTGTCCCGGCACCGCCCCCTGCAGGTTCCTCATCGCAATGCAGATCCCGCTGACCAGCAGGGCCACGCCCCCCATGCACAGGAACAGCCCCAGCGCGAACAGCGGGGCGGACTGCCGGGCCAAGCCGAAGCCCAGGGTCACGGCCCCCGCGGCCACCATCAGCACGATGCCCAGGCACAGCGCCGTGCCCCGGGGGATCGGCATCTCCGGAGCGCCCCGGAGCTCACGTCCTGCAGCTGCGCCTCAGAGTCTTGCAGGAGGGAGGAGAGGAGATCAGACACACGGCATCCATGTGTGCGTGTGTGTGCATGCGTGTACGTGTGTGTCTGTGTGTTTGATGTGATCAGAAGCAAACAGGAAGCTGACACCAGGGGGAATAGCACGGTTATGCAACACGTATATCATCCCAGTGCGTCCGTGGTAAACATCGACCTCCCTCTCTCTCTCTCTGTACCTGATAGGAAGTCGCGGTCGGGGCTGAAAGCTTCACCATTTCTTTTCCTCCTCTTCATCAACTTTCGGATGCCCGTGTGGCTTCCCTGGAGGAGCTCAGACAGCGGCTCCCGTGCTGCGCCCCCGCCGCGCCTCTTCCTCTCGCTCCGCGCTCCTCTTTGCGTGTTTCTTCTCCACGCAGCGGAAGACGCATATCCGGCTCTGGAACGATTACGACACCGGCGGTCTGCGGGAGAGGAGTGGGTGTCGCGTGTGGATCTGGCGGCGGCGGCAGAGTCCGTGCAGCGGGAGGGTGTGTGTGTGTGTGTGTGTGTGTGTTTTCTTTATGAGGAAGGGTTTTCCAGTGACGAGGAATGGAGGGCAGGGCTGAGCCTGTCACTGGTTCTGTTGGGCCAGCTGGTTCTCCAGTGGGAGAACAATAGCCCCCCTTGGTTTGTCTGCACTGGAACCACATTTAGGGTTTTATTGATCATGAATCAGATGGAGAGGTTCGCTCACAAATCATGAGCCAATTCATTTTGGGCCAGCTGATCTCTTTGGGTTTTTTCTCACAGTAGATGCTCCAAATATTGGGAATATGGAGTTAATGTGCCTTTATTTTAGGGCTGGGCTCCTTATATCGAAATCCTGATGCGGGACGATATATCGTGTTGGATGTGGTGATAAAACGGAGTAAAGGGATGTGACCTTTGAACTTACCCGTTCTGTTAGTTGCTTCTACTTTAGCTATTATCACTTTACTGATGAATATTTTGAAGAAAGAATATTTTTGCGAAAGTTTCAACCCTATTGAATGCAATATTGGTATTAAGCTATTTGGTAAAAAATATCATATTTGATTTTCTCCATATCCAGCCAACCCTATTTTATAATAATAATACATGTTATTTGTATAGCGCTTTAAAAGGTACTCAAGGCCCTTTACATGGTAAATAGTGACAATAGTGAACTTGTATCACAGGTTAAAAGCAGATGTTAATAATGGGATTTAACTGCTGTTTTGAAAGCGGCGATGTCTGAGTTGCATCACAGTCACCCTTTAACATCTTAAAATATACCCTTAACGATCCTATTTCTATCATCTGAGGAATGAAAACAATACAAAATAAAGATCTCCTACTTCAGCATTAAAAACACCAGAAAACAAGTATTTAGTATTATGTGAAAACAAAAACATACAGTACAATAATGATGCTTGTTTCTTTATTTAATAACTAAATCATATATATGGTTTCGCGTTCTGTGTGAATCTCTTATGAAATACAACATATTTCATGTTATTCTCTCCTGTTCATATTCCATCCTGCTCAATGTTTTCTCTCATAAAGCCATGAAGGATCACTCTTGGTTTGTAAACCATAATTATGGGATTCTCTCTCGCTGTCATCAATATCAGAATAAAAAAGACCTGAACCGCTTGATCCGGTTCTTTTTGCCCCTTTATAGACGACAACATGTACTTGTGTACTTATTGCCAAACATGGAACCACACACAGAAAAGTAATGGTTCTTAACTGGTTCTTTAAGGCTGTGTGGTTCCACAAAGAACCAAAGAACCATTTCATCTATTGGATGGTTTTACATGTTTGTCGAATAGTTATTTGGGGTGTATAGGGTTCTTAATAAGAATATTATATATATAAATGAGTATTTTTTTTAGCAATATATATATATATATATATATATATATATGTTTTATAAATAAATATATATATATATATTAATTAATTATAATGTTTGTTTATAAAAATATTTATTTATTTATATATATATTTTATAAATAAATATATATGTATATATTTATATATGTAAGTCATTTACTACGTCCATGAGTCTGACATTGTGTCTTTAACGACTGATTTCATAAATAAAGCTGAATACATTAAAAAACATGATTTTCCCTTCAGTTACTTTTTCCAAGAGGAAAGCCCATCAGTCATAGAAGCAGATTCAAACAACATCCTGCGATTCCTATCCGCTCTCCTGTTGCTGTGTGTGCGTGTGTGTGTGTGTGTGCGTGTGTGTGTGTGTGCGTGCGCAGCTGAAGTCAGTCGTCCTTGTGCTGTCAAAGATAACAATATTTGTGGTCCTCCGTTGTGAGCAGCATCTTCTTTCAGCGGCGCTGAAGGCTGCTGGACTCGCTCTTCACACAAATAGTTCAGCTGTCGGTCGTGTGAAGGCCGACATGTTACACTCACCCTTCATGCGTCCCGTGAACACTTAGAGGGAACACTTTAAATGTACATCAATAAATAAAAAGGAACATTATTGTTTCTGCATCTTTGACATAATTTCCAACGATGGTGCATACTTTGAAAATCAGCCTGCAGATACTACAGGCTTGCATAAACCATCACATCACTTTCCTTTCATTATTTGTGATTTACAGACATTTGTCCCACATTAGTCATTTGGTGCATGTTTTGTTTTGTGGTTCTGAACTTTTTTGGTCCAACCCTGTCCTCGGGGGCATACATTAATATGCAGGATTTCAACATTTGACAGACGGCTGCCAAACCGCATATTTCTCCCCACAACTTCCACATTGGGCTTTTTAAAGTTGAGATTCCCACCAGCACTCGCTGCTGAAGGAGTTTAACAAAATAAATGAATGATTTTACTGTAGTGAATTAACTTCCCCAAACAAGTTCAACGTCTCTGCAAGTTTTAATTGAAAAGTAGGGAAAGGAAATGACATTATAATGTTGGAAAATAATGTTTTATGCAAATATAAAATATGCAAAAAACAAAAAAAAGGTCTTTTAAAATGATCTTTCTCAGGTTGTGTTGCCAGTGAGCTGCTCTAGTCGTCTAGAATCCTGAGCACTGGCATCCCAAAGGGAATCATCATCATCATCATCATCATCATCATCATCATCATCCATCCTGCGATGAAGCACGTTAATCCCATTTGTTTAGGGGAACGTTTAGGAACCCTGCATTGTTTCATAGACGAGGAAACGACAAATAAAGGCCCCCTGCAGGTCACCAGGGGAATCCCACAGAAGAGGATTATCCAGATTTGTTGATCTGAAATTAAAGCCTGGATTCCCTTGGTGCGATGCAACCAGTTAGCAAAATATTATATATGACATATTTGGACTGCAGGAGAAATGTAGAGACCTGATTTACGGCTCTGAAAGCAGCAGCAACCTATCTTGTAGTCCCGCCCCTAAATTATACTCTGCTTTATGGTCTGTTTGACTCTAAATGACCATAATTTACTGAATGAACATCATGCTGTATTGAAGAAGACTTGAAACTAGAGATTGAGACATAAACTCATGTTTACAATGTTTACTGAGGGAATACATCAAGAGAAGTAGAGTCATTTATATAGACTTCTATACAACCAGAGGAGCCACCCCCTGGTGGTGACTAGAGAGAATGCAGCTTTATCACGTGAAGCATAGACTTCTATACAACCAGAGGAGTCGCCCCCTGGTGGTCAGGAGAGAGAATGCAGCTTTAACACATGAAGCATATACTTCTATACAACCAGAGGAGCCACCCCCTGGTGGTGACTAGAGAGAATGCAGCTTTATCACGTGAAGCGTAGACTTCTATACAATCAGAGGAGTCGCCCCCTGGTGGTCAGGAGAGAGAATGCAGCTTTAACACATGAAGCATATACTTCTATACAACCAGAGGAGTCGCCCCCTGGTGGTCAGGAGAGAGAATGCAGCTTTAACACATGAAGCATATACTTCTATACAACCAGAGGAGTCACCCCCTGGTGGTCAGGAGAGAGAATGCAGCTTTAACACATGAAGCATAGACTTCTATACAACCACAGGAGTCGCCCCCTGGTGGTCAGGAGAGAGAATGCAGCTGTAACACATGAAGCATAGACTTCTATACAACCAGAGGAGTCGCCCCCTGGTGGTCAGGAGAGATAATGCAGCTTTAACACATGAAGTATATACTTCTATACAACCAGAGGAGTCCGCCCCCCTCCCCGGTAGTCAGGATAAAGAATGCAGGTTTTAAGACACTTAAACTGTAGTTTATTTTTAAAATACATCCACAGCATTACATTGATTTTCTTTTGTGCTGGTACTCTTGTCTGTTATCTACTGTAATAATACACTGACTATGAAGAAGTACCACAAAACTTTCCCCTTTAAACTAACCTGCTCTCGGTGAAAGTCTGCAGCATGTATTATTATTATTTTCTGTATTTAAATTCCAATTAAATACAGTTAATAAAGGTTTCCACCATACCAGGAAGTGATTGTGTCAGCTACCGAGTAGCACAAGCTAATTGACTGCCTAGAAAGAAATATATTTTACTTTATAGAAAAAGCAAATAAGATATGTGAACGATGTCTAACGCAATTCAATGTCATAAGGGATTAAAAGTTAAGGGTTAGACACGGGTGACATTATAATTCAATTCAGTTTATTTTGTATAGCCCAAAATCAGAAATTACAAATTTGCCTCGGAAAATCTGTACACATATGAAGAAAAGTAAAGAAAAGAAGAACTCCAACAAAGGCGTTGTGCCGCATGCCTGATCCAACATTATTATTTATTCTTTTGTGTAAAACATCTGCTGCACTGAGTCAGTGAACATCTCAGCTGTTTGTTTTAACGAATCTTCTTCGGTGTGAATGGACGTGTGCTCGATGTGTTAGCTTAGCTTAGCATAAAGGCTTGGAGGGAAAAAATAAAATAGTCCAGCACATAAACTCCCTTTAAAACCTTTTTCTTACCCTTCCATTGTAGTGTTCTTTATTTTGTTCTGCTGAATTCGGTGCGTTCCACCTCTCATAGCATACATTTAGATACACGTTTTGTTTTTACACCTGCATTGTAATTACAGGACACTTGGGGTAAAGCATGCTGGGACCCACTGGTCCCTGTCAGAAAGAAGCATGCTTCTAGTGTTTGGTAGAGTTTGTTGTGGTCAGAGGACGGCTATTGCAGAGTCTAGTAAAATGACTATGTGTCTTCCGGTCTGAGGGTTGTGGGGTCTGCGGCGTCCAGCGTCACACCTCGAAGCTGATCTCCCTCGACCGTCCAAACAGGGGCTCCGACGCCAGGTGCGTGTCCGAGTACGCGCGGCGCAGGTGCGTCGAGCTGCACGTGGTCTTGATGGCGACCTCGTAGGGAGGCGGGGGCTCCTGCCACGTGGGCGGGTGAGGCACCGGACTGAAGCCACCGGGGTCCATGGGAGGGTAGTCGAAGTCCTCCCCGCGGGCGCCTTGCCTGTGGCGCTCCATGGTCCTGCACCCGAGGGAAGAAAGCGTGTGAAAACAATCTGGTGGAAGACACGAGCGTACGGGACAGCTTGTGGCCGGTTGTAGAGATCAGATGTCGGTCGTGTTTCCTGACTAATACAGGACGGGTGGGGTTGGGTTTCACGGAGGTGTAATGGACATATTGGCTGTGCCGGAAGATAAAAAAGCTTTTGAAACGCGGTCGTAAAAATATGAGCCACGGAGACGCGCTTTTAACCGAACGGCAGGCGCTAATAGAGTCTTTGGATTACAGCTAACTACTGCGTCAAAGGATTAGTTTGACATTGTGGAAATACATACAGTACATCAATGTTCTTGCTGAGAGTTAGACGAAAAGATCGATAACACTCTTGTTTACGCACGGGCGGATTATGAGACGATGGGCCCCCGAGCACAGACGTGCAAAAGGCCCCAAAACCACCAAGACGAGCAGCCTCTATAGTTGTTTTGGCTCTTTTTGTGGTTGTTTGGGCTCTTTTTGTGGTTGTTTTGAGTCTCTTTGTGGTTGTTTTGAGTCTCTTTGTAGTTGGTTTTAGTCTCTTTGTGTTTGTTTTGAGTCTTTCTGTGTTTGTTTTTAGTCTCTTTGTGGTTGTTTTGAGTCTCTTTGTGGTTGTTTTTAGTCTCTTTGTGTTTGTTTTGAGTCTTTCTGTGTTTGTTTTTAGTCTCTTTGTGGTTGTTTTGAGTCTCTTTGTGGTTGTTTTGAGTCTCTTTGTGGTTGTTTTGAGTCTCTTTGTGGTTGTTTTGTGTCTCTTTGTGGTTGTTTTGAGTCTCTTTGTGGTTGTTTTGAGTCTCTTTGTGGTTGTTTTGTGTCTCTTTGTGGTTGTTTTGAGTCTCTTTGTGGTTGCTTTTAGTCTCTTTGTGGTTGTTTTGTGTCTCTTTGTGGTTGTTTTGTGTCTCTTTGTGGTTGTTTTGAGTCTCTTTGTGGTTGCTTTTAGTCTCTTTGTGGTTGTTTTGAGTCTTTCTGTGTTTGTTTTGAGTCTCTTTGTGGTTGTTTTGTGTCTCTTTGTGGTTGTTTTGAGTCTTTCTGTGTTTGTTTGAGTCTCTTTGTGGTTGTTTTGAGTCTCTTTGTGGTTGTTTTGAGTCTCTTTGTGGTTGTTTTGAGTCACTTTGTGGTTGTTTTGTCTCTCTTTGTGGTTGTTTTGTGTCTTTTTAGTTAGCTTGTGTTTCTTTGTAGTTTTTTAGGTCTCTTTGTAGTTAGTTTGTGTCTTTGTGGTTGTTTTGTGTCTCTTTGTGGTCATTTTGTGTCTCGTTGTATTCGGTTTGGGTTTGTTTGTGATGGTTTAGCACCTCTTTGTAGTTGCCTAGGGTCTCTTTGTGGTTTTGTTTAGTCTCTTTGTAGTTGGTTTGTGTCTCTTAATGGTGGTTGTGTGTCTTTTTGTGGTAATTTTGTGTCTTTTTTGTGTTCATTTAGAGTCTCTTTGTGTGTTTTGCCCCTTTATATTATCATTGTAAAACTCTCTTTGGTCTCTTTGCAGCTGTTTTGGTCTGTTTTGTTTCTTTGTGTTGATTTTGAGTCTCCTTTAGTCGGTGCGTCTCTGTTTGAGTGACATTTTGTAGGTGAAGGCCAGGGATCCTGCTGTGATTTTGTGGTAAATATAGAGCTATCGTAAGCAGTCTGTTAGCTTAGCTTAGCATAAATACTGGAAATAGGGTGGAAAAGCTAGCCTGGCGCTGTGCAAAGGTAACCAGCGGAGGAAGTTACAGACAAGAAACAGACTCTGTTGGTAATTCATACTAACACACTTTAATAATTTAAATAATTAATAATGAATGAATAATACTTTTCTTTTGTATTTCTTTTTATACAACAATATAAAATAGGTATGTTGATCATGTGATGAGACATTAGAGAGTGTGTGTGTGTGTGTGTGTGTGTGTGTGTGTGTGTGTGTGTGTGTGTGTGTGTGTGTGTGTGTGTGTGTGTGTGTGTGTGTGTGGCCTACACTGGGCCCCGTCCTGACCACGTTACGTCACTGTTTAGCAAACTAACGGTATGAATTGTTGCACCTAACTTTCTCCAAGAAATGTCAAAACAGTTCTTTAACTTCCTTTTTTAGTCGTAATTATATTTAGATAAATGTGTACCTCTTCAGGGCGTTGTTAAATAGGACACTACCAATAAATGAACGTGTCATCCAGAGCTGAACACGTCCATATTTGACCAGAATTCATAAGAAATCAAATGAAAGTGGACTTTTCTCTTGAAAAGGTGCAGATTTATCTCTAAAGGACCCTGAAGACTAATAATAATGTTTAGGGCTTTTATAGAAATCCATTCTTTGGGTTAAATTAACCGGTTTTCTATACAAATCCATGTCATACACAAGTCTTATTTTCTGGCTTCAAGACAAAATTGTCTATACTTAAAAAAACAGTAATACATCTTATTTTTTCTCCACCCACCTCGGCAGAAACACCGACTGGGATTCTGGGAAGCGGCTCCCCGGGGGCGTGAAGAGCGCATGGCCGCCGAAGTTGGGGTAGTCGTACGGGTAATGTGGGCACTCCGGGTCGAACTCCCGGTGGTTGTAGTTGACGGCGCTCTTGCTGTTCATCGCCCAGAAGAGCCCCAGGATGAGCATCACCACCCCGAGCACCACGCAGCACAGCGAGAAGGCCTGCAGGCGGCTCTGGGCCGAGGTCAGGAAGGCGGTGGAGCCCCCGGTCACGATGAGGAAGGCTCCGATGAAGATGGTACCGTGGTGCAGGGAAGGCATCCTCCTCCTCCTGCAGCACCGCGACTGTTTCCTGGGGGGGGGGGGGGGTTAACGCTCAAGGCTGCGACCGGCTGGATGGGGACGCTGACACTGACCTGACATCCAAACAAGATTTAATCCACAGTTACAGAAGTCCTGAGGTAAAGAAAGAAAGAATAAAAAGAAAAAGAAGCTCCTTGAATCTCACTTATTTGTTCCCATAATTTCCATCTCCCAGACTGGTTCATAAAAGTGTTGGTCCTCACTCTGTAGATCGCCGGCTCGCGCGTAAAAGTGCTGAAATGAATAGTTTTGTCGGTGAAAAATAAATAAAAATAAACCGGAGAAGGCTTTGATGCGCATCAGGACTCTCGCTGTGTTTGTCATCAGAGCAGATGGACGAGAGGACGGCAGAGCCCATTAAGAAATCTTTACTGGCGCCCCACCCTCCCTCTGTCTAATGTGTCTGAGGGGTGTGTGTGTGTGTGTGTGTGTGTGTGTGTGTGTGTGTTTGAGAGAGAGAGGGAGAGCTTTCTCTAAACATAAATGGACATATTGGACAAGCGGCAGAGTGGATTTTCGGCCTTTATTCTTGCTTTTATAGCCTCACTGTGTCAGGTTACAACGTTTAAATCGAGAAAAATTAGTTGAATTTTTGGCAGTTTATTTGCAAGCCAATGACAGAATAACTGCTTCGCTCAAAGTTTTAACCGACAGCAGCGTTTTTTGTTTTTTTTCCTGCTCCATGCAATTCATATTAATTTAACACGGTATAGACTCAACTAAATAAATACATCACAGCAAATATGCTGACAGAATGGTGCTATTTTGGTGGAATCACTGAATAATTACATGTTAGAAATACACACACAGACAGTGGAGAGAAACCCGAGTCTAAAGGTTAATTCTTGTATTTTCCAGTAACTTTGATTAATAATTGAATGCAGGAGTGGGGATCAATATGTAGAGACGGCTCCATTTTTTTGTCTTAGCCGTCACAAGCTATATGAATATAATTCATATGAACTATTTACAACAGAGAGACTTGGATATCGGTGTAAAACAGAGACAGGAGCCTTTATTTATATTCTTTGGATTTGTGTGAGACTCGACCACTACTGGGGATTTATTAGAGACACAACCAAGAATATGTGAGCGACAGGAGATCAGTGTTTACTGCTGGACACAAGCCACAAAGCATGATTTATTAAAATGGTCATTATAGCTGGACTTAAATGTAAAAGGATGAGAACCTTCATCTTCCATGTGTAGCTCAAGGAAATAGTCACCGACACTTTTTTGAGAAACATTAACCTTGCGTAATATTTGGCAAATACGGCAAATTAGCCTTTTTTTGTTTTTTGTTTGGAAAAGTGTGTGGTGGGGAGGCTGGATGAAGGTGAGGTTTGTTGTGGAAATCATATTAATATGTACAAGTTCCTATTGTGGACCAAATGGGCCGATGAACGACCTCCGGGAATAATTATCTTCGTGGACGTGATTTCTCGTAAATGTCTCGAGGCAATTTCTTTAGATTTTTCACAAACGTCAACTCAGACTTTAGTTGGTGGTCAAGACTTTGGATATCTTTCAATAATTTAGTTCCTATTATGACAATTTAAAATGTTTACTAAAAAATAATTACGAGACATTTGATGACATTTTGAACTTTACCATGAGGCAATTATGAGACTATTTGACCAAATAAAACATAAAAGGAAAATGATATATCAATAAATATAATGAACAGATAAAAAAAAAACATAAAAATTGAATCACTTTATTTTAGTTTTTAGGTAGATGGGGCAACGCACAACTATTTATTTGCACTATTTTTATACTTTACAACTCCCGAACACTTAATTTGTCATTTTATTCAAATTGTATATTATTTATTGTTGGTCATTGGTGTGTTTTTTTTTATATATATGGGCGAGACGCCTACACATATTTTGCTCATATACTTTTTATATATTTTCTACAATACTTACACTAGTATACACTTATTTATTCACATACTCCAGTCTATTCTTAACCGTTATTTGTCCAGATTTTTGTCCATGCTCTTTGCTGTATGTCTATGTATGTGTAAGTACATTGGGAGCAATGCAAACAAGTAGTATTCCTTGTTTAAGTACACACATAGATTGCAAATAAAGTCGTATGGGAGTCAGTACAGGCCCTGCTATACTTTGATATTGACAATAGTAACACAACAAAGACCTGCTATTATATATATATATTACATGTAAATGACTGATCCTCAGAATATTCACAGTTGTGAGGAATAACGATGAGGTTTAATTAGTTATTTATCTGTGTTCCTTCTCTGAATAGAGCAGTTTGAACCCAGGTTGGCTCATATGGTCATCGTTTTGTAACAGTACCATGGTGTGACAGCCTCTCTGCGTCCTGATTGGTCCAACTTCAGAGAGGCTACCGCTCTAGAACCCCCAACATCACTCGCTTGACCAATGAGCGTGACACGTGTTGGGCTCGATCCCGCCCCTTTGGCATTTTGACCAATCAGCGGGGGCACAGAGGACGAGGGGGAGGGGCCGTACCGGCCGCCTCGAAAACATTCACCTAGCGCGGTGAAGAGGCGACCAGGAGGTAATCGATGTCCCGGCGCTCAGCGGCAGTTTAACTTATTTTTTTAAATACAAAAACACAAAAGAGTCTGTGAGTCCAGACGCCATGGATCCGCTGCTGTATTTAGCCGGCGTGGTCGTCACGTTCCTGCTGTGGATCAAAATCAAGGGTCTCGATTACGTCATCGTTCACCAGCGGTGGATATTCGTGTGTCTGTTCCTGCTGCCGCTCTCCGTCGTGTTCGACGTGTACTACTCTGCGCGCGCGTGGCTCATTTTCAAGATGTGCTCCGCGCCCAAGCTGCACGACGAGCGCGTGCGCGACATCCAGCGACAGGTGAGCCGCCAGCATCATCACCTGTGCTCTTACAGGTGTGCGCGTGCGCGTGTGTTCTACCTTTGTGAACTGGCCCCTGACCCCCCATTCGTTTTGAAAAAGTAACCCTGGTCTATATGACACCTATACCATGAACAGAATGAGGAGTTACCTGTTTTGCAATGCATCATGGGTAGTGAAAAACTCACAGTGATAACTTTAACATGTTTTAAGTGAAATAATGGAGACAAAGCCACTTTGTGACGTAAGAGTCTGTTGCTTTATCTCTGTTATGTTGTAAATTAATTATTACACAGGTGTTTTCCTATCTACTCACTTATAACCTGCTTTTTATGCAACGTTTTGCTTTGCAGGCACACAATAGATAAGGTTGTGTTGTAACAGTTTGTAACAGGCTTGTAATTGAGCATCAAAACCTACATTTTCTTTTAATTCAACACCCACAATTACATTGTAAGGCTGATTTTTTTTTTTTTTTAAGCACATCCATTCCTTTTGGCTTTTGATGAGTTGGGCCAGCGAGTTCATGCTCACCTGTATTTCACCAAGTGAAGCAACTACTTTGGGTGTTCAGTTTGTATCAGTTTGGGTGTTCAACGTTCAAGTTACGCAACACATTGTCCACATTTGTGTGTGTTAGTTTTGTGTGGTTTTGTCGCTAATTGTTTATTTCTAAAGGGGCAAAATGAAAGTGATTGATGAACTGAATCGGTTCCGAAATTTGGCCATTATTATGAGCTATTGCAGCACTTTTCCCCTCCATTTTGTCCCAACTTTGTGCTGTCGTACGGTTTAGAGTTCACAGTCTGATAAAATGCTAAGAGAGGCCTTGGGAGCAGACAAGACAAGACACCTAATACCTAAATTCCTAGAAGGATTCAGTCAGGAGAGAGGAATCTGATGTGAAGTAGAGGTAAATCAATCTGATCCACAGGCCCGAGAGAGAGCGTTAGTCAATGGTGTGTAAAGAAGAAAGACACATACACGGCTCACCACAGTGGGGTGAAGGAATTGGGAGGATCGGCGTTCACAAAATATACTTTAAGGAGTTCAAATGAGCTGTAAAATAGGTCACTTTCCATAATGTCTTCTTGCCTTTGTCCCACATTTCAGGTGCGCGAGTGGAAGAAGGACGGCAGTAAGACCCACATGTGTACGGGTCGACCCGGCTGGCTCACCGTGTCCCTGAGAGTGGGGAAATACAAGAAAACCCACAAGAACATCATGATCAACATGATGGACATCCTGGAGGTGGACACGAAGAGGCAGGTGGGAGGATTCAATCAATCCCATCAGCCCCGGCTCTACTTTGTGCATCGTGCTCATTCGCCCCCATTTAGCATACTAGCAGGCTAAACTAAGATGGCGAACATAGTGAACATTACACCTGCTGAACATCTGCATATTAGCATGCTAACACGCTAAACTTAGATGGTGAACATAGTAAACATTACACCTGCTAAACATCTGCATATTAGCGTTGTGAGCATATTAGCATGTTAACACGCTAAACTTAGATGGTGAACATAGTAAACATTACACCTGCTAAACATCTGCATATTAGCGTTGTGAGCATATTAGCATGTTAACACGCTAAACTTAGATGATGAACATAGTAAACATTACACCCGCTAAACATCTGCATGTTAGCATTGTGAGCATATTAGCATGCTAACACGCTAAACTTAAATGGCGAACATAGTGAACATTACACCCGCTAAACATCTGCATGTTAGCATTGTGAGCATATTAGCATGTTAACACCCTAAACTTAGATTGCGAACATAGTGAACATTACACCTGCTAAACATCTGCATATTAGCGTTGTGAGCATATTAGCATGCTAACACGCTAAACTTAAATGGCGAACATAGTGAACATTACACCCGCTAAACATCTGCATGTTAGCATTGTGAGCATATTAGCATGCTAACACGCTAAACTTAAATGGCGAACATAGTGAACATTACACCCGCTAAACATCTGCATGTTAGCATTGTGAGCATATTAGCATGTTAACACCCTAAACTTAGATTGCGAACATAGTGAACATTACACTCGCTAAACATCTGCATGTTAGCATTGTGAGCATATTAGCATGTAAACACGCTAAACTTAGATGGTGAACATAGTAAACATTACACCTGCTAAACATCTGCATGTTAGCATTGTGAGCATATTAGCACGCTAACACGCTAAACTTAAATGGCGAACATAGTGAACATTACACCTGCTAAACATCTGCATATTAGCGTTGTGAGCATATTAGCATGCTAACACGCTAAACTTAGATGGTGAACATAGTAAACATTACACCTGCTAAACATCTGCATGTTAGCATTGTGAGCATATTAGCATGCTAACACGCTAAACTTAAATGGCGAACATAGTGAACATTACACCCGCTAAACATCTGCATGTTAGCATTGTGAGCATATTAGCATGTAAACACGCTAAACTTAGATGGTGAACATAGTAAACATTACACCTGCTAAACATCTGCATGTTAGCATTGTGAGCATATTAGCACGCTAACACGCTAAACTTAAATGGCGAACATAGTGAACATTACACCTGCTAAACATCTGCATATTAGCGTTGTGAGCATATTAGCATGCTAACATCCTGGAGGTGGACACGAAGAGGCAGGTGGGAGGATTCAATCAATCCCATCAGCCCCGGCTCTACTTTGTGCATCGTGCTCATTCGCCCCCATTTAGCATGCTAGCAGGCTAAACTAAGATGGCGAACATAGTGAACATTACACCTGCTGAACATCTGCATATTAGCATGCTAACACGCTAAACTTAAATGGCGAACATAGTGAACATTACACCCGCTAAACATCTGCATGTTAGCATTGTGAGCATATTAGCATGCTAACACGCTAAACTTAGATGGTGAACATAGTAAACATTACACCTGCTAAACATCTGCATGTTAGCATTGTGAGCATATTAGCATGCTAACACGCTAAACTTAAATGGCGAACATAGTGAACATTACACCCGCTAAACATCTGCATGTTAGCATTGTGAGCATATTAGCATGTTAACACCCTAAACTTAGATTGCGAACATAGTGAACATTACACCTGCTAAACATCTGCATATTAGCGTTGTGAGCATATTAGCATGCTAACACGCTAAACTTAAATGGCGAACATAGTGAACATTACACCCGCTAAACATCTGCATGTTAGCATTGTGAGCATATTAGCATGCTAACACGCTAAACTTAAATGGCGAACATAGTGAACATTACACCTGCTAAACATCTGCATGTTAGCATTGTGAGCATATTAGCATGTTAACACCCTAAACTTAGATTGTGAACATAGTAAACATTACACCTGCTAAACATCTGCATGTTAGCATTGTGAGCATATTAGCATGCTAACACGCTAAACTTAAATGGCGAACATAGTGAACATTACACCTGCTAAACATCTGCATGTTAGCATTGTGAGCATATTAGCATGTTAACACCCTAAACTTAGATTGTGAACATAGTAAACATTACACCTGCTAAACATCTGCATGTTAGCATTGTGAGCATATTAGCATGCTAACACGCTAAACTTAAATGGCGAACATAGTGAACATTACACCTGCTAAACATCTTCATATTAGCGTTGTGAGCATATTAGCATGTTAACACGCTAAACTTAGATGGTGAACATAGTAAACGTTACACCCGCTAAACATCTGCATGTTACCGTTGTGAGCATATTAGCATGTTAACACGCTAAACTTAGATGGCAAACTTACTAAACATTACACCTGCTAAACATCTGCATGTTAGCATTGTGAGCATAGTAGCACGCTAACACCCTAAACTTAGATTGCGAACATAGTGAACATTACACCTGCTAAACATCTGCATGTTAGCATTGTGAGCATAGTAGCACGCTAGCACATTAAACTAAGATGGTGAACATTATACCTGCTAAACGTCTACATGTTAGCATTGTGAGCATATTAGCATGTTAACACGCTAAACTTAGATGGCGAACGTAGTAAACATTACACCTGCCAGAAATAAAACCAACATCGGCATTAAACCAGTTTTCGCTTGAACCGATCCCGCTAACGTGTATCTGGCTGGATTTTGTATCGTCGGCCTTCGCTCACGGTGGTCTTTGTTTGTTTTTTTAGGTGGTGAGAGTTGAGCCCCTCGCCAACATGGGTCAGGTGACCGCTCTCCTCACCTCTATTGGCTGGACGCTGCCGGTGCTGCCCGAGCTGGATGACCTCACTGTGGGTACGTCGCTGTGTTTCTGTGGATTCTCTTTCTGGGTAACCGTCACAGAGTGGCATCATCTGTGGGCTCCTCTGGTTTCTAGAAAACAGAGACGTGTCGATGATTTCCACAGCTTCAGATCCTTCATCTCCTCCATCACCCCCCCCCGTCCCCCCTCGTATCCTGTTTAGAGCACCAACGACTTCTCTAATTGTGTTAGCGGATTGATTGTTGTAGCTCAGGAGACAAAAACTGGGAGGAAATGGCTGCAGCGTTGGAAGCACCCCCTGGATCGGGTTTCATAATGGATTCCCTGATGCCATAAATTGCGCATCAGCAATCTAATGTTTTCCCATCAGGCAGCGGTGCATTCATTTATCCTGACGTCCAAGCAGGCACACGCACTCGTCTCCCGGCAGACAAGCGCTGCTTTGTGCTCGTGTGTGTTGGCCCACCTGGAAAAGATATTGAATTACACATCTTTAATCCTCCCTCCTCTCTCAGGTGGCTTGGTGATGGGCACAGGCATCGAGTCGTCCTCCCACATCTACGGGCTGTTTCAGCACATCTGCGTCGCGTTCGAGCTGGTGCTGGCCGACGGCAGCTTGGTGCGCTGCACCGAGGTGAGCGCACCCATCATCCTCACGTCCGGAGACGACTGCAACGCCCCTCCTCCCTAATGTTCCCCGACTCGACCCCGAGTTCAAGCTTAAAGTGTTCACGGGGCAACGCTTAAACAAAGCTCAGATCACAATTGAATTGGCAAAAATCAGTGGAAAATAATTGGTGCTTCCTGTTTACGGAACCACTCCACCTGTTTTCCATTTTTGAGCTACTGAATGTCACCGAATGAGTGAACGGGCTTTCCTCTTTCCGTCAGATTTTAGTTTCGCCTGTAAGAAGAAACGTCTAAACACGTGTTAAATTACATTGATATGACTCATATAATAAATAAAGGGTCTTTAGAGAGATAATGTTAGACCCTTAACAATTAACTCTCATAAACTGAAATCACACTGTGGGTTAAAGTACTGAGATTAAAACACGGACGACTCCCAGACTGGACAACGACCTGTCAATCACCTTGTAGCCCCGCCCTAAAGTCTGTTTGACTCTAAATGAGCATAATTTACTAAATGAACATCATGCTGTATTGAAGAAGACTTGAAACTAGAGATTGAGACATAAACTCATGTTTACAATGTTTACTGAGGGAATACATCAAGAGAAGTAGAGTCATTTATATAGACTTCTATACAACCAGAGGAGTCACCCCCTGGTGGTCAGGAGAGAGAATGCAGCTTTAACACATGAAGCATATACTTCTATACAACCAGCGGAGTCGCCCCCTGGTGGTCAGCAGAGAGAATGCAGCTTTAACATATGAAGCATAGACTTCTATACAACCAGAGGAGTCAGGAGAGAGAATGCAGCTTTAACATATGAAGCATAGACTTCTATACAACCAGAGCAGTCAGGAGAGAGAATGCAGCTTTAACATATGAAGCATATACTTCTATACAACCAGAGGAGTCAGGAGAGATAATGCAGCTTTAACATATGAAGCATAGACTTCTATACAACCAGAGGAGTCAGGAGAGAGAATGCAGCTTTAACATATGAAGCATATACTTCTATACAACCAGAGGAGTCGCCCCCTGGTGGTCAGGAGAGAGAATGCAGCTTTAACACATGAAGCATAGACTTCTATACAACCAGTCACCTCTTTGGGTTTGATTGACTGATGGTTCATCCAATCCCCTGCCAGTTATGTTCTTAAAGCGCCTGCACGTTTCCAAACGGTTTCCCATGACCTCCTGAGAGGCGGTCGGGTCGGATCCCCCCCCCCTCAAAAACCTCCTCCCCTATCTCATTCTTATCATTTTCAAACGGTCCCAGATGTAAAAGTAAGCCAGACTTGGTTCAACTTGTGATGGGAGTCCCAGAGTTGCAGTAAAATATTGCGTAATTGTCTCATCCAGTAAGCAAACGGAGTCGTCTCCTTGTGGAGAGGAAGCGCTGTGAGGTTTGCTAATGGTTTAGTTGTTAAAGCCAACGTGGTTACAGACAGACGGACGTTAGAAACCCAGAAGGCAGAAACCACATTTACAGACGTGTCATAGTCAAGTGTACGGTTTTGTTCGAATACACAACATCCGTCTTCTTTTCCGGTCCCCCAGGAGGAGAACTCGGACCTGTTCCACGCCGTCCCGTGGTCCTGCGGAACCCTGGGGTTCCTGGTGGCGGCCGAGGTTAAAATAGTGCCGGCTAAAGCCTGGGTGAAGCTGCGCTACGAGCCGGTCGCGGGGCTGGAGAACATCTGCAAGCGCTTCACCGAGGCGTCGGAGAACAAGCAGAACACGTTCGTGGAGGGCCTCCAGTACGGCCGGGACGCCGCCGTCGTCATGACGGGAACCATGACGGACCACGCCGAGCCGGATAAGGTGAGCGGCTCGTTTACCACCTGTTCCGTCACATTTTAAAGGGATATTTCAACCCGGGCCTCTATTTTCTCATGTTTTTGTGTCTATGTGACTACCGTACTTTTCGGGTTATAAGCCGCTACTGCCTTCGGTCAGTGTCCCCGTTAGCTCCCCGCTGTAGCCAGCTGGGGCTCCTGCTAGCGCTCCGTCACTTCTCCGCTAACTTCCGCTAGCTCCCTGAAAACCACCGAAGGTAGCGGGACCAGGCTCGACACCCGACTTGGGCAGAGGGGACGCGGGCAGTAGCAGCAGCAGTGGCCGGTAGCAGCAGAAGCACTAGCTAGCAGCGCTACTAGCAGCGCTACTAGCAGCGCTATCTAGCAGCGCTACTAGCTTGCTACAGCGGGGACACTGATCAGCCGTAGGAGCGGCTTATAACCCGAAAAGTACGGTAATAGGGACGCAACTCGTCATTGTAGCTCTACTGAATGTGGTTGTCGCATTTTAAATATGGTAACCTCCGTTCATTGGGTGCAAAAAAGAAAAAGGCCGACAGACGTAATCATTTGAATGAATATATACTTTATTAATTTGTTGTCGGAGTAGCAATTTACAAACTAAAAACAACATATTAAAAACAACAGGGATGATATATATATATATATATATATATATATATATATATATATATATATATATATATATAAAAATAAGAGAAATGCAAAGTATGTATGTGTAAGTGTGTGAAGTGTAGATAAACCTAAACGTGTACAGTGATTAATCAATCTATAAATCATTTTTAATTTGTATTATATACATTTTTTATTGTACAATTTCATGAATTGTCAATAACAATCGACAAATACATTTTAAATACAGTCTGACGTTAACCGGAGAAAGAGAGAAAAAATTAAACAAAGCATAACATTTAAATAAAAAAGAGGACTTTTATATACCGTAAAAGTCGGGTTACAAGCCGCTACTACCTTCGGTCAGTGTCCCCGTTAGCTCCCCGCTGTAGCCAGCTAGCGCTCCTGCTAGCGCTCCTGCTAGCACTCCGCTAGCTCCCCGACAACCACAGAAGGTAGCGGGACCGGCCCCGGCTCGACACCCGACTCGGGCAGAGGGGACGCCGGCAGTAGCAGCAGCAGCGGGGAGCTAGCAGCAGCGCTAGCTAGCTTGCTACAGCGGGGACACCCACCGGAGGTAGAAGCGGCTTGTAACCCGACTTTTACGGTGTGTATATATATATAAAAAAGCAACGCATTCGTCGGCCGTAATCTAAAATGGCCGCGGCTAAATCGCTGAACTCAACGGGTAGCGTTACGACGACGTCGTCCACTTCTTAAATACAGTCTACGATTCCATCAAAGAATCGCTCGTGCTGTGAACGGAGCTTTATAACAACCCAATCAGGGTTTTTTAGATGTGGAAAGTGCACTTATTATATCTGTTCATTCTTCTCTCATCTTCCTCTGCCACCTATGGTGACTGTTCACTCTGTCATGTAGGACTATTTTGCCTGGTGCTACTTTTTGATGTCAAACAGGTTGTGCACTATAAAAAGGTCTCGATAAAGGGCTTTACTTCTTCAGCCTGCATTGTTTTACACTGTGCCGTTTTAGTAAGAGAAACTGCCCTTTTCTTTTGTCTGGTTTTATTTTTCTTTTCTAATATCCCAAATTATTTGTGTAATAACTTACAGACCGAAATTCTTTTCAAGTTCAGTTACATTTGTTTTCATTAATGGTTAATATCTCCATAATTTTTTCAATTAATAAGTAGAAATGTCGGTCGAGAAACTGTGACCAAAATGATCTTAGATAATTTTCTGCTGATCGCTTAAACATTAGAGCCCCATCACATTAATTGAAACTTTATTTTGCAGACCATTTAAACCCACACACACACACACACACACCACACACACACACACACACACACACACACACACCACCATTATCCATTAGCGAGAAGGGCTTGGCATCCTTTTGTGTTCTGTAACACTAAGTGTGGTGCGATGAATTATGCATAGTATTGGCTGGGTGATGCCTTCAGGAGCATCTCTGGGCTTTCGGGCGCTCTCTGGTTTTTCTTTTTAAGGGTTTTGTTCTGTAGACAATGCAGAGAAGGAAGGCCCACAGAAAGCTTTGATTACATCCACAATTTGTGATTATTGCCACGTCTGACGTGGAGCGTTTAAAACCTTTTGGAAGGTGGTGACTGCCCTCTGCTGGAGGACGAGAGGAGTGCAACTGCATCGTTTCTGCGGCTCATCGACTCTGAACTTTGTGACAAATTCTCTTCTATCCTCGTGTAGAGCCGTGTTATTGTAATTTCTAATATCTTAATGTTAAGATACTGTGGCTAAATCTTCCATTTCATATAATAATAATAATAATAATACTTTTATATAGCGCTTTTCTAAGTACTCAAAGGCGCTTAAAAAGCAAGTATTTCCATATTATTATTTGTATTATTATAAAATGTATGAGACCCTCCTCCTGTTTTTTTTTTTATTATTTTTTTTAAATAACACATCGTAAAGGAAATATAATTCTAAAAATGGTGTCAGAATTTTATTAAAATTTTATTTGTATTATTTTGTGAAGTCAACAACATGATTTGTAAATATTTATATTTAACATTGAGTCACTTCCTACAAATACCTCGGCATATGAATTGATGATTTGTTGACTTTTAATGTCAGTAAAAATAAAATAAAAAATGGTTATGGCCTGCAAACACGGGATAAATACTCCATTCATCACAGGAAACTGCTCACATGCCGCCATCTTGACCTTCCTGTCTTCATAAATGATAAATAAAACAATAAAAATATGGAAGCAAAGAAAGGCCATAAGGATCAGCAACTGAACATCCAATCGTTACATTTAATAACTACTGATTATTTATTGCTGGAATATTAAAGACCAACCTGTTTATTGCATTGAAATATTTCACTCTGATTTCCCTCTTTGGAAATGCTATTCAAGTTGAATTAATACATTTTAGCCCAATTCTGATCTAAAAATTCAAAGCCAAGTAAAATATAAAAAATCTGGTTGCTGAAATTGGATTGGTGGAATTCAGACACAACATTTTAAGAGGACATTTTCAAACTTGTGAATGATCAATCGCGTCTGAATCTATCGGTTCTATTCTGTCATATGATCCCAAACCATGGGAACCCAGCACACTTTAAGTTTTCTATTATATTGACATTTTTGACTTTTTCTTTATGACATTGCAGCACTTCAAATGATCTCTTGGAAATTTTAAAGAGGAAGATTTAAACCACTTATATTCAGATGTTTTTCAAAGTAATTTTTTTTTTATTCATATAGTATATCATATATATCATATAATAGTACGTATTTACATTGTAACATTAGGTTGTGATTCATATTCATAGTTTGTAATTCAATTGCTAATGAAATTCAAACTATTGCGTCTTTTGTTTGCTCCCACATTTAACTTATATAACAATAATTCCTGAAAAACATGAGGAATAAAAATGAAAAAAAGAATGTCAAGAAGCCAACATGAGATCTTAAAGGTATTCCGATGTCCGTTTGCAGCAGATTTGAGAAACAGAATTTGTTTTGCTTTAGTTTTGTTTTAATTGATTTGATCGTTGCAGCGCAATGCATCATGGGCCGCCACTTTACCGCCGCCCTTCAACCTCTGTGTTCCGTCCCCCAGGACATCATCCCCTTCGGCAACAACCCGATGTTCCGCTGGCTGTTCGGCTGGATGGTTCCTCCGAAGATCGCTCTGCTGAAGCTCACGCAGGGCGAGACCATCCGCCGGCTCTACGAGCAGCACCACGTGGTGCAGGACATGCTGGTCCCCATGAAGAACCTGCAGGCGGCCATCACCCGCTTCCACCAGGACATCGACGTAGGGACTAAGCCCCTCCCCCTTTCCGTACCCGCTGGTTTCACGGGCCCGTTTGACACTCCCCCTGTGTCCCGTGTGTTTCAGGTGTATCCTCTGTGGCTGTGTCCCTTCCTGTTGCCCCCCGGCAGAGGGATGGTCCACCCCAAAGGGCCCGAGGAGGAGCTGTACGTGGACATCGGCGCCTACGGAGAGCCCCGAGTCAAACACTTTGAGGCCAAAGCGTCCACGCGGCAGCTGGAGAAGTTCGTCAGAGACGTGCACGGGTGAGTCTCAGATAATACGGGGATGATAAGCATCCGGGATACGGAGACATCTTTGTCACGAGGAGGAGATTTGTTCATTTTTAACAGACTATTGGAGGAAATGGCTTTCTATTTAAAAACATTAACATTATGATTTTTTTTTTGCGGGGATCTGCACCAAACAAAGATGTTTTATTCAGTCAGTAGAAGATGTTAAAGGCCCAGCACCGTTATATTTATATAAAAATAGTACTTTCTGCGGTTTGGTAATTTGCAGTTTTGTTAAAATTTACAAAATACTGTGCAGCCTTTTCCCAGGATTCTGTATTTTTTAATAACAATGTTCGGATGGGAATCGATCCTCCGCTGGAATCTAACTCTCTCAAATGGTGATACAGAAAGTTGCGATCACAAATCCGTCTCCTACTTCAGCGCCACGGATTCATCGACACGCGGCGGCACAGGTGGTAAACGATATTTCAGAGTCATTGATCCGGACACTAACCTCAGTCAGATAGAAGATCAATGAGTCAGGCAGACGAGACTCTCTCTGTACGAGGGGATGGAAAGGGGGGATGGCAGCTGAGAAAGGGGGATGCCCCCACCGCCCCATCCTACTGTTTGTAATGTGTCGATGATCTCACATCCAGGACTTCTACTGCAACTAGAAATACAGCGGAAAATGTTAAATATGTATAGACTAAAGAAGGGTCACGAGGAGGCGGAGCTTCAACTGATAGATAATTGATAATTATTCAATTTTGACCGAGCGCTTCTATTTTACAAGGAGAATAAAGCTGAAACAAGTGGTAACATAGTATGTCTTGCATACATGTACATATACACATGTATGTATATACAATATATACACATATATATATATATATATATATATATATATATATATATATATATATATATATATATACACACACACACATGCATACACTTACATATATACATGTACATATATATATATATATACACATGCATATATACGTACAGTATAATCACAAATAACATTCCTGCAGACAATTTTTTCATGTGATACACATACATGATAATTTATACACATGCATACACGTACATATATAGATGTACATATAGATGTACATGTATATATGTACGTACATATATATACACATGTGTATACGTACAGTATAATCACAAATAAAGTTCCTGCAGACAATTTATTTCTTTTTAGGAGATGAGAAGAATACAATAACGACATGAATAGTAAATTAATGAACTGAATTAAATGTTGCAGGGTTGTTAAATACATTTTTCCAAAAGGTTTCTGTAATGCGTTTTATTTTTAAATTCAGCCATTATTTATATATATATATATATATATATACAAAAATAAGGGACTAAATCAGACATTACTGTGACCTTTGCATGAGGACAGTCTCTAACTGGACCTCTGCACTAAAGCAAACCACACGGTGACGTTTGCGCTCGCTGCCTCCATCAGGTTCCAGATGCTGTATGCAGACGTGTACATGGACCGAGAGGAGTTCTGGGAGATGTTCGACGGACAGCTGTACCACAGGCTGAGAGAGGAACTCGGCTGTAAGGAGGCCTTCCCGGAGGTTTACGACAAAATCTGTAAAGCCGCCCGACACTGACCCCCTGACCTCGGTGTCACCGATGGACCGGATGTTTCCAACTAAACACAGACCGACATCTCAGCTACGAGCTTCTGCGCACACGAGCGCAAGCTAACGGTTATTTCCCATCAACTCAAGCAGTGAAGCAGGAGTATTGTATTGTAGGTCGTGAATGTATTTTCCTTTCCCCTTTTTTCTTTACACATTTAGCTTAGTTCAACATTGATTGTAAGTTGTACTTTGTTTTTTTGTGTGTGTTTTCTGCACTGTTTTACTACGTTACCCGGTGTTCCTCACAGACCTTTTAACATATTTCTAGACACCTTTTCCTGACCGGTCAGCCTAACCTACAAGTGCCATACACCAAAACATGACTTCCTAATTAGAGTCTTGCACATATTTTTAAATATAAACTTTTGTAATAAATGTATGGAGAGTAACCCAAAAATGATATTAGGATGCCTATTCTAACCGCAAAATCATATCACCAGGACTCTCATGTTTAAAAAAATAAATAAAGATTCTGAAGATGCACTGTCGTAATAATTGTTCAAACAGTCAAAACTAATGTATTTGCTCGGAGTAGTTTTTTTTACTTTAAATAACAGCACAGTGCAAAGCCATGTCCTTCTGTATCCTTCAACTTCGTATTTGCCTTCGATCTGAAAGCCATCATAGCAAACCAGTGACTAACTAGTCTTTACTAGTTATGAATTAGACAATTCCCAAAACATACCAGTACGATGGCCAGCACTTTAACATGTAATCCGTAGCGGTTATAGGATTAAACAATTGTTTAACTAGTTACAATTCCAAGCCAAGATATCCACTATGCGATTTTTGACTCGAAGCATTTACATTTACAGATATCAATTAATGCTTGATATTAATAATCTGTCTTAATCGTGGATCATTGTAGATATCTGGAGCTTAATTAAAACGTTTACCCCATTGACTTGACTTCTCTTACACATATCTTTAATTTGACAACTCAATTCTCACTAGTCAAAATGTTAATTATTGATAATTCAATTCTCACCAATGGCAATGTCCATTGTGTGTGTGTGTGTGTATGTATATATATATATATATATATATATATATATATATATATATATATATATACATATACACACACACACACACACACACACACACATATATCTACCTACAAGTGGTCCTAAATAACAGGTTGACACATTTAATTCTGGAAATAAAACTGACATGTTGGATTGATATAATTTATAAGAATGTACATCTAGAATTGCATTTTCATATATATATAGATTACATTTCTGAAAACCAATCTTTGGCTATGGTGCCACTTCAAAATAGTGTCGGGTGGAACTCGTTTAGTGGAACCTTAGAGCGAAACATTGCGCGGGGTAATATTGCACCTGTATAGATTATCATTCTGGTATAGAGGAAATAGAAGAGTTTATTTATTTATAACATGGTTTATTTAAGGAATAAACAAAAAAAAGAAATAGGTACATTTTGTTCTTAAGATGCTCGAGCGACAAAATAATTAAATTACGAAACGAAGCTCAGCAATAAAGAGGCCGACATCTTTGCTGTTTGAGGAGCGCGTAATTGGGACACAGCCGGGCAACGCGGGGACGTCGCAGTGGGGCGGTGTTTACTCGTAGCTGTCATACCCATCCCGGTAGGATGAGTTGCGGTCCTCGTATCCACCCTGAGACCGGCCTCTGTAGCCGCCGCGCCCACCACCGCCGCCTCCTCCTCCGCCGCCGCTCCGGTACGAGCCCCCGCCGTACCGCCCCTCAGACTGAAAGCCTCTGTCTCCGTAGCTCCGGTCGCTGTTGTAGCCACCGCCGCCGCCTCCTCCTCCTCTCCCGCCGTACCCTCCTCCTCCTCCCCCTCGCGAGTCTCTCCCGCCGAAGCCTCCTCGGGCGCGCCCGCCCTTTCCGGCTTCGTCCACTCGGATGGAGCGGCCGTCCAGGGACTTGCCGTGCATGGCCTCCTGCGCGTCTTTGGCGTCCTCGACGTTCTCGAATTTCACGAAGCCGAAGCCGCGAGAGTTACCGGATTCTCTGTCCCGGATTACGTCGACTTTCTCGATAGCCCCGTATTTGCTGAACGCAGCGGCCAGAGTGTCCTCGTTGGTTTCGAAGCTCAGGCCCCCTACGAACAGTTTCCCTTCGTCCGACATTGTGATGATATTTCAGTTAGCCAGGAATCCACCACAACATGAAGCGAATAACGGAAAAGGGATGGCAGGTGGTGCCGCTGGAAATTATGTCCCCGATCTACATCCGGGCAAGGAGCCCCATACCTTTTTTTTTTTAAATGGCGGAAAAGCCGAATAAAACTCACGACTTTCACCATTTAAAAAAAAAAAAAAAAAGTTCACACACAACCTCGGCGCAATGGAGGTGAAGACATCTTATAATTTGGTTCTGTGGGACTCATTGAGACTGCGGACGATTTAGTCGCCGTGTGCAAAACGCTGCTGAACCGTTATTTCAGGAGCGCGTGCGTAGTGGAGCGGATCGGCACGTTTGTGCGGGCGCTGACGCGCGCGGCGGATCGAGCCGAAAAATGACGAGAGTCCCGTCAGCTGTAGTAAAACCACGGTCACGTCATGGTGACGTAAAAGTCCTGCGACCGCGGTGTAGTTACGTTAGCCTGACGTTAGCTTGTATTTTACTTCTGGTCATCGATGATTAAAGACATGTTTATGATTGCTCATAAATTGCATCATGATCTATATGATCCAATACAAAGAGATATAATGGTACAAAAAACGATCTAATATTCGGAAAACTGCCATAGTTAAATAATACACCGACAAATACCACACAAAAAAAAACACTACTTTTTGTATGTTTGTCTATCAATAAAGAAATAAAATAAAAGTACTTTCACAATTATTTAGGTAAACGAATTAAGCAATATAAACACAGAGGGATACACATAAAATAGATAATCCTGTATTAATTGCAGCAGCAGACAGGTAAAGTGCACACAAGAGACACAGTAAAATAAAAAGAAACAGTAATAAAACAGTAAATAATCCACAATAGCAGTATTATATATACAGACATAATAAAAATGTATTTATATTGCACCAGTTGAAGTGATTAAAGTGATCAATATATTGTATATACTGATACAGTGTTCAATCAATACAATATCACAAAACATAACAAATAATGGATATGCCATTGTTTTCTTACCATTCATGTTTCTACTTCTCCTTGGAATATATTTAAATCACCCGTTCAACTCATATTTTGTCTGATTTGTCTTTATTTCACAACTGTGTGGCATGTACTTTGTTTTGTGTCACTTCATCACATCGCTGATGCACTAATGCATCTCATCTATATTTTTTTAATTGAAGCACTAATCGTGTAACTTGACAACATGATCAGTAATGTTTTTATTCTCTGTCATGCTTTTGTTTTACTCCAATATATTTACAACTATTGCTTATTCACATTCATATTTAATGTATCACCTTACCTACTTTGTGCAATTTAAGTAAAAGTGTTACTGTGTTTTGTCTTCTTTCTTCTCTCCTGTAATCGAGGCTTCAGGACCAGCTCCGCTCCATCGTCTTCCTCTACCATCGTCTTCCTCAGCCGTACGATGATGGAGCAGTGAGGAAGAAACTTCACCATCGCACCGCTGCACCTCCGGCCACTTCAGGTTTGTTCCCTTCCTCACAAAGGAACGGTCCACTTTAAAATGAACATACATTGTTTTCACACGGTGCAGAATGCTGCAGGAACGAGTCCTAAAACATTTCATATTCTCTATTTTCACATGAGCAATAATGTAAACCCGGCCGTTGAGTCGGATTATATCTTATTTTAGTTTTTGTCCGTGTTTACGGTTTCCTTATGCGTTATACTTTTACTGTTTGATCACTTATTTCGTTTTTTTCAGGGTTTGAGGGTTAAGGGGGGGGCATTGGGACTGGGCCTCCGGCCACGGCCCCAATCCCAGCATGCACCTCAGCCAGCTGTCCAGGCCTCCGATGGAGGCGCGGTGAGGAGGAACCCCGTCTCTGTGGCTCCAGCAGTCTGGTCTGCACATTCGGTTCAGGTCAGCAAACCGTTTCACAACACAAGTAGAAAGCTTGCAGAGGAATGTCCTCATGGTGAGTTATTTCCGAACGACTGCTGCCGTGGATGTTGGCATCATAGTGAACGTGTGTTTCTGTTTCCTGTCTTTCTTTTTGTCCTTTTTTAGAGTTTGCTGTCTTGAAACCTTCCGATGACGGAGCCGTGAGGAAGAAGCTCGTCACCGTAGCTCCGGCACCTCATCCACGACCACTTCAGGTGCGTTAACTTCTCTTTTAAAAGGAGCTTTCTCCTCCTTCAACAAGTTGAAGCCAATGATGTCGTTACTTCAGAGGGCAGGAATAAGCTCGCTCTTCTAACTCGCTGTGTACACATCAACATCAATGGAGCTTTACAGAAAGACTTGCGGCTCCGGCTCTGATCTCACAGCCACGGCGGGTTTTCTATCATATCTGAAAATGATTTAAATCATCTTACATTTGATGATTTGAATTATGTCCTTTTTAAACTACCTTAAACTTAGCCCACCCTTTAGTGTTAACATTCCCCTGATAATCTAGTACTGGAGTCCCCAGCTGTCTGGTTTGTGGACCAGCAACATGCCGCAAAACATTGCGGCCTGGGCTGCCAGGAAATGGCAAAATAAAAATATATATACTTGTACTTAATACCACAACACACACACACACGTCACAGTCATCAGTGCCATCATCATCATCATCATCTGGGACTGTACTCAATGTCTTTTTTTACATTTAAAGCTTCTGCTGGTTTTTAAATGAAGCTTTGAATGTCTGTTAATGTACAAATGCTGCTGTAGCGAAATAATTTCCCCTTGCGGGTTTAATAAAGTAACTATTTATCCATCTATCCATCTATCATCCAAGGTCAAAAATACATATTTCGTTAGATAAAAACATGTTGAGTGACAGAGATTATATGGACTCTCGCTATTGCGAGCAATGTAACAAAAACAGACCTCATCAGTTGATGTGTGATAACCTCTACTAAATATGTGTTTCACTACAGGACAACGCTGAAAACAAGATGACGCCAAAGTACGAAGGATTTTAAGATCGAAGTCACATCACCATGCAAGCGAGAAGAAGAGGAATCTAAACTAGTGAGGATCATATTGGGACTCTAAGTTATTTTATATATATTTATAAACATATACAGTAAGAGAATGTCATTTTTATGTTTTCAATGTGCAGAAAGTTTTGAACATAAGTGTTGCTCAAATAACTTATTAAAGTCCAGGAGTTTATGAACTCAGTAAAATGTATTTATGCATCATTGTGAGATGACACAAGAGAAAAGCTGATCTACAGGAGAAGAAACATTTGAAAGCGATAGCGACAGAATGCCAGAGTCTTTCCGCCTTATGTTCTATTATATTTAGTTGTCGTCTTCCACCATAAATTGTTGCAGGAAAATAATCATAAGAATGCAGAAAAATCAAGTGTTTGACGCTCAAAATATTTTAAATAAAACATACACCCTCTGTCCATTTTTAAAAGCTGTGCGGTTTATATGACACCTTCATATCCCAAATGGTTTGTTCATGCGCCGGACATATTGGAGATGCAATAGTTATCTGAAGTGGGAAATCACATCTCAAATAGTCACAAGAAATTTTCCACATGTAGAAATTCAAACTAGATACCTAATCATTATTCTTAGTGAAAAATGAATTGCTAATATCTGTGTTGACCAGTCAACATAATTACATTTGTAACGTGTGAAAATAGTTTACAGATAACTAGTCAAAATGGCATTTTGAAAGGTTATTTTCTACAAAAGTTAAATATCTACTAGTCAGTCCTACTGTTTAAGAGTTAAAGGGACCCTCACATTATGAAAGACAGTTTTAATGGGATGCCGGGATAATTCAAATGTAGGCATAAAATGCAGCTCCCCAATCTGAGTTTCATTTAGTTACTAGGATGTTGAAATAAATATATTTGATAGTATAGTACAACATAAATTGGAAACTAGATCCTAGCACAGCCGTCACTGTTCTAAGGCACTGTTTATACAATTTTCTTAAATAATGTTTTTATTTAAGATAGAGTATTTCCCATCATTCATGTTTACTGTATAACGTGCTTGCTGCCTCAATCAAAAACGTCGTCTTTTAATGTTCTCTTTAACTATTTAGCAGACATTTTGATTTACTATTGTTGGCAAAGTGTTGCTCGTACCGCAACCGGATTGAACCGGCTCCACTGCTCGGTTTGGGCATGTTCGGCCATAAATCTAAAGATTTATTACTAAAGCTAAAACAGAGATGTGAAACGAGGAGAGTTGAAAAGTCATAAAGCATATTTATTTTCAGAACAAATGAACAACAGAACAAATGTGCAAATCAAAATTCAGCCAGTGAGCAGCATGTATGCGTGTTAAGGACTGGCCCACGAAGAAGACTAGCGCGATGCTGCAAGACAAAGGAGCCAGAAGGACAAAAGACAAAGCGACACCTAGTGGAATGGCGGACCAGTGACGGTGGTTGGTCCTAAAAAGTCCTCCAGATTCTCTCCGTCTGCGAGTCTAGTTGTTCAGACTCGTTCGTTCTAACTCTTAAATTAACTTTAGCAACTAGTCGGTGAAGTTAACGGACATAAACGGCGCAGGAAATTGTTCATTTTCCGCGAAGGCGATATTGAAGACTTGGTGCTGCTTTAGTTTCCTCCGGGTGGTACATCATTCTGCACAGTTTGTTTGCTTTCAGCCTGCAGACTTCAACATTTAGCTCCTAGTTTAATTATCTTACTAGGAGCATTGAAGTCCACGGAGGGAACACCGGGTTCTTTAGTAGCCGCTGCGCTGGTCACGTTGGTCGCGTCCACCGCCTCCGCTCCGGTATGAGCTCCCGCCATATCCTCCGCCGCCGCCACCTCCGCCACCGCCGTATCCTCGGTCGTTATTGTAGCCGCCGCCGCCGCCGCGTCCACCGCCGCCGTATCCTCCGCCTCCACCTCCACCTCCTCGGCCGCCGCCGCCGCCCTTTCCAGCTTCGTCCACGCGGATGGAGCGGCCGTCCAGTGATTTGCCGTGCATGGCCTCCTGCGCGTTTCTGGCGTCGTCCATGTTCTCGAATTTCACGAAGCCGAAGCCGCGGGAGTTACCGGTATCTCTGTCCCGGATAACATCGACTTTCTCGATGGCGCCGAACTTGCAGAAGGCCGCGTTCAGACTTTCCTCGTCGGTGTTGAAGCTCAGGCCTCCGACGAACAGTTTCCCATCGTCAGACATGGTGATGTGATTTCAGCGAGGAGGAGTCCAACACAGCAAGGAGCGAATAACGGAAGAGGGATAGGATGGGGATGCTGCGTGTATTTATACTCTTGAACTACATCCGGTCAAGGAACCGCTACCTTTCAAAATGGCGGAAACGCCGGTTACGCCCCTCCCCAGGCGCCGTGTGCAAAACGCTGCTGAACCGTTATCTAAGGAGCTCGCGCGAAGTGGAGCGGATCGGCAGGTTTGTGAGCTCGCTGATCGACTTGAAAACGTGCCGAGAAACAACGTCGCCGGGGGGGACATAAAACGGATAAATGGCGAAAATCCCGCGAGTTTTGGGCTATTTGGAGCTGCGTTAACAAAGTGGTTCTGGTCCGTCGGCTGTAGTAGAACCACGGTGACGTCATGTTGACGTTAAAGTCCTGCGACCGCGGTGTAGTTTCGTTAGTTGTTATTGTACTTCTGGCGATTGATGCCTTGGTCATCGATGATTAAAAACACATGTTTATGATTAGCTACAACATCATGATCTGAACAAAAAAATCTAATATTCGGAAAACTACCATAGTTAAATAATACACCGACATATGCATAACATCTGAGCTTAAAAAAAAGAAGAAGGTAATCACAGTCCCTGTGACATCACCATCAGCACACTCATTTTTGTATATTTGTCTGTATCAATAAAGAAATAAAATAAAAGTGCTTTCACAATTATTTAGGTAAACAAATAAAGCAATAGAAACACAGAGGGATACACACACATACAGACTGTATATACCGATAGTGTTCAATCAATACAATATCACAAAACATAATAACAAATAATGGGTATGCCAATATTTTCTTACATTCATGTTTCTACTTCTTCTTGGAATATATTTAAATCCCCCATTAAGCTCATATTCTGTCTGATTTGTGTTGCATGTACTTTTTGTAATGTCGCTTCATCACTTCGGTCCTCCTTTGCACTAATGCATCTCTCATCTATATTTTATAATTGAAGCACTAATCAGGTAACTGGACAACATGATCAGTAATGTTTTTATTCTCTGTCGTGCTTTTGTTTTACTGCAATATTTAACATTTCCTGCCACGCATCAACTATTGCTTATTCACTTTCATATTTAATATGTCAATGTACCTACTTTGTGCAATTTGACTTGATAAATGTAAAATGAAGGAGCAGTGAGGAGGAACCCTGTCTCTGTGGCTCTAGTAGTCTGGTCAGAAAACCGTTTCACAACACGCGTAGAAAACTTGATAGATATTAATAGTTTAAATGTGTTTCTTGTCTTCCTTCTTCTCTCCTGCAGTCGGCCGTCTGCAGCCAGAAACCGAGGCCTCAGGACCGGCTCCACTCCATCATCTTCCTCTACTATCATCTTCGTATCTGCCGTACGATGATGGAGCAGTGGGGAAGAAACGTGTCACCATCGCAACGCTGCATCTACGGCCGCTTCAGGTTCGTTACCGTCACCTTAAAGGATCAGGTGACTGGAATATGAACATTGTCTTCATCCTAATCCAGAGGTCAGAAACCTTTCCTATCCAAAGAGCCATTTTGTCCTTTTTTTTCCACCCAAAACAAATTGTCTGGAGCCGCAAAAGCTATTTGATATCACAGCTTATGAAGTTTTATATACTGTATATAGTCACAAAAACTATATATTGTTGTATTTATAAAATTATAGAACAAGAATCAAGACAATTCTTGACATTGTATTGCTATTTTACCTGTTTATAACTATCAAACTCTTATGAAGAGGAGAGAAAAAATACAGTCATGTGTCGGCAACATTGAGGTCCATTTAAAAACACAACTATGCAGAAGATGAGTGCTGTCTATATTTGGGCTAATGTGGTCGACCACAAGGTAGCAGGTTCGATCCCTGTCCTCCTCACGTGAGGTTTCCTTTTTAGAACGCATATTATCACACTGAGCGTCCTCACTCCAGGACTTTTAGAGCACCGCACACGGAGGAGGACGGATCCGTCTTCACTAGCGGACGCCTCGCTGTCTCACGAGCTGCCGCAGAACCAGCAGCAGGAGTTGAGTTTGGAGACGTGATCCATTTCCTGAAAGTACATTTACTTTACTCAGTTTGCTGCAGCAGTTGAGAAATCGCTCGTCTTCGCTCTTCTGCAGCTTGATACTTATCAGCAGATGCTGTGCGTTTGTTCTGGAAGTATCTTTTAACATTTGTTGTTTACTAATTTCTCGCCACATATCAAGCAGACAGGTCAGCCAGCATCGTTAGCGTTGGTAGTTTAGCGAGGGCGGACTCTGCAAATCACGATTAGCCACCACAATACCGCCTCAAACTCCAAGATAAGAGGAGTTCCCTTTGACAGAGCAGTTTTTTTTTTTTTTTTTTCAAAGCCTCAGGGAGCCGCACCAGAAGGGTCGCTGACCCCTGTCCTAATCTGACGAGCCAAATGGTTTGTCACACGGAACCATTTTGAGAAGCCGACACCAAAAGCTGTTGAGAGACAAGCAGGCGATTTAAAAAAAATTAATCCATCTGTCTGTCACAGGTTCTTGCAGTATCTCTTCTTTAAATTAGAAGGTTTTACGCATCTTTAAAAACCAGATACTTCATACATGAGTTACACATTTACCGATAACAACCGTCACTAACCATCATTACGCCGGAGCTAAAGTTCTTCTTCTTTTTTTTCCTTCAAATTGCAGGCAGCTGTTAACCAGACAGCAATACATTCAGCTGTTAGGATGAGGCGTATCAGGCAACGGCCCCATTCCCAGCATGCACCTCAGCCAGCTGTCCAGGCCTCCGATGGAGGCGCGGTGAGGAGGAACCCCGTCTCTGTGGCTCCAGCAGTCTGGTCTGCACGTTCGGTTCAGGTCAGCAAACCGTTTCACAACACAAGTAGAAATCTTCTCCAGAAATGTCCTCATGGTGAGTTATTTCCGAACGACTGCTGCCGTGGATGTTGGCATCATAGTGAACGTGTGTTTCTGTTTCCTGTCTTTCTCTTTCTCCCTTTTTAGAGTTTGCTGTCTTGAAACCTGCCGATGACGGAGCCGTGAGGAAGAAGCTCGTCACCGTAGCTCCGGCACCTCATCCACGACCACTTCAGGTGTGTTAACTTCTCTTTTTTTGCAATATAAATACATTCTAAATACTTGTTATTCTGTCTGTATATATAATATTGCTATTGTGGATCCTTTACAGTTTTTATTGCTAGTTTTTTATTTTTACTATGTGCACTGCTGCTGTAATCCTGCAATTTCCCCACTGCGGAACTAATAAAGGATTATCTTATTTTATCTTATCTTATCTTTTAAAGGAGTTTTCTCCTCCTTCAACAAGGGGAAGCCAATGATGCAATTTCTTCAGAGGTCTGACTGAATGAGCTCGCTGTGTAGACACAGACATCAATGGAGCTTTGAATGTCCGTTAATACCGCGATTATCTCCCATGGTGGCAAACGGGAGAGCTAACATGTTTTTAGGCCGCAGTGAAAATATTGTACGTGACAGGCCAAACGCCAAGAAATGTGGATTTAAGCAGAATATTTCGTGAGATAAAAACATGCCGAGTGACAGAGAGGGGAAGAGAAGATGGACTCTCACTATCGTGCCCAATGTTTCTGCAGATACGCGCTGGGGAGCGAGAATATTGTTGATATTTAATATGGGCCAAAAAAATGTTTGGTCTAATAACTGTCTTCAATGAATCAACAGGACTTGGTCAAAGCACAGCATCGCTGGCTGAAGGAGGACTGTTGGGACAGAGAGCATCAACACAGTCTGCAAACCAAGGTTTGTTGTTCAAAGGCAACCCAGAAACAACACTTCAGCGATCCCTAAACAGCCAATGTTTGACATGAAATGCTTGATATTTTATGGATATCATGTGCCAATGTTTTGTTGACACGTTTTAATCGTTTGTTTTCAAAGATCCCGTATTATATCTCCTTGTATTAGACCATTGGAACATAGGGAAAGGACGGCTCAACAGAATTCCTCACGCAATGACGGCGGCCCCAGACAGTTCGATGCCGCGGTCAAAAAGGAGCGCAAGAAGCGAACAAGCCCGTAATTAATTCACGTCTATTCTCCGACGGACCGGCAATGAAAGACGTGGAGGACTTTAAATGGACGGATGCGGTTTCAGATGAATACCAGGCGAGTCTGAATTACAACATGTGTTTGACTCATCGCGGGAAAACCTCGTCAGTTGACGTGTAATAACCTCGACTAAATATGTGCTTTTCACCAGGACAAACGACAACAAGATGTCGCCGGAGCACGAGGGATCTTTTAAGTCACGTCACCATGGAAGCAAGAAGAGGAATCTAAAGCATCACTGCAACTAGTGGAGATCATATTTGGACTCTAAACTGTTTTTTAAATATATATTTATAAATATCTAAAGTAAGAGAATGTCATTTTTATGTTTTCAATGTGCAGTAAGTTTTAACATTAAAGTCCAAGAGTTTATGAATTCAGTTAAATGTGTTTATGTATCATTGACTCAGCAGAGATGACATTAAAAGAGAAAACTGGTCTCCTACTAATTGTAAAACCTGCAGAGGGAGGCGCCCAGGAAACTAGTCAAAATATAATTTCTACATGCGATAATACATTTGTAACATGTCAAAATTGTTTACAGATAAACTAGTCGACATGTCTAAATGTTATTTTTCTACAAACGTTAAATATCTAGTCAGTTCTACTGTAAATGTTAAAGATGTGCACATACATATGGTATCTACCAACGTATGATGAAATAAGACAACCCCGCAGTTTTGTATGGGTTGTGAGATCAGAGAACATGTGATCAAATTTAAGAACATTAAAATACATCTACCCAATCTGAGTAAAATAAGTGTTCTTTGAACATTAAAGCATTTAAACATGTTCTAGTAAAAAACCCAAGTGAAATCCTTAAAATTAATATTTGATACCCCCTTAATAGGGCTTGTCCTGCATGTAGTCTACCCCAGCAACACAACCTTAATTTAAGTCTTTTTGCATTTAATGTGGCCGTTTAACCCTTTAATTGTTCTCTTTAACTATCTAACAGACATTTTGAGTAACGATCTTGTTGAAAAAGTGTTGATTGGGCCTCAACCTTTGGGCATGACCATGAACATCCACTAGATGTCGCTGTGTGTCCGTTCTCTCCCTCATAGAAAGTTGGCAACAAAGAAGTCCCTCCAGACTTCTGTTAGTGCCGACTTTCAATAGCATGCATATCTTGCATTGTTTTAGAGGTCTTACTGATGGAATTATTCAACTGGATATAAGAAAAAAATCTTACATGTTTATATTTCACACGTGTTCTTTAACGGAAATGGTCTTCCAAATTGTTAAATGGTCATTTAGTGATACAGATGGTGATGCTAAAATAATAAATGTAATTTGTATTAAAAGGAGTCATAATTTAGATGGAATATGTTTTTAAAGCACTGTAAATATCTATAATAAATAATACTAGTACTGATAGTACTATTAATTCCATGGTGAAACAGTCGATGTCCCCGTGGCCATCGCTGAATACTTCCCACAGTAACAAAAGTGATTATATAATAGTCCGGCTTTTAAGCCGCAAGAGAAATTCGATACCAGGCGAGTTGAAAAGTCATAAAGCATATTTATTTCCAAAACAACAAAGATCAGAACAAATGTGCAAATCAAAATTCAGCCAGTGAGCAGCATGTATGCGTGTTAAGGACTGGCCCACGAAGAAGACTAGCGCGATGCTGCAAGACAAAGGCGACAGAAGGACAAAAGACAAAGCGACACCTAGTGGAATGGCGGACCAGTGACGGTGGTTGGTCCTAAAAAGTCCTCCAGATTCTCTCCGTCTGCGAGTCTAGTTGTTCAGACTCGTTCGTTCTAACTCTTAAATTAACTTTAGCAGCTAGTCGGTGAAGTTAACGGACATAAACGGCGCAGGAAATTGTTCGTTTTCAGCGAAGGCGATATTGAAGACTTGGTGCTGCTTTCGCTTCCTCCAGGTGGTAAATAATTCTGCACAGTTTGTTTGTTACCCTGCAGACGTTGACATGTAGTCCACGCAGGGAATGCCGGGTTCTTTAGTAGCCGCCGCGTTGCTCCCGTCCACCTCCGTACGAGTTCCCGCCATACCCTCGGTCGCTGTTGTAGCCGCCGCCGCCGCCTCTGCCGCCGTATCCTCTTCCTCCGCCGCCTCCTCGTGAGCCGTATCCTCCACCGCCTCCACCTCCACGGCCGCCGCCGCCGCCTCCCTTTCCTGCTTCGTCCACGCGGATGTTGCGGCCGTCGAGAGACTTGCCGTGCATGGCCTCCTGCGCGTTTCTGGCGTCGTCCATGTTCTCGAATTTAACGAAGCCGAAGCCGCGGGAGTTACCGGTATCTCTGTCCCGGATTACATCGACTTTCTCGATGGCGCCGTACTTGCTGAAGGCCTCGGCGAGAGTATCCTCGTTGGTGTCGAAGCTCAGGCCTCCGACGAACAGTTTCCCATCGTCAGACATGGTGATGTGATTTCAGGGAGCAGGGGTCCAACACAGCAAGCAGAGAATAACGGAAGAGGGATAGGAGGGGGATGCCGCGTGTATTTATACCCTCAAACCACATCCGGTCAAGGAGCCCCCCGTTTTTAAAATGGCGGAAATGACCCCCCCCCCCCTCCTCCCTCCCAATATGCTCGTCGTCTGTGCGACACTACTTTCCCCAACAAAAAGGACAAACACAAATTTAATTCTCGGCGTGGAAGTGAAGCCGGCTCATAATTTGGCTGTGGGCAGCTCATCGGACTCGTTAAGACTGCGGACGATTTAGTCGCCGTGTGCAAAACGCCTCTGAACCGTTATCTCAGGAGCTCGTGCAAAGTGGAGCGGATCGGCACGTTGGTGACACGCGGCTGACGTTTAAATGAACGTGCCGAAACCACGACGCTGAGGGGGGACATACAACTGATCCAAAACTGGTCCTTCAGCTGTAGTAAAATCACAGATGGGCTAAACATTTACATTATTAATACATATAAATTAAGGTATTAAACACATGTTTAAAAGTGCCGCTGGAATGAGTCCTAAATCCCTTTTTTCACTTCCGGCCATTCGTTTTTCTTCTTCTTTTTTTTAAATGGGCTTTAAATGGGCTTGTCAACACAAGCTTAAGAGATATTCAAGTTTTATTGAACGAAATAATACTTAATTTTGAAAAGTCTTTATAAAAAGGCATGTTGATTAAAAAGACTACAGAGGTTGTCTGCGGAATTATACGTCATCACTTTCCACTGGTCTGTAGTGGTGGTGACGTTGAAGTCATGCGACCGCGGTGTAGTCTCACGATTTCTGCCGATTTCTGTCTTGGTCATCGATAATTAAACAAATGTTTGTGATTAGCTACAACATCATGATCTATAGCACCTAATACTTGGAGATATAATGGGATAAAAAAATGATCTAATATTCGTTCAAATGTTTTACTTTTTTATGTAATCACAGTCTGTGACATCCAACATCAGCACACTCTTTTTTTTAATATATTTGTCTGTATCAATAAAGAAATACAATAAAAGTGCTTTCACAATTCTTTAGGTAAACAAATTAGGTATTATAAACGCAGACTACAATATCAAAAAACATAATAACAAATAATGGGTATGCCAATATTTGCTTACCATTCATGTTTCTGTCTAAAAAAAACTTCTTCTTGGAATATATTTAAATCACCTGATGAGCTCATATTTTGTCTGATTTGTCTTTATTTCACAACTGTGTGGCATATACTTTTTTTAAATGTCACTTCATCACATCAGTCCTTCTTTGCACTAATGCATCTCTCATCTATATTTTATAATTGAAGCAGTATTCAGGTAACTCTGTCATGCTTTTGTTTGACTGCAATATTTTACATGTTCTGCCACTCATCAACTATTGCTTATTCACTTTCATATTTAATGTATCACCTTACCCAGTTAGTGCAATTTGACAGTGAGGAGGAAGCCTGTCTCTGTGGCTCCAGTAGTCTGGTCTGCACATTCGGTTCACGTCAGCAAACGGTTTCACATCACGTGTAGAAAACTTGCAGAGAAATGTGCTCATGGTGATAGATATGTATAGTTTAAATGTGTTGCTGTTTCTTGTCTTCCTTCTTCTCTCCTGCAGTCGGCCGTCTGTAGCCAGAAACCGAGGCCTCGGGACCGGCTCCACTCCATCATCTTCCTCCGCCGACTGATGGAGCAGTGAGGAAGAAACGTGTCACCATGGCACCGCTGCATCTACGGCCACTTCAGGTTTGTTCAAAATGAACACGCATATTTATACTCTAAACTGTATTTGATATGTTAGGTTACTTTATTTGTACCCGTGGGTAGACTTGGTTTGCAATAGAAAGCGAGGCCTCCATCTCCACACACATTACAACAACACAGACAACAAGACAAACAAGATGATAAAAGTACTCAAAGCGACAGATCAGTGCTGTTATAATTATAATGTGTTCACCTGAGTGATGGCTGCTGAAACAAAGCTGTTTTAATACCGCTTTGTTCTACACCGTGGTACTAAATACCTCCGTCTAGAAGGGGAGAAGCCTTTAAAATAGAGCCAGTTATTCATTGTAATTGTCTGGTGTTCAGGGACTCTGGGCTGAGCTGTGACTCCAATCAGCTGCTAGACCATTTAACAATCTGATGCAGAGTTTCTGTTCTTTGAAGACAGGTTTCCAAACCATGACACCAAAGAAAAAGATCAAATTGATTCAATAAAAGCACGATAAAATAAGGTCATCATGGTTTTGTCAATGTGGAAATAGGACAGTTTCCCTAAACAAAACAAACGCCGGTGCCCCTTCTTTGCACACGGCTTCACAGTTTGCTTCAAAGTTCAGTTTTGAGTCGATAATTGTCCCAAGATATTTGTAAGATTGCACACATTCTACTGCCTGACCCTTAATGGATAAGACTTCATGTGTGTGTGCATGTCTTCTAAAATCAATGATCATGTCTTTGGTTTTAGATATGTTTAGTTGAAGATATGACCGGACCGTGGCTGGTCTCATTGTCCTGGAGCCGACTAATAATAAAAATGATCCTATTTTCATTCATACCTGCTCGGACACATATTTGTGTAGAGGATGCATAAAAGGGGCGAAAGCACACATCCTTGTGGGGAGCCAGTGGAGGAGCGAATTCCACTTCCCCTCACTCTTTGTATCCTTTTAGTTAAAAAGTCAAGAATCCAACTCACAAGATTGTGACTTAAGTCAAATTGTTCTAAAGGCTTACTGGTTAAAATAAAAGTCTAACATGAGATCCATTTCCCTCCAAGTGCTTAAAAAGTAAATTAAACAAAGCGACTGTGGCATCTTCTACTCCTCGGTGTGGACTTTAATATATACATACATATATATATATATATATATATATATATATATATATATATATATATATATATACACAGTTACAGAATGTAATTTCATGTTTTCAATGTGCAGAAATTTTTTAACATTAGTGTTGCTCAAACACACAAGCTTATTATAGTCCAGGAGTTTATGAATTCAGTAAAATGTATTTATGCATCATTGTGAGATGACACAAGAGAAAAGCTGATCTACGGGAGAAGAAACATTTGAAAGCGATAGCGACAGAATGCCAGAGAGCCTTTCTGCCTTATGTTCTATGTCTGATATTTTGAGTTGTCGTCTTCCACCATAAATTGTTGCAGGAAAAAAAATCATAAGAATGCAGAAAATGAAGTGTTTGACGCTCAAAATATTTGTAATAAAACATACACCCTCTGCCATTTTAAAAGCTGTGCAATGGCTTTGTGGTTTATGATATGACGCCTTCATATCCCAAATGGTTTGTTCATGCGCCGGACATATCGGAGATGTAATTGTTGATATCTGAAGTGGGAAATCACATCTCAAATAGTCACAAGACATTTTCCACATGTAGAAATTCAAACTACCGTAGATACTGATAATATAAATCCTTATATTCTGTAGATATTCTTCATTGCATTACTCTTCATGTCTATTAAAGTTCAGGTTAGCGAGGTCAGTATAACACAGCTAAGCAGCTGTTGTGTCTATGAAATGTCCAGTTCTCAAGGGAAGTTAGTCACACGCCTGCGCACTTCAACACCCACAACTGTTTATCAGTATATTGACATTCTGGAAGCAGACTGGTCGTTGTGTTCCAGTCTTGTGAGAAAAGATGAGAACACGGGATTCTCCTCCTCTTGACAGGACAGAGCGAATCAGATGTTAGGACGAGGCGAGACGAACCTGTGACGATAAACTGTGTATGAAAGGCCCCACTTCCGTGGTGGGGCAGTTGTTCTTTGCCCAACCTGCGTGTGGCTGTACCACTCACTGCTTTTGCAACTGCAGCGCTTGCTACTTTACTTGTGATCATTTAGTAAATAAATATAGAGAACGAGAGAAGTTGTCGAACTGAGTTCTTCCAGGCATCCAATAATCAAAGCACGCTATCAATACCTAATCATTATTCTTACTAGTGAAAAATGAATTGCTAATATCTGTAATTAAGTTAAAGATATGTTAATCTGTGTTGACCAGTCAAAATATAATTTCTACATCTGATAATACATTTGTAACATGTCAAAATCGTTGTTGTTTTTTTCTAAAAAAGTTAAATATCTACTGGGCAGCCCTACTGTTTAAATGTTAAAGGGACCCTGATATTATGAAATAAGACAACCCCGCCGTTTTTATGGGCTTCCGAGATAAGACAAGCCAATCAAATTCAGGCACATTAAAATACATCTCCCCAATCTGAGCATCTCCACCCACAGTTTAAGAGTTACCTTTAGAAAGTGGTACCACGTTTTTAACGTTAACCATAACCCACCCAATCAGAGAAGACTGCTTTTTTTCGGGAGGGACGCTTTAGACGGGTACTAAAACGGAGCATTCAGACAACGAGTGAATACGGTTATATTCAGACAGACAGTAAGAGAAAATGTAATGTTGTTATTCTGTCGTGCTTTTGTTTTTACTGCAATATTTAAAATGTTCTGCCACTCATCAACTATTGCTTATTCACTTTCATATTTAATATGTCAATGTACCTATTTTGTGCAATTTGACTTGCGAAAACTTGAAGAAAAAAAGATCCCTTGAATCCCAGCATGCACCTCAGCTGTCCAGGCCTCCGATGAAGGCGCAGTGAGGAGGAACCCCGTCTCCTGCAGTCGGCCGTCTGTAGCCAGAAACCGAGGCCTCAGGACCGGCTCCACTCCATCATCTTCCTCCGCCGACTGATGATGGAGCAGTGAGGAAGAAACGTGTCACCATCGCACCGCTGCATCTACGGCCACTTCAGGTTTGTTCAGTTATTTGACACACACATATATATATATATATAAACACAGTTACAGAATGTAATTTCATGTTTTCAATGTGCAGAAAGTTTTGAACATGAGCAGAAGTGTTGCTCAAACACAGAAGCTTATTATAGTCCAGGAGTTTATGAATTCAGTTAAATGTATTTATACATCATTGTGAGATGACACAAGAGAAAAGCTGATCTACAGGAGAAGAAACATTTGAAAGCGATAGCGACAGAATGCCAGAGAGCCTTTCTGCCTTATGTTCTATTATATTTAGAGTTGGGAAATCACATCTCAAATAGTCTCAATCATTTGTCCACATGCAGAAATTCAAACTGTGAAAAATGAATTGCTAATATCTGTAATTAAATTAAAGATATGTTACTCTGTGTTGAACAGTCAAAATATAAATTCTACATGATACATTTGCAACGTTTACAAATAACTATTTCAAAATGTTATTTTCTACAAAAGTTAAATATCTACTTGTCAGCCCTACTGTTTAAAATTAAAGGGACCCTTAAATTATTAAATAAGACTACACCACTGATTTGATGGACAGCTGAGATCAGAGAACATGTGGTTCAACAAGCCAACCAAATTTAGGCACACTAGTACAGGAGAACATTCCTTTCTACTGCTATAAGACTTTATAATAAGTCTCCTCTGGCCAGATCCTCCCTCATTGAATCACCTAGCACAGCTTTCATTGTATATACACACATTTGTATTTTCTTTAGTTAAAGTTCTTAAAATAATATGTTCTGCTATTTTATTTCCCATACTTCATATTTGTAGGTTTATTATGCAACATGTGCTGCTGCCACAAACATATATTCATCCCACCCCTGGGGATGAATATAGTATATATCTATGTCTTTTAATAGTCTCTTTAAATATTTAGCAGACATTTTGAGTTACTCATTGAAAAAGAGTTGCTTTTAGCTCAACCGGCTTGAACCAGCTCTACTGCTCGGTTTGGGCATGGTCGGCCATAAATCCCATAAATCTAGATTTATTACTAAAGCTAAAACAGAGATGTGAAACGAGGCGAGTTGAAAAGTCATAAAGCATATTTATTTCCAGAACAAATGAACATCAGAACAAATGTGCAAATCAAAATTCAGCCAGTGAGCAGCATGTATGCGTGTTAAGGACTGGCCCACGAAGAAGACTAGCGCGATGCTGCAAGACAAAGGAGCCAGAAGGACAAAAGACAAAGCGACACCTAGTGGAATGGCGGACCAGTGACGGTGGTTGGTCCTAAAAAGTCCTCCAGATTCTCTCCATCTGCGGGTCTAGTTGTTCAGACTCGTTCGTTCTAACTCTTAAATTAACTTTAGCAACTAGTCGGTGAAGTTAACGGACATAAACGGCGCAGGAAATTGTTCATTTTCCGCGAAGGCGATATTGAAGACTTGGTGCTGCTTTCGCTTCCTCCAGGTGGTAAATAATTCTGCACAGTTTGTTTGTTACCCTGCAGACGTTGACATGTAGTCCACGCAGGGAATGCCGGGTTCTTTAGTAGCCGCCGCGTTGCTCCCGTCCACCTCCGTACGAGTTCCCGCCATACCCTCGGTCGCTGTTGTAGCCGCCGCCGCCGCCTCTGCCGCCGTATCCTCTTCCTCCGCCGCCTCCTCGTGAGCCGTATCCTCCACCACCTCCACCTCCTCGGCCGCCGCCGCCGCCGCCCTTTCCTGCTTCGTCCACGCGGATGGAGCGGCCATCGAGAGACTTGCCGTGCATGGCCTCCTGCGCGTTTCTGGCGTCGTCCACGTTCTCGAATTTCACGAAGCCGAAGCCGCGGGAGTTACCGGTGTCTCTGTCCCGGATAACATCGACTTTCTCGATGGCACCGAACTTGTTGAAGGCCTCGGCGAGAGTATCCTCGTTGGTGTCGAAGCTCAGGCCTCCGACGAACAGTTTCCCTTCGTCCGACATGGTGATGTGTGAATTCAGCGAGCAGCAGACCAACACAGCATGGAGCGAGTAACGGAAGAGGATGGGGAGGAGGATGCCGCGTGCTTTTATACTCTCGATCTACATCCGGTCAAGGAGGCCGCTGCCTTTTAAAATGGCGGAAATGCCGAATAAACCCCCCCCCAAAAAAAATATGTCGTCTGTGCGACACGACTTTCACCATTAAAAATGATTAACACAACTTGATGCTTAGCGCAATGGAGGTGAAGACAGTTTATACTTTGGCTCTGGGGGACTCGTTGAGATTACAGACGATTTAGTCGCCGTGTGCAAAACGCTGCTGAACCGTTATCTCAGGAGCTCGCGCGATGTGGAGCGGATCGGCAGGTTTGTGAGGGCGCTGGCGCGCGCGGCTGATCGACTTGAAGAACGTGCCGAAGCAACAACGTCGGAGGGCACATGAAACAATAACTTAATGGCAAAAAGTCCCGCGAGTTTGGGCTTTTTGGAGCTGCGTTCACAAAGTTGTTTTGGTCCGTCAGCTGTAGTTAAACCACGGTGACGTCAAAGTCCTGCGACCGCGTTGTAGTTTCGTTAGACTAACGTTAGTTTTTATTTTACTTCTGGTCATCGATGATTAAACAAATGTTTATGATTAGCTACGACATCATGATTTATATGATCCAATACAAGGAGATATAATGGTACAAAAAAAACTCCCATAGTTAAATAATACACCGACATATGCATAACATCTGTGTGATTTTTTTTGTTTAATGTAATCAAATTTTTTGTATATTTATCTGTATTAATAAATACATTGATACCGATATACTGATAGTGTTCAATCAATACAATATCACAAAATATAATTAAAAACAATGGGTATGCCAATATTTTCTCACATTCGTGTTTCTAAAAATCACATCTCAAATAGTCACATTTTTCCACATGTAGAAATTCAAACTAGAGAACTAATCATTCTCTAATATCTTTAATTAAATTAAAGATATCTGTTGATCTGTGTTGAGCAGTCAAGATATCATTTCTACATGTGTAATACATTTGTAACCAAATCGTTTACAGATAACTAGTCAAAACTGCACTTTGACAAGTCAAAATAAAATAAAAAAGTCTAACCCTTTTCTAAAAAAGATAAATATATATTACTGTTAAATGTTAAAGGATGTGCACATACATCTGGGTATCTAGCTCAGTGATGTACCACTGTAAAAAAAAAAAAGTCATACACAGCAGTGTGCCTTCAGTGTCTGATTTAATATAGAATATAGACAATTCAGTTTCTGAACTTACACTTATATTTTATTGAATATTTATTAAATAACACTTTTTAAAGGATTTTTGAATGGATGTATATTACATATTAAAGTGCAGGTCTGTTCCTTAATAGTGATGTGCCCAGAGTTACAGCATCTATCCTTAAACACATAGTGATAATAATGATAATAATAATAATAATAATAATAATAATAATAATAATAATAATAATAGCCCAGCTTGTAAGCTACAACAGAAATTGGAAACCAAGCGAGTTGAAAAGTCATACAGCATATTTATTTCCAAAACAACAAAGAACAGAACAAATGTGCAAATCAAAAATCATTCAGTTCAAACAAAACAAAACAGCAGCTGGGTCAGAAAAGGAAGAGAGATGGGAGAGAAGGTGGCTCGCTTTTATATCAGGAAGGACTGGCCCATGAAGAAGAGGACCGGGATGCTGCAAAGAGGAGACAGAAAGACACAAGACAAAGGGACACCTAGTGGACTAGTAAAGATAGTTAGTGTAAGCTATTATATTGAGTTACTTTAACAACTCTCTAGGAAGCAGTGTTCTGGGTGTATGTGTCTGGGGCTTTTATTCTGAAGGATAAAACGGAAAGAGGAGAAGAGAAGAAATGTTCTAGAGGTGTGTGAAAAGATATAAAGTGGTTCCGGAGCATCGTGTTATTATTGTATTAATATAATAAAGTATAGGCACACTATGCGGTTTCACACACTCCTAGAACATTTCATTTCTTATCTCCTTTTTCCGTTTGATCCTTCACAATAAAAGACCCAGAACACTGCTTCCTAGAGAGTTGTTAAAGTAACTCTATATAATAGCTTACATTAGTCATACAAAGTCATTGCATAGCATCTCATACGAAAAAGTTGTATAATATGTCAGAATAAGTGATACAAAGTAATTGTATAGCATGTCTAAAAAAGACATTATAGTATGTTAAAAAACAATAGTATGAAAAACCAATACATCATGACGTCAGTAAACACAACATAATGAACCGTAAAAAGTTAAACTATACCACTTCATAAAAAGTCACCAAAAAAAAGACTATAATTTGGTATAAGTTATTTAAACAATGGCCCCTCCTCTCATTAAACTCGTCCCCGCGGTTCGTTTCGTTCACGGCTCAGCGGGCGCGCGCTTCAACGAGAGCGTCCTGGAGCGGTCCTTTCGGTCGGGTCGCCGCACGACTGCGCGCGCACCCTCCTCCAGATTCACTCCCTGTCTGCGAGGCTAGTTGTTCCGAGTCCTTCGTTCTCTCTTTTTTGAGGGACTAATAACTCTTAAGTCAACTTTAGCAGCTCGTCGGTGACGTTAACGGACATTAACGGCGCCGGAAACGGTTCGTTTTTTCCCGCCAAGGTGACTTTGAAGACTTGTGGGTAAATAGTTCTGCACAGTTTGTTTGTTTTTAGCCTGCAGACTTTGACATTTAGCTCCTTGTTTAAATACGTTTACTGGGATCATTTAAGTCCACGCAGGGAACACCGTGTCCTGCACGGATTATACCTGTTGGTTAGTGGACTTATTTGGGGAGTTAGTCCCAGAAACAAGAGCTGTAACTAGTTCTCTAAAAAGGAGTGGGTGATACCTGCACGGCATACCTGCACGTGACCGGAAGTTGAACGCTCCAGGTTGCATGTTGTCACAGCCCTACTGTGTGTTTGCAGAAGGCTTCTGGGATGGATCACCTAGGAAAGGAAGTGGAGAAAGGAGACGACATGTCCACTGACGAGGAGCCCACGGTCACAGTGAAGCTGCTGCAGCTGCTGCTGCTCTCCACCTACTGGGGGATGCAGATCTGGGTCACCTTCATTTCAAGTTGGTACACACACACATACAAAAACACGTTAGAAACACACAGTTGTGTGTCTGAAATCATTCTTAATTAGTAAAATGCTGAATCACAGCAGCAGAGTGGACGGTGCAAACAAACAAGAGACATAAGTGGAAACAAAACAAGTAGAATAACTTAGTAATCGCACAGTAACGGTGTAATAAACAGGTAAAAGTGTTGCCAATGAGTTGTGTGTGTGTGTGTGTTTATTTTCCCGCTCAGGCTTCGTGATGGACAACCACCTGAACCGACACACCTACGGGTTCATCCAGAGTCGCCTCGTCCCGTTTTACCTCCACCTGGGTTCGGCCTGCGCCTTCTTCAACCTCACCATCTACGCCGTGTATCACCCCAGCGACACGCTGGACGACAGAGAAGCCTTCCAGGTGTGTGTGTGTGTGTGTGTGTGTGTGTGTGTGTTTGTCACCCTTGCGTTTAAAAAACAAACACTTTTAAAGGGTTCATGGAAAACCTGGAAAAGTCATGGAATTTTAAAATGGTTATTTCCAGGCCTGGAAAAGTCCTTTTAAAAAAAAGTGTTGTAAAAGTCATGTAAATGTGTTATATTCATGTGTTCACCACGTTCATTTACGCTGAGTTTGAAATAATGAATATGCTTTTATTAGAAAGACGCTCAAAATATAAGCAGGCATACATACAGGCATCTATATAAATGTTTATTCTTTTAATCAAACTATTGTCTCTCATTCATTTGAGTCATTTAAGGTTTACTGCATGCTTTGTATTCTCATTGTTAGTTTAAATACTACATTTACTCACTTTTTCATGTTTACACCCAGATTTCACGACATATGTGGTCATGGAAATTCGTTTTAAAGTCATGGAAACCCACTGGTCAGAATGTGTATGAACCCTGCTTTTAGAACATTCCCGTGACTCCTCTTCGACTCTCCTCCTCCTCCTCCTCCAGATCTTCATCTTCTTCGTGTCGGTGACGGTGGCGGCGGTCAACGCCCAGTGGTTCGGCCAGATGACGTCAGAGATCATGGCCGACATGCACCTGGTGGAGCAGGCGTGCGGCCTGGGCCAGGACATCGGGCTGTCGTCCAACCGCGAGGCCTACGCCAAGCTGTGCGAGACGGACGCCAAGTACCGGCGTCTGAGCGGCCGCCTGTGGCTCTACCGGCTGCTGTCCTCCCTCTGCAACCTCTGCTGCGTCGGCTGCAACTTCTACAGCCTCTGCTACATGGCGGAGAACCTCAGCCGGCTGTGAGCTAATAATGTAGTCTCTCCCACACCGTAACTCTCCTTAAGAAAATACCGAAGCAGTGAGTTGTATATATTTGATACGTTAAGCCTGTGCTTTATTTAGTTGTAAGATTAAAAAGCCAGGTAAGCCTCGTTGTGCCTTGAGGATTAATGAAAGGAGCTGCTGTGCTTTTCTTAATTTTTGTTGTTGATTTAGGCCCTATTTTGGTGTATGTTTTGAGCCGATCGTGGTCGGTAGAGCCGCGTTTCTCTCTGCGACTCAGAACATCCAGCGAGGCCGAGGCTGGCTGAACAGGAGGAATGTTAAAAATTAAAAACTATGCAGGTCACCATAGCAGTAAAAAATAGCTAAATGTGCAACACATTATTTATTTATTTTTTAAATGCAAACAAAAGGAAGACGCTTTGTTTCTCTTCCCTCGAGGGAGCTGCTCCGTCCGGCTCTTCCTGTCTGGGTGCAGTTTTAAATGCGTCGCTCCCAGTTCCCGTTCTGCTGGCGTGAAGCGGGAAGAGTTGAAAGACTTTTAACTATGAAGTGAAGACGATGTGGCTCTGTTTTCAATTAAATGTCTGTAACAGTGATGAACATCAGATCTCTAAACTCAGTTTGAGTCTGTAGCTCGAACTCCTCAAGTCCGTCTTTGTCCTGTGCTCAAAGTACGCAGCCGTGAAGCCAAATATATATATATTTTTGTTGTGCTTTCGCTGGAGTTTTGTATTCCGCGCAGTTCTCTCTCAGGTCGTCTGAGCTTTTTTTTAAATATCTTTATTTTACATGAACAAACTCCGTTCTGTTTTTCTGTTCTGACTGGAGAGGTGAAGGCGTCCACGACTGCCATGACAATGCAATATTACCTGCTTTTACAACTGTGCACATCATTTTTTTTAATGTTAGCACTAAGTGTATAATTAAATCGAATGCAAATCATTCGACACCAAAGCTGCGCTGTGTGATTTTACGGATATTTATGCTCGTGTCTTAATGCGTTTGAAATAATGGGTTGTGATTGTTGTGTAATACTGAATGTAAGTCGCTTGAAGACCATGAGGTCCGTGGTTGGGAGTGGGTTTGTGTCAGATGTTGGGACACATCGTCTGTTGTTGTTGTTGTTGTTGGGGGGGTTTTGTATTAAAACATGTTCTCGAAATATTGTGCTTCAGCTTCTCCCTGTTTTTAATGAAGATTAATTTGTAGTATTTGCTCAGGCAAAACCAAAACCACCCTGATTTTATCTGAGACGCATTTAGATGTAATATCTTTCAAGGTTGACATTTTTACTTTTATCAGGTCTTTTACATATTTTGAGAGTGAATGTAGAATTTGAAGCCCTTCATAGCATCCTCAATGTGTGTGAAGATTTTTTTTAAAGTTCATTTATTTTAATCATGTTTGAATTTTAAGAAATGTCAAATAATGCTTGTTTTATGCACGAGGCTTTAATATTTAATTCAGAAAGCTAAGACTGCAAAAGGACCAGGCATTCAGGAGGGGGGACAAGGACTTGTACACAGAGTCAAAATACAGGTTTAGCAAGGCGGTGAGAGATGCTAAACGACTGTCCTGTCTGGAGAGGCTCAGGCAGATCACCAACTACAAGCCCAAAACCCCCCACGCCATGAACGACCTCCGCCTGGCAGACGGGCTGAACGAGTTCTACTGTCGCTTTGAAAGACAATGGAGCAGTCCTGACGCCACGCCCCACAGGCCCATCAACCAGCCACAGACCATCATCTCCCCCTCCCCCAGCCCATCGGAGGCTCACGCCTCCCCAGCGACGACCCTCACTATTCTGGAGAGGGACGTCAACAGGCTCTTCAAAAAGCAGAACCCCCGGACTCTGTCTCACCCTCCACCCTGAAGCACTGTGCTGACCAGCTGTCCCCGGTGTTCACTGAGATCTTCAACACCTCCCTGGAGACATGCCACGTGCCAGCCTGCTTCAAGGCCTCCACCATCATCCCCGTCCCCAAGAAACCCAGGATCACAGGACTCAATGACTACAGGCCCGTCGCCCTGACCTCTGTGGTCATGAAGTCTTTTGAGCGCCTGGTCCTGTCCCACCTCAAAACCCTGACTGACCCACTCCTGGACCCTCTGCAGTTCGCCTACAGGGCCAACAGGTCTGTAGACGATGCTGTCAACATGGCCCTCCACTACATCCTCCAGCATCTGGACTCCCCAGGAACCTACGCCAGGATCCTGTTCGTGGACTTCAGCTCTGCCTTCAACACCATCATCCCATCTCTGCTGCAGGACAAGCTCTCCCAGCTGCACGTGCCCGACTCCACCTGCAGGTGGATCACAGACTTCCTGACTGACAGGAAGCAGCACGTGAGGCTGGGGAAACACGTCTCAGGCTCTCGGACCACCAGCACCGGTTCCCCCCAAGGCTGCGTTCTTTCCCCTCTGCTCTTCTCGCTGTACACCAACAGCTGCACCTCCAGTCACCAGTCCGTCAAGCTCCTGAAGTTCGCGGATGACACCACCCTCATTGGACTCATCTCTGGTGGGGACGAGTCCGCCTACAGGTGGGAGACTGACCACCTGGTGACCTGGTGCAGCCAGAACAACCTGGAGCTCAACGCTCTGAAGACAGTGGAGATGGTTGTGGACTTCAGAAAGAACGCAGCCCCACCCGCCCCTCTCATCCTGTGTGACTCCCCCGTCGACGCTGTGGAGTCCTTCCGCTTCCTGGGCTCCATCATTTCCCAGGACCTCAAGTGGGAGCTGAACATCAGCTCCATCGCCAAGAAGGCCCAGCAGAGGATGTTCTTCCTGAGGCAGCTGAAGAAGTTCAACCTGCCGATGAAAATGATGGTGCACTTCTACACTGCCATCGTTGAGTCCATCCTCTGCTCCTCCATCACCGTCTGGCACACCGCAGCCACTGCCAAGGACAAGGCCAGGCTGCGGCGCATCATCCGCTCTGCTGAGAGGGTGATTGGCTGTAATCTGCCGTCCCTCCAGGACTTGTTCGCCTCCAGGACTCTGAGGCGAGCTAGGAAGATTGCAGCTGACCCCTCTCACCCTGGACACAACCTGTTCGAGTCCCTCCCCTCTGGCAGGAGGCTGAGGTCCATCAGGACCAAGACCTCACGCCACACAAACAGTTTCTTCCCGTCAGCAGTCGGGCTCATCAACAGGGCTCGGGTCCCCCACTGACTGTCTCTGTCACCCCCAGCTATTTTAATTTTTAATTTTTAATTTTAACTCTTAATTTTTATTTTCTCTTCTTTATTTTTATTTCTCTTTACCATTCACTCCTCTGCACACCGCATACTTAAACACTCGTCACTTTAACATACACTTTAACTTAAATACACATGTCACTTTAACGTACATTCACATTAACGTATCTGTTGACTGAGCACTTGCTTATCTTACACATATTTTAATACCAATTGCACTGTTGTTTTCGTTGATTGTTGATTGTCTCGTCTTACGTCCCATGTCCATGTCCAATGTATGCACCTTCCGCCTCAAAAAATTCCTCGTTTGTGTGAAAACATTCCTGGCAAATAAACAGTTTCTGATTCTGATTCTGATATATTTTAATCAGTGACACCAGGCCGCCACTAGAGGGCGCTGTTAACCTGCTGTCGGTAAAGGGAAGTAAATAAGTAAATAAGTGAACTAAAGGAGTGACCTACATATTCCACTTTTAGGAACTCATCTCAAAACAATCGCTGAAGGCAAAAATAGAGCTGTGATCGCTTTCAGATCGACTAATCGCACAAAGCGTTTGGTCCTTTTATATATATATATATATATATATTTTTTTTTTATATATATATATATATATTTTTTTTTATATATATATATTTTTTTATTAATTTAAATATATATATATATATTTTTTTTAAATATATATGTTTTTTTAATATATATACATTTTTTTTAGACTGATCTATTAAATAAACAAATAAATGTAGATAGTCAGTGTAATGGAAGTTTTTCCTAGTAGATCTGTTAAGAAGGAATGATGTCTCTCTTAATCAAAGTTGTCTTAAGTCCGTTTATTCCTGCAGGAAGGAAAAGTCTGTCACCGGTCATAGCAGCCTGTGACACAAGATTCAAAAAAGCACCGTCATCAGGCCCCTTTTAACACAATCAGGTCTCCGCCCCCAAACCCCCATCAACGACCCAAAATTCCTAGTCTTCTCGAGAAACGTAAACACTTCATCGTAAACACTTCATCACTTCCCGTGGCCAGAGCAGGAAAACATTTCCCTTGAACTGGGAAATCAGCCTCTTTTACGACCCCCCATATTCAAATGAAGGACAATCAACAGACCCTTGATCCCAGCCCCCATCAATTTGGTCTTCATCTCTGAGGGTCATTTAAGGTTCAATTTGGGCCCTCGTCCTCCAACAAGACAACACTATATTTTACCATTACATTCCACTCTTTTGATTACATCATAATCACACAGTATGCAAAAATATAGCTTGTACATCATATTACGGAATCCTATAAGGTACAAATTCATTCATGGTTTAAAACACTACATTACTAGACAACACGTAAAAAATAAAAAAAAACAATTTCAAAGAGAGGTATTTCTTGGTGCGTAGCAAGCATACATAAAACCCTTTTTGTTTTACACAGGAGATTCGTCGTCAGAGGATGAGACCTCGTCAATGTCCTTAGAGTCGTCGTAGTAATCTGGACTAGGACATAAATCAGTCGTGTCGAGTCGTATGTCACTTGAGTCTGAAAGTTGTGTGTATTGCACCATCTGTATGGAAATGAGCTGTAATACGCAACGTTTCACCAAGGGAATAATACAGCATGTACAAACACAAACACACAGTAGAATGAGGGTGATAGGTAAACCAGAGCACAGGTTCCCGCCCATGCTGGAGTTAGCATCTGGAACCAGTGATCTCCACACAGCCAAACATGCCATGTGAGACTCCCTGTACCTTAATCAGCTGGCCAGTGAACTAAGTATTTATATGTGGAGTTAAGTAAACTTGCATTGGCTATACCTGGTTTCAGTGACACTAGACATTCGCTAGTATTGAACGGAGCGTGACTACATGTCGCATTATGGGTTACTACACACCCAGTGGTTGTCCATAAATACCTCCTTTTAGTCTGTCTTAGTGTTATCTGTCATAATAAGGTCTGTGAAGGCACAGAGTGCCTGTGTCGCTGTGACTTAGGTTTGACAGGAGTCGTCTGTTTATGCTAGTGTGGGAAAAGGGAACAAACAAAACACGATTCATTATAGCCGGCGTCTTTAGTGAATTTACTTATTGTCGCCATCCAAACGTTGGTGCTTAGGGACCCTTCATTGCACCCATGAAGCGATGTGTTTAAGTTGTTGGACTATCTGTGTCTGTGCGATCAGCTGAGTTTTACCCGTTTCCACTACATCAATGTAAAACGCGCCGCATGGATCGTTGTCCTCTACATCAGCATACACAATATAATAACCACTGTCAGATATCTTAGCATCCCTTAACATAAGCAAGACTACTGGGGCGTACGGTTATGTTTGGTTGGTTCTTGTTATTATACTGCTTTCGGTGGTGTCATTATCGAGGTCATTCCTAAGTTCTAGTCAGAGTATCGTGTGGTGGAGTTAGTGATGTAGTTGTTTTGTTCAACAGGTCGGTCAGTCGAGTTGAGAAGTCTGGTTGTATGTGGGAACTGTACAAAAACAAAAGGCAAAACTACGGCACATGCTACAATAAACATTAAACATATACTCAGCCGTGTGCCACAAAAGAGACGGAAAGGATTTCACGGTCGATTCATTTCAGGCATGATGATGAGATGATGAAACAGTCAACCAACTGGTTTGTGTGAACAGTTATGTTTAACTTCATCATGTTGTCCAAGTAGAAGCCGTTTATACAGATCCATGTACTCGTCCATATCAGACTCAGACCGGTCCGGTGGCAGCTCTGGAGCAAAAGCCTCCACTAGCTTCATCAGGTTCCACCTGCAGATAGCTTACTGTGCCTGTTAGGAGTATCGGCCAGAGTTGTCGGAGGTCACTACAGAGGCAGCTCTGGTGGTGGGGACACCCAGGAAGTGCATCACCTCGCTGCACAGGAACTCTATGCTGGAGCGCAGGACCTGTGGCTTCCTTCGGAAGTGCAGCTACTCAGCTACTTGTAGCTTCTTGGTCACGGTACGGACACGATGCCAGCACCACGGAGTGCAGGGATGAGATGCACCAGCACGGAGCCACAGCGGCCAGTCACCTTGCAGGGCACGGTGTGGGGCTTGCCGCTTGTCCAGGACCTTGGCAGCCTCACGGATACCACAGGCAAGACCATCGTGAATTAGTGCGGTCTTGAACCTGGTGCGCTGACCAGCCCTGGTCTGCTTCTGGACCCGTCCTTGGCAGTTGAGTTGGTGACACAGAACCGTACCAGTCCGTCACTCGGTGTCGGTCGGTTCAGCTGGAGCTGGGACGTGTTTGCAGTGGGTCGCTCGTTCCCAGGTGGCTCGTTCTGCCATCTTAGCTGCTGTGTGGGTCACCAACAAGAGCTGGTGCTATCTGTTTTCTGACACTGGATAGAGATATTAATGCAGTAGGTCAACATTGCATTTCATGTATTGTTGTTGAGGGAGGACGTTCCCTCGGACTTCCCACACCAATGTGGAGTGCAAAAAGGATTTTGAATGGACCCAAGTTGCTGCGTGTTTGTCCTCTCATCCTGATGTGCATCAAAGCAGTGAGCTGAGCCCTGGGGGAGAGCTGTGTCTTTACAACACTTAGCCAATCTACATAACAACAAACCTTTTGTTATCAGGGATGATCGTTAGTCTTGCAGTGGCAGTGGTTTTTTATACAATGTTGTAAGGCAAAAGGACACAACTGGATTGAAAAACAAAACTGTCCATTGCTCTGTTTGACTTAATTCATCTATTAAAATCTTGCAGGTCTCCTGACAATCTAAGCAGTAGAGTTAGAGCCAAGAGGAACTTGACTCACTCAGACCATATGTCTGCTATACTTAACAGTACTTTTATCTTCAGCATATGTTCAAACAGTGGAACCTGTCGAGAAAATCTTAAATGAATCAATTTGTTATCTATTAGACAACCATTCCATCCCTTTGTCGCAAGGTGATCTAACCATGCGACAAACCCAACACATTGAGAAGAAAAAACATTTAGGGAGACAAGACCTCCCATAAGATCTGAGAAATCTAAAACGACCAAGTCAGCTGCCTATGCAGAGAAATGATGAGGAAGAGAATCATATACAAAAGTGGCCCAATCTGAATTAACATCAAAACCAATATGATCAGCTCCCATAGACAGATCACGTGATTTGGACTCATCCACCTAGAGAATGAAATCAAGGTTAGACAAATGAATATCAGAGAGGTTCAGACGAGGAGTTCACAGAACTTGGAGTTCTGCAAAACAGTTCCGCCATCCTCAGGTTCTGGAAAAAGAAATTTAGGGTTAAAAACATTGTAGCGTTTAACCGTGACATTCAGCATGTCAAAGAAACACGTGTGCCAACGCAGGTAACGTGCTGCGGAAAGGTGAGACGATTCCTGTTCGAGGAGAATCAACGAAACCGAATGTGGAACCAGTAAAGTTAGTGGAGCATAACCCACTATGTCACGAGAGGCCATGAGAGCCTTCTCTGCAGCTGCCACTGCGCGGAGAAAATGTGGTAAACCTGCAACGACAGGATCGAGTTTTGCGGAGAAATATGCAACTGGTCGCAATGTATCGCCATGTGACCGTAAAAGAACCGATGTCATAAAGCCAGAACATCAGGCAGACCCAAAGTGGGTGGAGTCTGTAAGGCGCATTTCATAACTGTGAAAGTTTCTGAGGCTGCAGGGAGCCACTGAATTTTGTCATGAGCAATACAATTTTTACCATGTATCAATGCGGACAGAGGTTGTTCAAGCTGAGAGTAATTTGGAATAAATGAACGATAGTAAGAACATATGCCCAAAAATGACATAATTTGTTTCGTTGGTTGAAGTTTTGGAAGCGTCACAATTGAGGCAATGCGTGTAGACGAGAGTGTTTTGCCTTTACCGGAAATATCGTGACCTAGGAAATGGACATTCTGTGAAACAAACTGTAGTTTAGACAGGCTGGCCTAATGTCCCTCTGCTGCCCTGTGTGTTACAGGGGTCACTGTACCCTGTCTCCCACTGTTTCTGTGAGGGAGAGGCAATCAAAGGGTAATTAACATATGACACCCAGGAAGTGCCTTGAGTCAACACAAGAGCCTCCAAGCCACCTCTAAGGGGCCTCTTTTTAGAAGGCAGGCAACCAAAGCAAATCAAAATTGCCACAAAAAAAAACATGTTGCATCCAATGATACTTGAGATTAAAAAAATTATGGTGTACGGATTTGGAAACAGTGACTTACAAATGGACTTCTGCATTAACTGCCTGTAAGTCCTTGACAAACCCCCACTCTTTTGGTGCTCCGTTATCTCTGATCTTCCTCAAAGGAAAAATGTAAGTACTGACAGGTGAGCTATTGCAGGGGATGATTACGCCTGCCTGCAAAAGAAAGTTAACACAGGAGTTATGCCATCAATAGCTTAGTGATGTTTTGCAAAGCCGAAACAAGAATTTAGGTGTGATGCCCACAGGTTGTGCATTTCTGTCCCACGTCATATTTACCCATCGCCCAGAGGGAAGGGGGAACTTCCTGTAAGGGTGGGGGAGACTGCAGGCGTCAGCAAGAAATGAGACAGTGTGTGGCTTATCATCATCAAACAAATACACAGAGCGTAAGGCAGATGTGCAGAATAGAAGTGTAGAATAGTCTTTTGTGAATACCTGTGCGCGGTGAATACATCACCTGAAAATCACCTGTTGCTTTCCAATCTGTGATAGACTGAAATTTCAGCACAAAATATCCCAAGTCTCTACATTGATCAGTCTGACACCTGAACAAGGAGACGTGTGGGTAGGAGGAGTCCACTTTGAGCAGCTGTTTCCAGGGTCTGTGAGGATAACAGAAAACTGTACATCTCCGATTAGACCACACATAGTAGAATATTGGAGAATATAATTCAAATCCTAAAACAAATGTATTCATATGTAGCATATTTTCCCAAGGAAACATATGCTGTACACTGCATGTGTGTGGAGCTCATTACTTCAGTACAAGGATAAGCCTCTGATACACACATCAAAGTGTGATGGGCTATCTTGGACCATGGTCATGTTGGATGGAAGTGCGTACGACTTTTAAACCTTTCAGGTGTGGAAATCAAACTGATTACCATACTTCAGCTTCAAGTCTCTGCTGAAAAAAACTTACAGAAAAGATGCCTGAGCACCAAAAAAATTCATGCTTAGTCCTTTTCTTAAAAAAAAAAAAACATACGCGAGTCGAACCGTAAATAATATCTTTTAACGTCAACCCTAAGGTTCCTACAAAATAGACATATTGTCCACTAAGTTTAGGGTGAGACAAAACATTTTGTTCCACAAATCTAAGTTTGTGGTTCCTGAATCTACAAGAAAAAAAAACACCTTAAAATCCCCCTACTATCAAAATAGTTTCTGGTAATTTTTAAAAGGCTCAGTGGTATTTTATATATATATACATTCTGTCCCTGCAACTGACTTTGATGCCCGTTCTAAATATATGATTGTATCTGTGCATGTATGTGCGTGTATGTGCGTGTGTTTGCGGTTAGTAGAGCATGCTTTCCTTCATTTGCATGTGTGTGTGTGTCTTTCTCACCCCTCCTCTCTGCTATTCCAACAGAATTTCGCCCTTTCTCTCTTCATGCCCCCACCTCACGTCAGCCAGATTCCTGATGTCTTTGTGCTTTCTGGACATGGTTTTGTCCCACTGTGGACACTCAAAAGCCCAATGTCCTCTCTGGTAGCAGATACAGCATTCGTGTCTATCTGCCTGTGATGCCGGTATCCACGTCCACGTCCTCTGCCACGTCTGTTGAATCCTGTGTTCCAACGTGGAGCTTGGTCTCTTGTCATGCATTGATTTGAGCCAAGTGCAGTTGTTGTTCTTTTGACACAGTCTTTTGTTCTTGTCGGCTGTGTCTTGCTTCTCCGCATGAGGTCTGAGGTGAGCTTTTTCACAGCCCATGCAGCTCAATCTTACTGCTGCAGAGATGGCACTCCTGATTAGCTGGGACCTCACCTCTGGCTTTTGGTTCTTGAAGGCCGCTTGTTTGTTGAATACAGCGTGCAGCTTGGTGTAATATTCTGTCGCTTTCAGCAGCTTGTTGTCTGCAGGCTGTTGATTGGCTGGTGTGAATATGGTGGAGGGCATAAGTCTGAGATCAGGATCCATTCTGTGTGCAACAAGAGAGAAAAGGATTCCCGAGAAGCTTTGTCTGCTCCGGTCATGTTAGCATCTACTTCAGGCATCATTACACACATTACCTTCCTTTCCCTAAATTCTGCATCATTGTTAGTGTACACAATTTCATTTAAACAGATAAACAGTCTAAAGATTCATCCCCATATTTCTTTTTTCTTTTTTCCTTCATCACATCCATTCCATTCTTACTCTGTGAACCTCCCATTTCCATTAGGGTGGTCTAAGTATACTTATGTAATAAATACAGTCGTCACTGTAAGTTCCAATTTTCTAACTGGAGAAACCAATTGGTCAAGGGCCGTAATCAATACGTTCCCAGACAAATGTCAGCTTATCTAATAACGCATTAATCATTCCCTTTCTTCCCTGTCGGTCAAAGGCCGTAGTATCAACCATTCCTTGTCTTTCAAAGGCCGTAGTATTAAACACCATTCCTTGTCTTCCTTGTTTGTCAAAGGCCGTAGTATTAACCATTCCTTGTCTTTCAAAGGCCGTAGTATTAAACACCATTCCTTGTCTTCCTTGTTTGTCAAAGGCCGTAGTATTAACCATTCCTTGTCTTTCAAAGGCCGTAGTATTAAACACCATTCCTTGTCTTCGGTAAAAACTGCATGGATGTTGATGAATCAGGAATATTTTACAATTATTTTATGAATCAACACACATTTTAAGTAACAGGCTAAGACAAATTATCATCATTAGAGACCATATCATTAAACAGAATTTGTTTAATTCCTCCGGTTTTATCAATTATTTTACGAAGTTCTACGTCTTCGTAATCTCTAACTCAATTTTAAATTTGGAATATCAACTTCTTACCAGATTTGAAGAAAATTGCTTCCTTGTTTGATCGTTGTGAAGTAGATCTGACTCGTTGGGCACAGGACCCCTCTCTCTTTGTCTAATGAGGTATGGGGCAGAACCAGTTTTTTGGTTCTGAAGTGGCCACTACCCTGCACGCCATCAGAGTTCAGACGAAGCTTCAAACGATCCCACTTCTGACACCAAATGTAATGGAAGTTTTTCCTAGTAGATCTGTTAAGAAGGAATGATGTCTCTCTTAATCAAAGTTGTCTTAAGTCCGTTTATTCCTGCAGGAAGGAAAAGTCTGTCACCGGTCATAGCAGCCTGTGACACAAGATTCAAAAAAGCACCGTCATCAGGCCCCTTTTAACACAATCAGGTCTCCGCCCCCAAACCCCCATCAACGACCCAAAATTCCTAGTCTTCTCGAGAAACGTAAACACTTCATCGTAAACACTTCATCACTTCCCGTGGCCAGAGCAGGAAAACATTTCCCTTGAACTGGGAAATCAGCCTCTTTTACGACCCCCCATATTCAAATGAAGGACAATCAACAGACCCTTGATCCCAGCCCCCATCAATTTGGTCTTCATCTCTGAGGGTCATTTAAGGTTCAATTTGGGCCCTCGTCCTCCAACAAGACAACACTATATTTTACCATTACATCAGGGTCACACTGCCCTGAACTTACACGACAATAAAAAATAAAAAAAGAATGAAGACATCTTGAGCGTAATAGGATACAAATTGCACCCAAAAAAAAAAAGGGTAGGATTCGTCTTTTTCTCAATTTTTTTTAAACACAAACTTATCAGATATGAGTGTGGGCGGATTTAATCCTGTGGCTCTAAAGCGACACCATGTTTTGAAGAACTGTGATCCAGGATTGAGCGTCTAAAAATAAATTAACAGTTTCATTCGTTCAAATGAGACTCAAGTCGGATATGACGGGATTGAATAAAATAGTATTTTATTTATAATTACAACCTGAACAACAAATCCAAAATGAATGCATCGTGTCAATAGAGGAGTTTTTCTTTTTCGTGTAAAAATACATCATCGTGTTTCAGCTACAAATCCATAGTCACTGTGTTTAAAGACGCGATCGGCATCAACAATTCACAAGCAAACTCCACCTACAACATGAATATTAGTCTATAATAAATATAAAATGATGTAGATAAAAATGTAGAAAAAAAAAAACAACTCTCGTACCAGACTATTAAAAGTTTTAGAAAAACACGTCTCTTGTAATACTTAAAATAAAAAAAACTGAAACGTACACTCCAGAAGAATCGGATAATCTCAACAATGAATGTAACAGGAGGCGAGGCGATTCAGTTCCACCCGTCTGTGGGCGCTACCTCAGTTAAAAGTGCGATAAAATTGTGTCAAGAAAAACAAAAACAATCCCCTTTTTACGAATCACAAACCAGAAGTCCCGTTTTGTTCATTCTGCATAGAGAGAACCAACAAACACTCTGTAATACTGAGGGGGAGAGACATTTATTTAAAGCCACAATCCTCGACGGCCGCTTTGGTTGTTTCTGAAGGGTCGAGGATCAACGAGCTTATAAAACAGTGTACGAGCAAAAAAAAAAAAGGATCTCCAGACTGAAACAACGGATATCGACAGTGTCAGTGCATCTCACTGCTCAGAAGGCCTCTAAAGGTACATTCCTTGTAAACAGCAAAACAGAAAAGGCAATAAAACAAAATTTAAAAAGGATTGTGCCTTTAAAATAACCACGACTTAACAGTCCCGTGATTCGTCGGTACACACCGCTTCTTAAAGGGATAGTTTGGATGTTTTGAAGTTGTTTTTTTCACGACAGATGGAGTAAAGTTCTGCTGTGGACGTAGTTTAGACTCCTAAAATAATCTCTGTGAGGTTAAGTGAACGCTATATTTAGAATATCTTCACCTCTTCAACTTGCTGCGAGACAGGAAGTGAAGCCGTTATCTGAGCTCTCTTCAAAGCCCCAGACCCCATTGATAAAAACAGCGCGCTCACCTCGTTAAAAACACCAGAGTCCGAACCATCCCTTTAAATAACGGATATTTCCAGCTGTTCAGGAAACGTTACGTCGTCCCAAACATTCAGTAAATGTTGTAACATAAATAATATTGGTTCCACGTTTCCCTTAGTCGCGGTGCTCACACGTACAGTATCAAAATACCTTTATTTAAAAAAACAAAACCCACGATCCCTCCTCCGAGAAAGAAGTTTCCCAACGCCGCAAAAAAAATAAAAAATACTGCATAAATAAAAGTCGTACTAAAAATAGAGTTTTGTCGTTGGTCAGCATAAGAATAAAGTCCAGTGTGTCTCACACGACCACCTTGCCCTTGATGTCCAGCTTGGTGTTCTCGCTCGCTTTGATGGACTGCTCCTCTGTGAGGGTGATGTAGGAGTAGACCAGGCTGCCGGCAATACTGCAACACACACACACACACATACACACTTAATATCTCAAGATAATGACATAATGCCTAAAAATAACAAGTAAGGTTCTAAAAAAAAAACGTGAATAATAATGATGACGTAACTTTCTCTAAATAATGACTTAATATCTTTAAGATAATGACTTTGTGTCTCAAAATAGCAAGAGACGTAAAAAAAAAGAAGAAATCTCTCAAGAATAATGAGTTAGTATCTCAAAATAAGAAGAAACTTCTCAAAATAATTAGAAACCTTTTCTTAAAACACGGAGTTCAACTTTGAGTTGTATGAGAATGTTTTTTATTTTTTATTTGAGAAAGCTTCTCAAGTCATTGTTTCAAAAATAGTTTCTCACAATGATGACTTTTTATTTTCATCACATTGGCAGAAATGAGCTTCCGTAACAAAAATAACCTGATAAGATTCAGGCAAAAAAAATTAAAAAATACTTGAAAGACTTGAAAATCAAGTGTCATTCAGTGTAACGTTGAACATGTTGCAACACATCATCATCATCGGCCAATAAACTTCCATCATATTTCCAAACAAGATCCATCATGCACATAAACCCCCCGGAGCTGGTTGGCACATTATAACCCGTGATATCCGTGTCAGCGCTGCTCGTTCCCTTCGCTCTGAAGCATAGGTGTCAAACTCAAGGCCTACATTTTTTAAGCAGGGCCATGCTAAAGGTATGTGAGCAGGTGAGCCCCAGACCACATAAAGCTATGCGAGCAGGTGTGCCCAAAACCACATACAACGATGTGAGCAGGTGTGCCCCAGACCACATAAAGCTATGTGCGCGGGTGAGCCCCAGACCCCATAAAGCTATGTGAGCAGGTGAGCCCCAGATCCCATAAAGCTATGTGAGCAGGTGAGCCCCAGACCCCATAAAGCTATGTGAGCCCCAGACCACATAAAGCTATGTGAGCAGGTGAGCCCAAAACCACATGAAGCTATGTGAGCGGGTGAGCCCCAGACAACTATGTGAGCAGGTGAGCCCCAGACCACATAAAGCTATGTGAGCAGGTGTGCCCAAAACCACATAAAGCTATGTGCGCGGGTGAGCCCCAGATCACATACAACTATGTGAGCAGGTGAGCCCAAGACCACATAAAGCTATGTGAGCAGGTGAGGCCCAGACCCCATAAAGCCATGTGAGCCCCAGACCACATAAAGCTATGTGAGCAGGTGAGCCCCAGACCACATAAAGCTATGTGAGCACACTCAGGTAAGGATCTCTGAGGTTTTGTGTTGAGGCAACATTCCGCACGGGGCCCAAAAAACGACTTGGGCCATCTCTTTGTGTATCGGACTAAATCTGTTGAGATGAGTTAACATTTTGTACCTGATATTCAAACCGATGAAGTTGGTCCAAGAGAAGATGTAGTCTCCGCTGAACACCATCCCGATGTACGTCACCAGAACGTTCTGCAGATAAAAAAGAAAAGAAAAAGTGAATTAAACTAAAATCAAGATTCCTTCTTTTCGTGCAGTTAGTCATCACTTCACACGAGATCTGCCGCGTACCTTGATGCAGCCCACGATGGTGGTCGTCAACGCAGAGTTGTACTGTGTGCAGAGCACGGTGGAATACATCAGCACAAACCTGCAAAACAACCGCGTCACCGTGTTACGCACGAGTCAACGCAAGTTCGAGCACGAATTTCGATTTTGCGAGGCTCACGCAGTGTTTTTAAACAAAAGGCTCCGTGTGAGCTTCACACCGCTCAAGCAGAGTCACGGCCCTCCCTGGATCTAGACCGCCGATCCAGATGTTCAACTCTTGGCGCCAAAAAACGCTAAATCCTTGCGCATGCATGCACGTCACAAACAAATAAAACCTACCCCATGATGCAAGAGAGGATGAAGAGGGCGAGGAAAAACATATCTGACCAGCCGTCATACTCCACCGCCTGGGAAGAAACAGAAAGCTACGAGTTAAAAACACACAAAATATGTATATATTTTTTTTTTTTAAAGAGTCGACATGGAGGCAATTATGTACTTAAAATCCTTTCAGTTTAAGTGGACAAGTCTGGCGTTCAATGGAAAAATTTACAGAGCACTTAACTGACATTAACATACTTACAAATTCAACACAGAGTTTCTAAAAGCTTTACAAACAAAAAAAAGAAGAGAAAAAGAAGGTAGAGGGCTGAGTTTTCCAGTCAAACGGGGCTGTGGACGCTGCTGTAATAACTCCACTTGGTGCATAATAGCAGCTTTGTGCCTTCTCTGGCTGCCGGGCCCCAGCTGGGCCAACCAGAAGGTCTCTGCCAACAATGACGGACTAACAGACAGCCCGTGTTTACAGCCACACACACCCATGCTCACACGTGTGTGTGTGTGTGTGTATGCGCGCACTCTCTCTTCAATTTGGGATTAAAACCAAGTAAATAACTGAAAGTTTATGGTTTTAACGACGGTTCAAAATTAAAATCCTCTGTGGATTACGAGGTTTCAGGGAATTAAATTGGGGAAATGGAGCTTAAAGAGAGAAGAAAGGTATATATGGGTATGCTATGTACAGGGTTCATACACACTCTGACCAATGGGTTTCCATGACTTTTCCATGACTTTAAACTAAATTTCCATGAGCAAACATTTAGTGAAATCTGGGTGTAAACATGAAAAAGTGAGTAAATGTAGTATTTAAACTAACAATGAGAATACAAAGCATACAGTAAACCTTAAATGACACAAATGAATGAGACTATATTGATTAAAAGAATAAACATTTATATAGATGCCTGTATGTATGCCTGCTTATATTCTGAGCGTCTTTCTTTTAAAAGCATATTAATTATTTCAAACTCAGCGTATATGAACGTCATGAACACATGAATATAACATTTCCATGACTTTTCGGATTTTATTTTTTTCCATGACTTTTCCAGGCCTGGAAATAACCATTTTAAAATTCCTTGACGTTTCCAGGTTTTCCATGACCGTAAGAACCCTGCATGTATGTGTAGATGGTTGTGTATATTTCTCAGCATTTGTCGGTGTAGATGTGCATGTATGTAAAGGTTATATACACACACTCGCTATAAGCTAAACTATTGATACTAATATTACCGTTTTGATTATTTGCAAATTTATTTTGTTTATTTAAATGTAAAGGATTGTTCTGTTGTGTTGAAAATGCAAAAATAAAAAGTTCAAAAAGGCCGAACAACAACAGAGAAGTAAACGACTCACCTTCTGTATGTCTCCGGTCACGTGCGCCAACAGCACGGTGGGAATGATCATAAACAATGCGTTGTAATACAGCAATCCATATTTCCCCAACTCCTGTGAGAACGAGCGTAGAAACAGATGGGGGGGACAAATTAAATGAACGGAGCCGGAACAGAGAGGCTTAGTCACAGAAATCTCCCAGTGCATTCCTCTCTAACTAGCCGTGCAGATGTCATGCAGCACCGCCCGTCTGATTCTGTCTCACGTGGCTCCATCTTTCACTTCCTCGCGATAACATCAGTCGCACAAACACACACACACACACACACACACACACACACACACACACACACACACACACACACACACACACACACACACACACACACACACACACACACACACACACACACACACACACACACACCGTCTCTGTCCTGTGCCACATTAGCAGATGGTTCTCTGCAGACATCACAGACTAAAATTGGATCCAGTTTAGCGTCCGCTGTAACGCGAGAGCGGCGCGTGAACGAGCCAGAAAAAGACTGCAAACTCAACCGTGAAGAAAGAACGCAGGAAAACGTCCAAGATAATGAGTTCGTATCCCAAAATAATGAGAAACTGTCAACATAATAACCCCGTTATGAATAATGATGACGTAACTTTCTCTAAATAATGACGTTATATCTTTAAGATAATGACTCGGTGTCAAAAAAACAAGAAATGTTCTCAAAATTTAATTTGAGTTGTACGAGAATGTTTTTTCTTTTCTTCTCAAGTCATTGTTTCAAAATAGTTTCTCACGATGATGACTTTTTACTTGTGTCATTCAACATGAATGTTGAACATGTTGCAGCACATCATCATCATCAGCGTGAACAAGACATTTCTGGCTCAACAGACTGCAAACTGACCGTGCAGTTAAGATTAAAAAAAAAAAGAAAGCAGGAAAACGTCCAAGATAAACAGATGGAGGCCGTGATAAAACAAGAACCAGCTCGCGGTGTTTCTGAACACAGAGTGCCTTTAAGCCGGGCACTCCAGGGCAGTTTCGGGTTCCCCCACATTCACCAGCGATCAAGCTCGATGCCAAAAACAGCACCGGCCCTGACAATGGTTACTATTCATCCTGCGTACCTTCGCGTCCAATTTTTGTTTCACGTAGGCCCCGTTGGCCGCCGTCAGCACGTCGTTCATGAGAATGAACACGTAGCCCTGCAGGTCGAACGACAAGTCGGCACTATGGGCGGAAACCAGAGAGAGAGAGAGAGGTTAGAAAGCAGCGGCGCAGTGAATGAGCGCTCTGTCGCTAACGATGTAGCCCCGCGGCGTGCGTCGTTTAGCTAACATGTGTAGTGACCCTTAAGACAACATCACTTAGGCGAGCTCGTATATCAGGGAAGCCCTTTGTAGTGACGTCTCTGCTTTGCTTTAACAAGCAGAGACACCTGGATGCAGCGGGACTCACCTGGCGGCTATGAACGCCCCGAGGATCATCGTAAATACCGTCAGCTGGACCGGCCTGGAGAATTTCTTCCTGCCAAAAGGTCAAAAGACAAGCAGAGCAGTGAAATTCTATCCGGCTGCAAGTAAAAAAAAAAGGCCGGACTGTACAGTGGACAAAAAATAGAGGAGAGGCTCTTACTTGAGCAGAAGAACCTCGGCCAGCATCGTGAACAAGATGGAGAACCTCCGGAGGACCGTGAACATCGGAAGGCTGGTGGAAGAGGACACACGTCGCTTTAACTCAAACATCGGCAGCCACGCCCGGTTATCTTATCTTTCACTCACTTTTAACCTTTTAACTCGGAGCCTTGTGCGGCAGCCTGGATGTCCAACACTAAACAAGACTGGGTGCCATTGTTTCATTTTAGATTTTAATTCTCTCTCGTCCCTCATGCAATAAACGTGATATATTTGCAGAAAAGGTCATCGTTACCGTGCACTTTATCTTCTCAAAATAGTATCTTTTGATCAATCACGATGTTTTACATCTTTTTCTACATGTTTTTTTTTTTTTTTTTACAGCAGGGCTCAACAGAAAGAGTTTCCATTTTGAGAAATTGGGAACCAATTCTTGGCCTTTGGGTGCCATCGGTGGCACATTTTAATATAAAGAAAAAACAGAGACAGCAAACAGCGCAACCCAACAAAAAAACAAACATACATTTCTCATATTTGTTGCGTTGCCGATATTTAAATCTTGCCGTTGCAGTCACAACCAGACAACGCTGTAACAAACCCAAGTTAAACAACTTGGGTTTGTCCGTCAACATCCCAAAAAGTTGATTTTAAAAAGAAAAACTAAAAAGGGAAAAGTATAAAGTTGAACGCAGCACACATCCTACAGAACCACGGCACACCAGACGTGTATAATATCTTAAATACTCAATATGTAAGTTGACTTTCCGGGCAACCAAAAGCCGATGCATGGCGACCATTTAAAAAAAAAAAAGTAAGTGTGGAGCCTTGTGCGGTTACGTGTGCACACACACTGACATGAATAACCCTTTTATGGAGCCGGCGTGCAGACCATACACGGGGTTATTCATGTCCATAAACTGCACTCTGTGTTTATCTGCTGCGAGAAGAATGTCCCACCAGACGGAAAAAATGAAGAACGGAACCTTTTGAACCATCATTCAGCCCTAAAAAATAAAAAAGGGTTTAAGTGACGAGGACTTACTTCAGCCTTTTGGTTCCAAACAGACCGGTGATTTGATTCCCCACATAGAGGAGAGGCAGAGGAAACGTCTGTGATAACAAGTAAATACACATGAATACAAAGAGTTAAATCCTGCTCACGGTGAATGGGAAGTCATTGTATTGATGGATAAGGGGGTCTCACCTTGCGAGGTATGCTCTCATCGCAGTCGGGGAAGGTGATCACCCTCGAAGCCTTGCCCACCCACAGCACGACCACTGTGGCAAACATCTACACACACACACACACACACACACACATTGGAAACCAAAAAATGACTTCATCTCTGCCTGCTTTCAGGGAGTTTGTCAAATAAAAACCGTTGTAGAAAGAGTGGAGGAAAAGTATTTATCTTACTTGTCCAATGCCGACACATATTGAAGAAGGGAACCTGTAAAAGCAGAGTTCAGTTCCCGTTAGTCCCACTGCCCGTGAACGGATCACACTGTTGTGTCTAACCACGTAGATAACACACGGTAACACTGGTTTATCCCACGGTCCATGAAGCCCACGTGCTTCAGTCTGAGCTAACGCGGTAGGCTTTGGGTTATTAAACCGTTATAAGTAACACACGTTAAACACGTCACCTGTAGTTGGTGAGGACACTTTTGTTCACCACGACGATGAGAAACGAGCTCACGCCGTAGAATCCGGCGGCAAACAGCTTCACGAACAGCGGCAGAGGTTTGTCCGCCATCCCCGACGAGTTCTCACTCCCCTCTGCTCGGCTCTTCCCCTGCCATCATCGCTCCACCGGCTCACTACGCGTCCGCTCACACGGGCGCATGCGCAGACCCACAAACGTACCCCGCTGGTACACATACACGCGCATGCGCAGACAACTTCCGCCTCAACTGACAAAAGAGAGCGTTCAGCAAATTAAAACTTTCAAGCTCAATAAAATAAAAGATACGTTTTTTTTTAGGTTTGTTTTAACTTTAAAACAAGTGAAAAATCATAAGAGTAACTTTATATATATCAAGTTACTATCATGTTGCTATAAAAATCATGATAGTAACTTTATATATATATATATATATATATATGTATATATATATATATATATATATATATATATATATATATATATATATATATATACTAACCGTTAGTTTTATAATGTATCTTTTATTTTATTGAGCTTGAAAGTTTAATTTGCTGAACGCTCTCTTTTTGTCAGTGTATATATATATATATATCTTACTTTGAAGGACTCTTCAGAGACAGTTTGGACATCATGCATAGAATATAATTTAATTTTTTATAACTCTTTATTCAACAATTGAATGTCAAATTTCATAAATTGTCAATGAGAAACGTCAAAATACATTTAAACTAACATGCCATCTTTAATCACTCTCACAAAAAAAAACTGATTTAATTGAATTCAACATAGGTCCGAAAAAAACATGTTTTAATGTATTAAATGTATGAATTCCAATGTATATGTTGCATCATTTCACAAACCAGTTTCCATACAGCCTGAACAGGATTTCATTCAAAATGTCACCAAAACTCTGACAAAAACGACTTCATGAGGGGTTTGAAATGACATTTTCCACGTATTAACAATGTGTTTTATAGTCAGTCTCAGCAAACCTACTAAGGATGTTTTTTTTTTAATGAAAAATATAAAGGAAACTATTAATGTTATCAAGTAGTTTGGGTGAACTTTCCCTTTACATTTCTCAACAACAACAAAACTGCACGGTTGAATATCTTTAAATTTGCCAGAGTCACATGAACATCTCTGAAGCCTCTGAATAAAATGTATTTATCTAATTTATGAGAGTTTAACAAAAAGGAAGGAAGTACTCAGAAGTTAAAATACCTAAATAGTTAAAGTTCTGGATTCAAAATGTTATTTAAATACAGAAGCATTATCGGCTAAATCTACTTAAAGTATCAAAAGTAAAATCAATAATTATGCACAATAAAAAATATATTATTTTGTTTTTAATGTTCACCAATTATAGATACTTTGTATACTACTGGATAGATTACTGCATCAGATCATGGGATTTATTTTGAATGCAAAAAGTATACAGTTCTATAAAGAACTAAAAGAAGAAGCTCAAGTAGAAGAACTAAAAGAATAAGGTAAGATATTAATCACGACACTGAAAAATATGATTCAACCAATATATGCCATGTTTTCCACCGTTTTCTGATGGACACCTGCTTGAAAAACTGTTGTGTGCAATGGACACGTTTTACTGACTAATATTTATCCGTTAAATAAATAAAAGTGGTTATTTATTGATTTGACACTCTTGTCTCCCATTTATTTGGCAGCCTTTTTGAGCCGGGTTGTAACAAACATCCTCCAAACGTTTAAACACAGTGGGTCAGATGTTGTCATTTTAATACCATTTAGTCCAAGAGGAAAAGTATAATTTATTTAGAGTGAATGCAGAGAGAGAGAATTGAACCGCCGCTGTGATCTAAGGATACATGAACGCCACCGACTGAAGGCCGACTTCTTGACCTGACCTCGTGCCGCGGTCTGTGTGTACTTTGGCAGGTGGCTGGTGGGATAAAAACCTGACGTGTCTCTGATAAGAAACCTGTCTGTGCATGTGCCACGTTGCGGAACAAGCCAGCGGAGTCGTCGGGTCAGACCCCCGTTCGGTCATTCATTCATTTCTTTCAGAAACGGCACACCTGAGCCATGTCTGGGCTCAACGCTTCCCTGGGATACTTCGCGGCGGTCGTCCTTCTCGCCGCCCTGGTCCGGGCGCTCTTCAAGAAGTGCGGGCGGCTCGGCTTCGTCCTGGAGTTCGCGTCCTCCTTCGCGCTGGTGGCGTGCCGGCTGGAGGTGCAGACCATCGTGGAGGTGGGCGAGTGGGCCGGGGGCCTGGGCCCCGACGTGACCCTGACCGTGCTGTTCGCCGTGCTGCTGACGCACGGCGTGGTCTGCGGCGGCGGCGAGTCGGGGAACCCGGCGCTGGCGCTGCAGAGGTTCCTGCAGGCGGAGGCCGGCGTCCTGCACACCGTCCTGGCCGTGGCGGCCCAGTTCCTCGGGGCCCACCTGGCCCTCCTCGTGGCCGCGTACTACTGGAGCCTGGAGCTGACGGACATGCACATGATCAAGGCCCTGATGTGGAGCGAGTGCAGCTCGTCTCTGCTGGTCTCGCTGCCGCAGGGGTTCATCACCGAGTGCGTCTGCGCGCTGGTCTTCCACCTCGTCCTCCTGAACCTGCAGCGCCGCTCCGCTCTGATCCGCGTGCCGCTGGTCGCCGTCCTCCTCACCTTCCTGACCCACATCGGTAAGATGGACCCCGGCTTTATGATCAGTGCAAAGAAAAGCTCTGCTATGGCTCAGTGCAGCTCATCTGAGATCAGCATTTATGTGCATTCACATAACACAACTTCACTTATTATATTAATATCAGAGTAAATCACCTGCAGCCTTTGTTTGCCCATCTTGTTATTTCAATTACTCCTGTGAGCTATTATATTGTGTACGTGCTTTTATTGTGAAGGGGAAAACGGAAGGAGAGGAGGAAATGTTCGAGCGAGAGGGGAATAAAAAGTGGTTGCCGTCTTATGGACCATCGTGTTGTTATTTTATTATTATTGTACAGTGAAGGCGCAAGATAAACCCTCGGCTACACTCCGTTATCGGTCATGCGTTTGTTAAAAAAAAAAGCTCAAAGAAGCTTATAAAAGAGAAGAAAATAGAGTTTAATTTGAGCTTGTTTTATTAATATGCTTCACTGGATATTTCATTGATAGTTTCTTGATGTTCACGATCAGGTTTGTGCTTCAGTTTTCATCTTTTACACTAAACTACGAGCCCCTTGAACGCCTCATCCTCTGCTTCCACTTTCTTTAAAAGCATCTTTAATCCGTGTAACACAGAGATGCAAATGTTAACTGTAGTCGTCAATTATTTCTCTTTCTTTCTTGCAGCCAAAAGCTTCACCTCCGCCTACATGAATCCCTCCTTATCGTACGGCCTCACCTTCCACTGCCCTGGATTCACCTTCTCAGAGTACGCGCTGGTCTACTGGCTCGGCTCTCTCACAGGTACTCACAGTACAAATTAATGTCCGTTTCTCTAAAAGCGAACTCACGCACCGTTAACAGTGAACGTCTGTTTTTCCCAGGCATGATTCTGGCTCTTCTCCTGTACACGGGACACATCCCGAGGATCTTTTCCAGGAACCTTCTGTATTCCCAGAAGGGGCGTGTCCGAGGCCGAAAGGGCGACAAAGGAGAGAAGAAGAAAAATTGAAAGAAACTAAACTTTTTTTTAATTATTATTTCCTTTTAGATCAACCTTTAAAGGAAAAGTACCTGACAACGAATGTTTGAGAGATTTTTACTGTACAGAAAATGTGAAATATTCTTGTCAACAATTTTCAATAAAGTCATTAACATCAAGGAAGATATCTTTTTGGGAAAAAAAACAACAACACTTCCTGACTTTAAATGTGTAGCACACCACATGGTGGCCATAGATCACACCGTGACAAAACACACAAGAGAAGTTCTGATACAAGGTTTTTCCTTCTCGAGTCACCTGAACTGGTTTCTCGGTCGATACCTAGAACCACTCTGATAGCAGTGTGTTCAAAATTAAAATTAAAAAAAAATGTACACGGTCATAATTCCCTCTCTAATAACTACCGTAAAAGTCGGGTTACAAGCCGCTACTACCTTTGGTCAGTGTCCCCGTTAGCTCCCCGCTGTAGCCAGCTAGCGCTCCGCTAGCTCCCCGCTGTAGCCAGCTAGCGCTCCTGTTAGCGCTCCGCTAGCACCCAGACAACCACCGAAGGTAGCGGGACCAGCCCCGGCTCGACACCCGACTCGGGCAGAGGGGGCAGTAGCAGCAGCAGCTGGGAGCTAGCAGCAGCGCTAGCTAGCTTGCTCAGGCGGGGACACCCAACGGAGGTAGAAGCGGCTTGTAACCCGACTTTTACGGTATTTGATATTGCTGTGAAAACATCTCCACAAAAAAAAAAAATCTTTTAATTTACGTTACACATTAAAAACGTTATAATTCACCGTCGCCTGATGCTCATTTTTACAGAAGGGATATTGAATGCATCGTAATGGAACGTCCGTTCACGTTGAGATCAGTTATTCAGCGGAGACGCACCGCCGGCTAACGGTAACTAGCTCTTCTTCTTTGTTGTTCAAAATGAACCATTATGTGCTAGTTTGCACCTGTGCAGTAACTATAGGATAGGGAGGGGCACGCGTTTGTGGGAATGAGCTTATAAAGTTTATAAACTATATAATAACGCGTCATCAGCGTAGACTTGCGTACTCGTTGATCCCAGATTCAGAATTTTAGAGCATCTTAGAAGCTTTACTGATTCTGAAAGTGATCTCAGAGGCCAAACGTGTATTAAATTAATAAAAATCACTTCACGGCTGAGGATAAGTGCAACATAAACACTTTTCTTTAAATAACAAAAGAAAAGAAATACCAGTTCTTCATATTTCACGGTCAGAGGAGGAAAACCTGCCGCTACGTGCTGGCGGCGCTTTGAGCGGCTCCGGGTTTAGAAGACGCCGCCGACCCGCCGCGCTTTTTGTCTTTTGGTTGTTTTTTAACGGAAGAATCTGAAAAGGAAGAAGAAGAAGAAATCACGGTCAGCGCAAAACAAGCGATCAGTGGTTAATGCGATTAATCTGTTAGCGCCATTTTAAAAGTTAGCCAGCAGCAAGTACAACAAGTTTGATCGCCTGTAGACATTTATTCAGTCAATATAATTTGTGTTTAACCAATCCCCCCCTAGGTGGGGAAGACTGAGCGATTGTTATATAAAACTGTAAATCATAGCTTGTTTTATGAAAAAAAAGCCCCAAACTGCTGTATTTTGATGTATTGAACACCATAAGTAACATACAAGTGAAATATATGGTTTGGTACATGAGGAAATTCAAATGTCATAGATGTGCCACAATGCAAATTTTGGAGTCCTCGCCTGAATTCTCTCTAACTTTGTTCCGCTTCACTTTATCACAGTCAACCTTTGCAGAGAGAATGTTCACATGTTGTGCTATGATTTGGGTTAGAGTTGGACCTTACAGCTGCATCATTTCAAAGAAATAATCATCCTGAAAGTGCTATTTACACATCTGAACAAAATCTCACATGTTCTTTTATTATAACCAAAAATATTAAAATAGCCCTAGTGGTTGCAGAGATACACCCTTTTTAGTTTGGATGCGCAATTTTTGAGGAAAGGGCCTAAAAATAGATTGTTTTTCTATTGGTTAAGATAAGATAAAATAAAATAATCCTTTATTAGTCCCGCAGTGGGGAAATTACAGGATTACAGCAGCCTTGCTCACAAGTGAATAAAAAAAAGAATAATACAATAGAAACAAGTAATATAAATAAATATAAATGAGCAGTAAAACAGTAGAGAAATATTAATATACAGACTGAATAGAAAAGTACTTAAACGTATTGCACGTAAATACACGTAATATACGTAATAATAATATTGCACCAGGTGAATGATAAAGTGACCAAGTTCAGTTCAAGCATTCAAAATAAATGCACTACAGATCTACTATCTATTATTTTAGATATATCTACGATCTAGACCTATTTTTTTACATTTCTGCTAATTTATCCCCCTGAATATTACACACTGTTCCTTTAAGCACAGAGAGACAGCAGCAGCGTTAAATACACGTCGTTAGTTCAGTCATTTTGTAAAATATTTAAATTATTGTCATTATTGTCACAAAAAAAACTTTGAAAATCTTATATGGGTTCTACATGGAAGCCCATTTCCCCCAGTAAAAGAAAAAAATAGGATGAAAATGTAGCTGTAATAAAAAATATCCCAATGGTAAGTCCTGATTATGAGATAGAACATCATGATTATGAGAGAGAAAGTCCTAATTATGAGTCCTATTTTCTTTTACTGATGGAAACGGGCTTCAATAGTTCGATCACTCGTCACAAGTCATTATTGCCTCAAAGGGAGCAGACTATTGTTTCAATAAGTGCAGTCAGGTTGTTGTTTTTGTCACCTGGCTGCTTCTGCTGCTGTTGTTGTTGTTGTTGTTGTTGTTGTTGCTGCTGCTGCTGCGCTTCGGGTCGGTCGACCCACAGACGGTGATCCGGGTCGTTCAGCAGCGTCTTGCTCTGTCCACAGCTGAGGCACCGCACCACAGTGAAGCGGGCCTTGCTGTTCTTTCCTAAAAAATAAATAAAAATAAAAAAAACACACACAAAGAAGGTCAGTGTCTTCTTTAAATCTACCCGACAACATTTAGATTAAACCCCATAATGTATTTGTGCCTGTGAAATGTATGTTTTGAAGAAAAAGTATACGCAGGAAAAAAAAAACATTCTATTAATCTAGTTTGTGCTTAATACATTAAGTTGTAGGTTTGCTATTATCCAGGAGTTATTATGGCTCGTCAATATGGAAAATAGCAAACATGCAAATTAATTTATTGAGCACAGAAAAGATTTGTGTTTGCTCAAATAAAATAATTCTCTCCCTCTCTCTCCAAAAGGATGAAGTGACTCACTTCTCTGTCGGGTGGAAGCGGTGACACCGGGGACGAGCAGTGAGCAGCACTTCTTGCATAATGTTCTCTTCACCGACGGGTCTCTGCAACAAAATACACACACTACAGAGTTACTCTATGTTTTTCTGGTTGGCTTAAAGGTACTGTGAGGAACATCCCACTGAAAAATGAGGTCCCTGGTGCTCTGATACACTACCACCTTAGTCCACAGGGGGCGCCAGAAGCAACACTAAGTTAAAGTTCCTTGTAACTTTAAGCGTAAACACTAAATATATAGGAAGCAAAAGTAAATGTACATATTATACAGAACCGCCCATTTTAGAGTAATATGTTAAACTAACTTATACTTATTATTTCTGCATTATTGTGTTCATCACTTTAGTGATGCAGCTTGGAAAAGTGGAAGTAATTCTAATAAATGTATATATTGCCTGGTTTAACCTAATGCTTTGTAATTTATATTCTGTGTTAATTATCTGAATTTGCAAAGTAACTTAAGTTATCAGATAAATGAAGAGAAGTACATCCTTTGAGATGTGTTGGAGTACAAGTGTAAAGTAACATACAATGAACACGCTCAAGGTACAAGTACATCAAAATCTACTGGTTTATGGTTGGATTATTAATTGTTGGTTTGGATTTTTCGTGGGATTTATTGATGTAAACAAACAGTAATCTGTTCAATTAAATCTGTCGGAAAAAATGAAGCGTGAAAATAAAATAATTAATGTAGGTGCATGTATATTTCATCACTGTGCAAAATAAATAAAATAAATAAAATAAATAAAATAAATAAAATAAATAAAATAAATAAAATAAATACAAATAAATACAAATAAATAAAAATAAAATAAAAATAAATCAAATAAACAAAATAAACATGTTGCCTTACAGGGAAGCAACATCATGAATTTCAAAATAAAACCAGTAGCGTGGACATTAAAATAAACGTACTGTCTGAGGACTAAACGTCTCGCGATGGTCTTCTGGGTGGAGCAGTAGAACCGAGCCAGCTCCACGTTCTCCGGGTTTTGGGCTAAAACGCAGTGCGCGGCCTGAAAAGAGATTTAAACCCATTACGTGTCTAATTAGCAAAAGTAGCTAGCGTGTTAGCCACGTGACTGCTGCCGCCGGCGTAACGATGACCTCATAGTTTGTGTCGCACCTGGTACAGGTAGTTCAGTCGTTGGTACGCCTCTTTGTCCTTCATCTGGAAAGACATGACTCCGGATTAAAGGAATACAAACAGTTGTTTCTGAGCAGCGAGCTGCGCGTTCAGATCGCTATGAGCAGCCCGGACCGCAAAAACGGTGACACTTCCGGGAGATACCTTTCAAAATAAAAGCACCCTATAAACTCACACCAAATAAAAAAACAGAATAAAACTTGCTTTCAAAATGGTTTTGATTATCCTCCTTCAAAATAAAGACACCTCGCGATCTCTTGCTTACACCCTAAACGTATATATGCTCTTCCTGTAGAGAATAAAAGCACACAGCTATCACTAATAATAAATACAAGTCTTCATTGGGTCCACTTGAAACACTCAGTATAGATAGAAATGGTTATTAATGCAATGATTACATTGCTATGGTCTCATTTTTTTTTATATACACGAGGGAGATATTACTGCACAACAATTACAACAACACAAACAGTTTATTTGAGTGCGCAGACAAGGTTGTTAGTCGTTCCAGAAGAAAACAAAAGAAAAACATAATGTCTTTATCAGCCTTCGACAGCTAAACACTACGATATGGCCAAAGAAAGGAAACGAATCAAACTAAACATTAAGAACACAATATACACACGAGAAGCACATTTGTTTAGTCTAGATAAAAGAACACAAAAAGACAGAGTTCAACATACAATAATCATTTTTAATAACAATAAAGAAGAAAAGTATAAACCCTGCCAATCTAACATTTTTAATTTTTGCCTGTAAGGTGCACCTCTGGTATCAGGAGACTAATGAAACAAAGGGGTGGGGGTGGTACAGTAGGTCCGTCAGGTGTTTTTCATGATGACGAATGTACGGAAATGATTCCTATAAAAAAAATGGAGAAAATGTCCATAAAACACGATGTGGAAATAGCAAAGAGTGTTCATCGAAAGAGAAAAGGGGGACAAATATGAAATTCAAGTATCAAAATAAACTAACAAGCTGAAAAAGGCAAATTACAAAGGTAGTAAAAATCATGGGAAGAGAACCATTGACACAATCAACAATACATTAGGCAACATTTTGCATTTGTTTAAGGCAGTTGATTAAAAAAACAACTAAAATAGAACGAGGCATCTTCTTCATTTCCAAGTTAAAAACGAGCCGAGCTCGAATTCGTCGCCAGACTTGTTGTACAAAATAACTACGCCCTTTAGTTTGACTTGTCTTCTGAGAAAAAGAGAGTTCATATCGACAGCGGTGGAGTTGTTGCTCTATGGATATTTTTTTATTTTATGTATTTTTTTTTGGTCTTCTTCACAGTGAGGTTTTGTCAGGGCTTTTTAAAAAAATTTTATTTCTCAAGGCTGATGCATCCAGAGCGGCGAGTCACTCTCAGCCTTATTGTCTGGCACGAAAAAACTAAAACAAAAACAAAAAAATCTAAAGCGGTCGGCACGTGTCTGTGCACAGCGGCGAGGCGACCGGCTCAGCGGTTTCCCTTCATGGCCTCCTTGGATGCCAGGATGAGCGGCGTGAGGCTGGAGAGCGGCTTCGCCAGCTTCAGGAACGGATGCTGAAGAAGAGGAGGAGGAGGAAGAAGAGGGAAAAAACATTTTAATAAAGTGCACTTTATTTAAGATTCAATGAAGATAAGGAGTTTTCTCCTCACCGCCAGCAGCTCTTTGCCTCCGCCTCTTTTCTCCACGTCCATTTCCAAGCAGCGGTTGAGGAAGTCTCTGAAGACCGGAGACAGCTTCTCCGGGTTCTGGAGCTCAGGTGTGCCGTTTGTGGCGATCAGGTACAACGCCTGCCGAGAGGAGGGAGACGAGACGAGAGAAAAAACTGTGAAATCTAGTTTTTACAGCGGGAAAAAATGTGTTAATGTGTCCCACGGCCTAAAAAAAAATTAAAAAAATAAAACGCCATAAAATGATATATTCATATTATTATCTACTTTCATGATGTTAAATCTTTTAAACCAACTTCTGTCCTGATCATAACTTCCAAATAATCATTTAATTTCAGATATTTTAACCCTTTAAATATCAGTGTGTTCATGGATACATTTCTGTGTGGTTTTGGGAAAAAGAATGAATTACGGTAGAAGAAAAAGATGTCCCCTTCTTAAAACTGCTTTAAAAAAATACTCTATTATTTATTATTACTATTAATCCAACATCAGTCCTGAAATTGTCATTTTAAAGTGTCTGTATTTTGGATAAGCACTTTATTATAGACTTATTTCAGGAGCTAAGATTGAACTTCCAAGATAACATTTTTAAATAAAATGCTATATGCATTAACACATTGTCCCACGTGATGCACTGGGTTCCTTCCCAGTACAGATGAGTGAACTGGGAGAGTTTAATGTCGAAGTATTGAGTAAATATGATGGAAATGAAGCAACCAGAAGGATCGAAGGCGCTTCCGCTCACTCGTAGGGGGTTCTCGTTCAGGTAGGGCGGCTCTCCTTCCACCATCTCGATGGCCATGATTCCCAGTGACCAGATGTCTACTTTGGGCCCGTAAGCCTTCCGGGTCACCACCTCCGGCGCCATCCAGTACGGCGTCCCCACCATGGTGCTGCGCTTGCTCTGCTCCGGCGTGATCTGGGCGCAGAAGCCAAAGTCGGCTGTCGAGGAGCAAAAAAAAAGAAGAAAAAAAAAGACGTTAGTTACGGGCGGAGGAACGCGGGGGACGGGAGATTTGAAAAGGCCGTCGACGCGGGACTCACTCAGCTTGACGGAGCCGTCCATCCCCAGTAACACGTTGTCGCTCTTGATGTCTCGGTGGATGACCTGGTTCGCGTGCAGGAACTCCAACGCTTGTAAACACTGCGAGGAACCGGAGACAACGGGGGAGGGAGAGGGAGAGAGAGAGACGTTGTTGAGAGTTAAAAGGGAGGATTGGATGTTTAGAAGTGTGGTTTTATGAGGTTCTTCTCCACAGTCAGTGTTTTACTACAGCGGAGACAGCAATGTTCCTGTCAGAAAGGTGTGTCTGACATCAAGCTAAAGAGGTGAAGATGTTCTAAATATAGCGTTCACTGATAGATTCTTTTAGGAGTAAAGAGAGCAGCGTACCTCTCTACAGACGGCGGCTATCTGAGCCTCGTCCATGCAGGTCTCTGTCACCACGTCTGTCAGCGAGCCGCCGGCCAGATACTCCATCACCACGAACAGCTCCTCCGCCATCAGGAAACTGACACACACACACACACACACACACACACAAAACACACGTCGTCACACACTGGCGTCCGGCCGTGAGATTGTGGCACAACTTCTCCCGGATGAGGTTTACTTTGGGTCTTACCTGTCTACAAAGTTGACGATGTTCGGGTTCTTCATCTCCTTCATCACTAGAATCTCGTTGATGATCAGCTCCTTCTTCGGCTGCTTCTGGAGGTTGATCTGTTTAATGGCGACCTGTCAAAAGAACGCGGGAGAGAGCAGATATTATATATATATATATATATATATATATATATATATATATATATATATATATATATATATATAAACATGTAAACAACATCAGCTATAGCTATGCTGTCTTTCCCTTTGGTCTTTATAGGTTTATGATTTATACACGTTTAACTGCTTTTCCCTCTTGAAGTAAAGCACTTAAAGGAAGACGATGCAACTCTTGAAGGAAGAGAAACAGGTTCTTCCTGACAAATTTAGTCATAAAGAAATGTAAAACACACTCCAGACGTTTTGCCGACACAACTTGACTCGGTCTGGAAGCTCGCGCTGACTAATGTTTTCTAACTTTAAATGGATGTTGCTGTCTAACTAACTACCGGGTCAGTTTGCTGACGTTTCTCTATTCGCCATCATCTCATAATTATTACTTGATCATTTTCACTTGCCGCCACCGTGGCGGCTGTTAAACTTTTATGAGTCGTTATTTTTTAAGGTCCTGAGCTCCACTACTTCACGGTTGGTCTTTTCATAGCTTCTCCACATGCACTGCGTCTCTTTACCTCCTGTCCCGTGGCGACATCGATGGCCGTGAACACGGTTCCCGACGCCCTGCGGGACAAACGAGACGAGGGATTCACTTTTAACAACCGGTCCAGTCAAACTAGTCTGCGTTGGTCATGTTTTCACACACACACACACACACACACACACACACAAATCTGATTACATTTACATGCACGCTAATATTCTACTATGCGGGCGGGTCACGTAAACGGCATATATCTGTTTCGGACATTCAGAATTTGGCCTCGTATCCGAAGTGCAGCGTCTCCCGATTAAGACGTGTGGGATATGTGACGCGGCTGGCGGCCGTAGTTCGGTCGACAGAAAATAGTCCCTCGGTGAATCTGCACATAACTAAACCGGGCCGTGACTTCCGGAAAGAGACGTTGCTGTTGAGTTTTGTCAAATGAGTTTTTTCGGTGCCATCTAGTCGGCCGATATCTCCGATAGTCGGCAACTCACACCAAAACTAATATATAAATAAAATAAATAGCACTACAAGTAAGAGGAAGAGTATGCATTTTAGATTTTTGGGGATGAACTGTCAAAGTGTGAGCGCATCGTGGGTGGACGTTTAAGTAAACAAACAAAGAAATAACAGATTTAGTTGAGAAAGAAGGCCCTATTATTATTATTATTAGTATCATCATAAAAGCAATATTCATGATAGTAGTTCACATAAAAACTTAAATCCTGGCACACGCTCACCCCTGGCCGATCTTTTCATATCTGGTGTACTTCTTCTTGGGATCTCCGATGCTGACTATCGTTCCTGCAAGAAAGATAAAACATTTAAACGCGTGAAGGAAACAACGCAGCAGCAGATAAATGCAACAGCTTTCAAGCGGACTGGTCCTTTACTCAGTTTGTCCATGATCTCCTCGTCCGTCATCTTGCCCTTCTTCTTCTGTCGGTCCGCCGCCTTGGAGGCCGCGTCTCCGTCTGGACACGTGCTGGGAGCCGGGATGGGGTCGATAACGGAGCGGGTGTACACCTGCGTAACAACAAAAACAAAACAAATAAATAAATACATTTTGAGTTCACAGATCGTAAAACGAAAAAGACGACCGCGATGCCGCAGAGGCGACTCACGCTCTTTGTGTACTCTGGTCTCGGCGCCACGATCGGGGGAGGAGCTTCATCGTCGTCGTCGTCGTCGTCGTCGATGTCTTTGATCGGAGAAGACGGTTCGGTGCCTTTTTTGACGGGCTGGTTTAGAGTGAAAGGAAAAAGGTTGTTTGTCTTTTAGAAGACAGAAAAAATATTTAAAAACCAAACGGCATCTGTGTTTAAATACTTACAGACTGAGGCCCGGGAGTGAAAGCGTCTTTTTCTGTGAATAAACAAAAACAAAGAGGGCAGAGACAAAGATGGTTTATGAGATCTTGTCGTCACAGATTAAAAACACACCGTTCACCCGCGATTAAGGGCGTCAACGATTAACCACAGAGTACATTCTTTTGACCGGTTACACAAATGCTTTTATTGTATGTTAGTTCAAGATGGCCGCCGAACGGAAGCATTCTGCTTGTCCGACTGTGTCGCTCTCGAGCAAATCAAAGAGCAGGCGGGAAAAAAAGGTCAGACGAATGAGGCTTGAAAGCGTTTCTATTCCGAGTCGATGCGCCATGTGATCGGCTGCTCGGACTCCTTAAAGGAGACCGCTGATCAAGCGATTTAGAAAGAACGTCTAGCTGGTAAAGATCGCTTTGCTCGTCACCCGATCAAAGGTCTAAACTTCAGCAGAGACAACAGAAAATAAAGGGAAAGGCATTTACAATATTTAAAAAAACATGATGGATATAGAGCGTCGATATGCAGCAGCGCCAAAGCTCATGGAGTCACTGGAGAGCCGGAGTAAAAGGAAAGCGCCTCTTGTATTTTACGCCACTTAACCGATAATAACAGATCAATTGGTGTCGGGTATCGAAAAGGAAAATTAACCGCAACTGACATCTCTATATTTATATTGATATCCTCTTCATTTCCTTCGATAAAAACAATTTTAACACGGATCAAACTGTATTATTCACATTTGAAATAGTTTTGGCCCCAAAAGAAGAAGAAGAAGAAGAAATACTTTATTTATTAAAATGTGCCCCAACAGTGTTGCCTGACAAAAAGCATTGAAAGCATTTTGATTGTTTCTATTGAGGCGCATGATGAAGAGCGTTGCTAATGCAACACGGTGTCTGTGGCTTTCAGCTTTTTAGCTGCATTTTTGTGCACTTGACACTGAAACAGGAAGCTGTTCGGATCTCAATCTGCACACATTTAGATGCTACGCTTCCAGTTTCTTTTCTCAAAGACTGCTGATTTCTTACAGTCTTCACTCAACTGCTTCCGTCTCGGTTGAACTGCATCGGTCTGGGTTTTGTGTACAAAACGGAGTTCGACCTTCTATAACTTTCTTCAACCTAAAAGGCCAATCAAAACACAGAGTTGTCCTCTTCGACACGACTGGACCCGAGGTTACAAACCCTTAAACGTCAGTGTCGGTGTTGTCAAAGGGTTTTTATCTTGAGGCTGACTCACTGCTCTGTTTTACTCACTATGCCGCCTGGCCACTCATTGTTTTAGACAGAGATATAATATTGATCAAAGTCCTCTTCATGAGGAAAGAAAAAAGTATAATTTTGAACAATAATTAACTTGCACCGACTTCAATTTAACAACTTGACATAAATGCGTATTTCCTCTGCAGGAAACGTCTGACTTGACCTTCGGGACTCACCGGAAGATGAGAAGCTGAGGTACTTCTGGCGGCCGTTGCCGGTGGAGTCGTAGAACTTGAGGACGTCGAGCACGGCCTGTGGGTTTTTCTTCTGCTCCGACTTGGTGATGTTCGAGGTCTGGAGTAGTCTGGCCCATTGCTCCGGCATGCCCTGTGTAGGACAAAGACGACATGGGGGTCAAAATGGCGCAGAGTAAGATGCGGAGAAATAAAACTGCATGAGGAGGTGAAAGAAAACAAAAACTCACAGTGAACTCCCCCGTGACGGCGTCAAACCCAACATGGATGGTGTGTTCAAAGTCTGAAGGTGGCGAAATCTCTGGTCGCTCTTTGTCTCGATCTTTCTTTCTAGCACCTTGAAAGTAACCAAAACAAATGTTAAATGACCGATGCCCAATTTGACCCATCGTAAACGCAACGATGCACTTTAAGAGTTAAATATCTTTCTACCCATCTCACCCTTTTCAGCCCCAGAGAAGATTGAGATGATCTTGTTGCGGGGTTTCCTCTCCTCGGGCACAGAGGGCAGGGGTTTGGAGCTGTGGTTGGCCGAGAGGGAGTCTTTGCCGGAGCCGGTGCTGAAGATGGTGCTGCTCATCCTCACCGGCGGGGCGGGGGGTTTATCCTCGGGGTCTCCGTTATCACACATCACTGGAGGTTCGTCGCGGGCGGCAAACAGAGAGGGAGCGAGGCGGCGCTCACATCAGCTCGAGGTGTGCTCATGCGCTCACGGGAGGATGCGCCCGAGAATGAAAAAGAAGCACCAAGTGGTACCTGGAAGAAGAAGAAAACATTAATCATACAGTAAAAAGGGAAGCCACCTCTCCTATAAAACAAGGAAGTGATGTGTTCTATTGAAGCCGTAAAGTGTTAAACGGGAAGCTGGTCCTTCACTACACACGATATTAGTTACTCTGCAGATTCAGAGTATTAACTGCCAACATATGACTCAACAAAAAAAAGAAGGTTTTTATTATGAATTTAAGCTCCCATGTAATATATTAAGTAGTAACAATTAACTCCATTTTTATTATTATACGTTGATGCATCAGTAATTAGAATCCAGTGATATTGTTTACATTATTCTGAAACGTTCTACATATTAAGTACTTTTAGGTACTTGAAGTATATTGTAATGCTAATATTCAACTTTATTCCAGATATGTGGATCCACATCAAAGAAATGAATAGTAGGACATTAACAGAGAGATATAATCACTGCAGTTCACAAGTCTACTGTGATTAAAGGACAAGAGGAATAATTTATGTTGGCTCAGTTTATGATTGTTATTATGAACCCTGTATTTTTGTATCATCATCACTCGTCACAAACAAGAGACTTACACTTGCAAGAATCTGAGTGCATCATTTAATGTACTTTTACTTCAGTAAAGGACCTGAATACTTCCTCCACAACTGCTATTCAGACTTACAATATTTTAATATTGCAAATAAACATCTCACAAGGAGGGTGACTGAATAGAAGCAGAAATCTGGCTCACTAATTATGAGGGCGACAGCAGAGACTCGACATTTAAAGGCAACAGCTTTTCTGGGCTCCACTCATCCCCTTTAAAAACTCAAATATAAGTCGGAGAAATGTTGAGACATTTGGTGTCTTTTTGTGTCCAAACTGAAGACTTAAACAAGGATAAAGTAGTAAAGCAGGTTGCTCTTCTCCCACTTGCTGCAGAAATGGAAAAAAAAAACTGATATTGTGTTGATTGTTCGTTTAAAGATGTATATCATTTCCTTCTATACTTGCTTATTAATTCAGATTCAGATTTTTTTGTATTTTATTTAATATGTTCATACATTTTTTTTCTTCTATACAGCTTTCTTTATTAATTCAGATATATATATATATATATATATATATATTAAATATTTTCTTTTATATTTTCATTTTAATTTCCTTCTATACAGCTTTCTTTTCAATTCAGATTACTTTGACATATTCTATATATTTTACATATTTTATTCACATCAACGTTCAGCGCTTTATTCCCTCATTTAACGGCATTTATGTCCAAGAAAATAAATAAAGAGCGAACAACAGGGGCGGCTAAGCTACCTAGCTAGCTAGCAGCTAACGCTAACAAGCTACTGAAAGCTAAAGCTAACTAGCCCGGCAACACAAAAGTTGACGCTTTCCTTCGCGACAACTTTGACGTCGCTGAGAAGGTGATTTTAAAAACAACCCAGAGAGGACTTCTTGTAGAAATACCCACAAGGAGTGTTTCTCTTTATTATTGTCTAAACGGACGAGCGGAGCTCACCGGTTAGAACTTCAACAGAACTTCACGAGACGATCCTCGACGGTTTGGAGAAACGTTTGTAAAAACCGTTAAAACCAGGACTTCCTCCGTTACGTTACGAGGCAACGGGAACCGGCGAGGGAGTATAAAAATAATTATTTAAATAAAAAAATGTGGCCACAAACTATTTACAAAGGGCAACTTTTCTTCTATCTTTTATCGGCCCTCGGGTAATTCCGTTGTGGCGAAGAGGAAGCGGAACTGCGCACCCTGAGCTCCAAAATGAATTTCAGAATAAAGGCTGAGCGAGAAGTTTATAGTAGTTATAGTTTTAGTTTAAACAGTTTGTATTTCAGCTAAATAGTCAGACCTGTTGGAAAGAGACTTATGTATGCACTTTGTGGTTTCCTCGATAATAATTCAAATATATACCACATATTTTTTAAAGCATTTTATTTTATATTTTCATTGTATTTTCCTTCTATACAGCTTCCTGACCAGCACCGGGCCGCTAGAAAACAGCACGTAATGGATAGATGAATACAAATATAACATGACTATGTATATATTATACACATGTATGTATGTATATGTGTGTCTATATGTATGTATACTGTATTTATGTATGTGTGCCTATGCATATGTATGTATATGTATATGTATATTTATACATGTGTATGTGTATAAATGTACGTGTATACATGCATATGCATATGTGTGTTCTCCTCGTAGGAGAACGTGGGTTCCGTTGCTCCATTAGTAAGCATTATATTTTGTTGCAACGACTGCTTTTAGTAAAAAAAACTGATGAAGAAAAAAAAAACTAAGTAAAGTAAAATGATTAAAATCGTCTCGAGTTATGCTTCTACTTCTGAACCAAGATTATAACAAGAGGAAAAATCATTCACAGCAATTTGGATCAATCAGAACACAGATGTTTATTTACAGTAAATGAGACATTTTCCAAGAACCTTTTTGTTCACTGAATTACTTTATAGAGCAAAACCAGGAACCTCCTTAATTTAAGAAACCTGTACTGATATAAAATAGGTTATGTTTGTGTGACTCCCTATTAAGCTGTTCTATGTATTTCGCATTTAAAAGGATTCATATACACCTGAAAGTATCTATCTGTGCGTGTTAAAGGCTGTGTTGTGTTATTGTCTTTATGGCCTTTTGATGTTTTATGTAGAACACTTGGACCACAGTGGACGATCCCGGGATCAGACAGAACTGTATAACTACAGGACCATGAACTGTTTGATGAGGGGTACGTTGTCGTTTAAATGATGCGGTGTTCCCACATGTGTTTGGACAGAGCCACGCAGCAGAGCATTGTGACCAGGAGGGTTCCACCGCACACAGGCGCCACCAAAGACCCGTCGCCCACCGGAAACTGAACACCCGCGGGGCCTCGCTCCTACGGGATGCAAGAGGAGTTTTGAGTGATGAAAAAGAAAAGCAACAGTACACAATTGTAATCATAAAAAGTTTAAAATTCTTCCATTTAAAAATAAAAAGATTTATATAGAACCACCTGATGCTGGAGTTTAACCCACTGACATGTGCTTGAATTGTCGTGAGTACAGGGGGCGTCCACGACCGTATGAGGCTCCACGTTGTTGAGCTGCGAACCTAGAAGGAAGTTTAGATGAAGAACAGACGATTAGAGCTGCAACGATAGGTGCAGATAATTAATAATAAACTATACAGTCATTTTTTTTAATGCAAAAATGGCAGAAAATGCTGTTTTCAGCCACTCAAACATGGAGATTGCCTGCTTTTCTCAGTTTTATATCATATTTAACTGAGTATCTTCACAAAAATAAGACATTTAGAGACTGGGATGGACCCTTTTCAATATTTTCTGACATGGACCAAGCGATTAATCGATTCTTTCCTGTTCCGATGTGGGACACAGGATGTCGTATGTGTACAGATTTTAAAGCCTTCTGAGACAAATTTGTAATTTTGGGCTATACAAAATGTATTTAATTGTATCTATAAAATAATCAGCAGATTAATCGATTAAGAAAATAATCATTAGTTGCAGCCCTACAAACAATCACTTCATTTTCTGTCTCCCTCGGCTGAACATTTTCATCTAGTGTTTCTGACAAAGGACCTTTAGTAGTCAAGTTATTGTTTTAAACAATATAAGATGTTGGTATATTCTTAACTAAAACTAAAACTATATATTTATATAGTTTGGGAGAAGAGAGACATACATGACTACAGAATAAAAATAAACTGCTTACATTTTTCAGTCCGCAGCAGCAGCTCTGGATGTTCTATTTTGACAGATGTGAACGTTTGGCCATCATAAGAAGGCTCGTGGTAGCGACCGTGAATGGGAATCGTTACTTTCAGTCTGGGAGTTGGTCCGTTGAGGGCGGGATAAACATATGTGACAAATCCCGCGGTCTTGTGAGCAGGCACCTCTAGGTCAATGGTTGAATCTATTAACATCTTACAGAGGGGAAAGACATACGTCAATACAACAGATTCACAGTTAACATGAATGTGGTGTGGAGTATGGGCTTTGCTTTGGCTTCAGTTTCTGTCAGTTACCTGCCAATTGCTGTGCTCACTCAAGGATGCAAGTTGGTACGGATCCACATAGACGCCTCTGGGCCACCTGTGGAGCAGCACCACTCTGACCCCACTGAGCACATCTGGGCTGAGCTCTACTGTGGTGACCACCTCCCTGAAACACACGAGAAAATCACTCACGAGGAGCCTCGAAGACGGATATTGTTCCGTGTTGGAAAATACGCCGCAAAATACCTGTGGAAACCCTTCTTGGTGAGCTCCACTGAAACTAGGGAGGATTCAAGCCACTGCTTCAGAAGACCACAGTGGCTCTCGTTCTTCTTCACATCTGCGAACATATTTAGGTTGTTTTGGTCAAGACTTGACAGAGAAGACTTTTGAAAATGACATCTGATGTAAATATATCTCTGGCTGACATTCTTTTGTTTTTTAGGTCTGATGTAAAAGAAAACATGAGAATGCCACTAAAGGTGAATTAAAAATAAAATATAAAGATGCTAGCTTTTCAATTTTAATTTCCACCCAAGAGACTGATGACACTTAATTCTAAACGTAATCCTTCATGACACTTCTTTACATTAATGTATTTATAAGAGAAGTGCCTGCTTTCTGTCCTCAGCCAGAAAAACATGTTTTGGTTAAAACACAACTGCTTAGTGTTTATCGGTTTCAGCCAGGAAGTCTAACACTATAAAATATTATTTTACCTTTTTGGATAAAACAATGACATGTCGATAAACACACGAAAACAGTAAAAAGTACCAAATACATCAAAAAATAGTGTCGGTGAACGACAAAAAGCGTTTAACTTCCTATGTGTATGTAGCTGCTCATGCTCTGTTTACGGAAACGAATGTTGAAGGACCCCGTTGTACTTTTAGGGAAGCTGCGATAGCGCCTGACTAGAAAGAAAAGAATAGTGTTATCGCTGCGATGCTATAATTACGTATAAAACAGGGTGGGGGGTAGACAAACAGATATCCATAGTTTATATAATCCTTAATACAAAATATGACTTAAAAACATTTATTATAAATATAGACAGGCGTGAGCCAAGACAGAGAAGTTCGGGACCGACCTCAGGCAACGGCGTCGTCGCTGAAGCTCGCTTGTCAAACGCATTTATATATATAACAAATATAGTAATTATTATGGTTTAAATGTTTTAGCCCTTTTCCACTGAACTCCAGTTAGAACCAGACGGTGAACGGAGGATGAGTTTCGAGGCAAAGCGATGTGGAGTCCAGTTCAGTCCTCCCGCCATCGTTTTAATCTATGAACACAAGGAAACTAAACATGTCCGAAAGAGGATTATACCCGTGCGGAAATTCTCGAAATATTCTGGTAAGAAAAGACAATTATTTATTTGTATTTGATTTTAAACTTTTCAGATGTGGGTCCAGGAAAATCTCCACTGCTAGAATTGTTTTTGTTTGTTTACACTGTTATTGTTCGTTTTCTCGCCCTCAAGGCTCTGGATGTGCAACTTGGCGATTAGTTGGTGGCAACTTTATTGCACATCAACTGGATTTAAATGGATATAATGTGCACAACTATAACACGCTGTAAACTGTAAACTGAATGGCTTCAAAGAGGGTCCTTCATTTGTATGAACTATATCAAAAACCTTAATTATTTCAGTTTATATTATATCAAATGTCCTCAAACTGGACAGGGAGACTGCAGCATAAGGTTCTGGGGATGCAACAAAAAGAACACTTGATGGGTACAGGAACATGGGGTAAATAGGGCCCCCCTATAGCTGGCTAATCTGACCCCATCTCTCCTTGACCTCCAGACTACTGCATGGCTGCGGAGCGGCTGAAGAACCACCCTCGGCACAGGGACTACCTGGAGGCCGTGCCCCAGAGCCAGCTGGAGAAGCTTCACCTCATCCTGCGAGACCACATGGAGGGCCTCAGCCTGGAGCGCAGCCTGGCCTCCTTCTGCCTGGACCCCGACGAAGACCTCAACAAACTGGACGACGACGGGCTGGCCCGCAAGAAGGGCCAGATGGACGAACTGTTCGAGAAGAACCGGAGGCGCAAAGACGACCCCGACTTTGTCTACGACGTGGAGATGGATTTCGGGAAGACCACGCAAGAGAAGTGCAGCTGGGACGAAGAGTCAGACGGTGGATTTTAAAACTCAAAATCTGACACGGCTCATAGTGTTTATTTAAAGTCGGGCGGCTCTTTTCAGGAAATATCTTCCTTCACAGTAAAGTATCGATAAGCTGCCAGTTTATTAGGTACAGGTATCTATATATAGCTGATGCAGTCCGATGCAGCGACTCAACCTCCCATGTTCTGTTTTTGTGTTTCGGAGCCGTGTTGACTCAATGTTGTGAACATTTGGCAGCTAGTTAAAGCGACACTATTCTGCCCACCTCATTCACAATCAATATGGGTGGATTGTATATTAAACATAAGATAAGATTCAACATATCTGCAGAGTAAAGCGCTCAAAATGTCCCTAAAGTTGAACTAAAACGGTTTCAACGAACAGGGAACACTGTAACCTCCATGAAGGTTACATTTGCAGCTTGATGGACGTAATAAGAATTAAATCTTAGTTGGTTGAACCCAATGAAGTGGCAAGTAGTGTTTTGGATTTGAGTGGAAGTGGATCCTTGTACTACAGAGAGATTACAGCATTCAGCTCCCATTTGAAGCCGTTACTAAATAACCGCAGCAATAAAAGACATTACGTACCAACGTCAGGTATCATTTGGGCTGAAAGGACATTTTAAAAACACACAAAACATTTCATTAAAAAAAAAAAGTCAATGACTGAAATAACGCATGAATAATAGTGAATATTTATTTGTTATAAAATACTGAATTTTACAAAATACAAAGACTTTGGCTCGTTTATTTTGTGGCTTTACAACCGAACGTGTTATTCACAGTTGAATAGGAAAGAAGATAGTACAATCCTATTAAATACAATTTGAGTGCACACCAATAAGTAAGCAATACAACATATATATTCTTTGGAGAAAAAAAAAAAAGAAAAACGGTGTCCACAAAATATTGTTTGATATCATACAAAGATAGATGTGTGTATTATATACTGCATTTCCATATGGTTTAAAGTGGTGCGCTATGGCAGAGCTTTAAAGGAGATCAACTACGTCATAAAACCAAGCCTGCGGTTTCAAACCTCTTCTGGGGACATTTCATTCAAAGTGCTTAAATACCTCATTCAGTTGACGAGACACTGACTGACCATTAGTACCAAAATACATTCAAACATGTCACAGGTTCTTTGAAAATTGATAAACAATACACTTACATTGCTTTGCGTGTTTTGGTTTCAGATAATCCCCCAAAAAAAATGTTTGACACCGGTATCAATTGCAGTCCTTTGTGCAGTGCTGATGTTTTCCCTAAAGAGGTAGCTAACTGAAAAATCGGACACATTATTCCTTTTACCGTCAGGCGTTTTAAAAATCGTTACTTCTCAGCAGGCTTTCGATTCAAAAATAGTCCTTTTATAAAATGTATATATTTCAAGTAAGCTCGAGCCCCAATCCAAGATTTATGAGTATGCCAGTGATGATAATATACATGGAAAAAAAAAAAAAGGAAGGTCGTTGTGATTGGGAGGAGAGATAATGGTGCTACAAGTGTAGCTGGACTCCGAATCTGGATTAGGCCTTTTAAAAAAAAAGAAGAAAAAAAAGCAGTATGACCCACCAAGTCGATGGAGTTATAGGATCTGAATATATCTATATATGTATATACAGATATATATCTATGTATATATCTATATATACACACACACACACACACGTTACACTATTAACTACAACAACAATGCATACATTATTAAAGAATAACTTCAGTATTTTTCAACCTGGACCTTTTTTCCCCCATGTTTTGGTCTCTGACCAACGGGGAGAAGATCTTTTGTAATCGGTCCAGTGTTGATGGAGAACTCTGCAAACAGGGTGCCGTGAAGTCGCTCAGGGGAAACTCCTCACCACCGACAGACTCGGAGTGTTGTTATTAAGTGTCTGACAAAATAATGGAACGAACCCAACGGAGAAAAACTTGATCCGGTCCGTTTGTTATTGTGAATAAATGGAGGCGAAGTCTCGCTTTATTTTTCTCAAACCCAACAAAGTGACTCTTCTCTCCAACTCTCACTTGCTCTTCCGCCGAGGCTCCGATAGACACGACGACAAACAGAGCGGTTTGTTTCTCTGTCGGGGTTCCTTCCATGATGTCCTCTGACACTTCGAATAACAATCTGTCTGCAGCGTTCTCCTTCACTACGGGACCAATTTAAAAAAATGCGTTTCCCCATTAGTCACTTAGTAACCGGATGAACGACTATGTCCCGAAAAGTTGTCACTTCATATCTCTGAATGCAAGTGAAGAAGACCGCGTACAGGAGGTTTCTTTTGTTCCATCAGTCACTTCGACACAATACGGTCCTAAAATCGGGTCCGAGTTGAAAAATATCCTCGTTACCCTTTACGTATTTTTGAAAGCAAGAACCCTCATTTCTTCTTCTTGTCTTGGGTGCACCTCGGACAAAACCTGAGAGGTTTGAGAGCAGAGGGGGGAAATATGTTAAAGCACAGAGGTTAATCATAAGGTATCTGTATTAATAATCAGAATAAGTATTAATAATTAAAAGTTCTTACCATTTTCCTTTGGGTTTTGAGGCGAGATCAACACAAGCAAAGTGAAACCACTCAATCGGACACTGGGGGATGACAAACAATGTCATTATTAGGAACAGCTTGCAAGAACCAGGCGGTCAAACTGGTTCCCGACAGCGAGAAAGAAACACACTTACATCTGGGTTATCGCATCCGATCATCTCTCCGTACGACACCTGGTGGCACAGGCAGTACGTCGGCTCGTTGGGATCGACCGGCATGTCCAAAACGTCCGACGGCTGCATCGGCAGGAGGGCGTCACTAACGTCTGGGCTAGAAGTCCCACGGAAAACACAGCGAATTATTAGAATTAAAAAAACACACAAATGAGTCATTCGGTAAAGCCGTGACCTTAATGAGCCACCGGCCCAAACATACCTGTTTTTGATCTTTTTCTTTTTGGGAGAATCGTCATCAGAACCTTTCCTTGCTCTTCCTCTGGATGCCCGCTTCTCTCTCAGCCCCCGGGATTCACCCTCTGCGGGAAATGTTGATAACGGTTTTGTTAAAATGTGCGTGGATCCGTTTCGTCTGCTGGCCGAAAGCCTCGAGGAGACGCGACTCACTTTTCACGGCTCTTCCTTCGGTACTTTCGTAGCCGCTCATTTCCAGTTTCTCCTTCAGCTCGTTCTCAAACCGCGCCAGATCTGCATCCAGCCGGCGGATGTGTTTGTCCACCTGCAGGGAAGAGGATTTCACGTAGAACCTGAATTTGTGTATAGTTTCATTTGCAGACTGGGAATATACTTTATGAAAACCAGTAAGTACAATAATGTGTGACTTAAAAGGATAGTTTGAAGGGAGGTTGTATGAGGTACTCGTCCACAGGCAGGGTATTAATTACAGTAGATGGCGGTCAGCACGCCCAATTTTGAGAAATGGACAGAAGACATGTTTTAGATACTTCAAAAAGGCACCAGACTCCACTGAGAAAAACTGTCATTTTACCACGGAGAGCACAGAGTTGCTGGTTAGTTTTTATTTGTGTTATTCTGTGACTTTGTTTTAAAAGGGTTAGTTCCGAGTCACCAAAGTCACACAATAACAAACAAAGCCACTGATGGACACCTTGGTAGACAAAATTACTGTTTTTGTCAAAAGGGATAACGGCTTCAGTTCCCTGTCAGAAAAGTGTGTCTGACAAAGTAAATGTGTGAAAATATTCACAAAAAATAAGATTATTTTAGGTGTCTAAAATACATCCACAGCAAAACATTAATTTGCTCCTGTGCTGGTTCTCCTGTCTGTTTCTCCAAACTCCATCTACTGTAGTAAAACACTGACGATGAAGAAGCTGTTACAAACACACTTTTGCTGTAACGCTCGTCTCCAACATGTTGACATTAGAAAATCTTTAGAAAAGTGAATCTATAACCGCGCCAGGAAACTGACCATTTCGTACGTCTGCATTGCGAGCTGAACTTTGTCATCGCTGAACTCTTTGCACTTGCTGTAGGCGCTCTGGATCTTCTGCAGGTGTTCCACTCTCTGCTCTGAGGCCAGGTTCTTCACCTTCGCGATGTACTCGTCAGCCAGTTGGTCGATCTCTCCTTTCTTTTCTGCACAACAACAACACGATTATTATAGCGATGGCAAACCTGCACGACTACGTAGATGTTTTCAGTTATCGTAGCTGAGAAATATTCTTCCACAGCAGACTTTTTGACAAAGTAGGAAATCCACAAGTGTAATTAATGACAATTTGGGTATATTTTCCAGGTTTACTGGGACAGTTAAAAGAGCTTTGCCATTGTTAATGCTGCTAGTTACACGTGGGCTAAATCCCTATAACTGACATTAAAAAAGGTATATATTCTTTGTTCAGGTGAATGCTGGGTGGTGCTCTGCTGTGAATAAGTCATCAAACTTTAGCTCAGTCTGTGCACACTGACCTGAGAAGAGGTTTAATCTGGTAGGGAGCGGGGGGGGGGGATTTCAATAAATATAGCATTAGGATAATATTAACTTTATGAGGTTAAATGCTCACCTTCAGTCCTATTGTCCAGGTCCCGCATCAAAGTAAAGTTTCTCTGCAGCTCACATGGTAGGTTTTCAATACCTAGAGAAGAAATCGACATCAGGGTGAAGGGAGGCCGAGAGAGAGATTCCATACCTAACACACTTTACTTATTTATCTACTTTATCAATGTAGTGTCCCTTTTTTGTCACTTTTCCATGACTTTAAACCAGATTTCCATGACCAAAGATTTAGTGAAATCCGGGTGTAAACATGAAAAAGTGAGTAAATGTAGTATTTAAACTAACAATGAGAATACAAAGCATACAGTAAACCTTAAATGACAAATGAATGAGAGACAATAGTTTGATTAAAAGAATAAACATTCATATAGATGCCTGTATGGATGCCTGCTTATATTTTGAGCATCTTTCTTTTAAAAAGCATATTAATTATTTCAAACTCAGCGTAAATGAACGTCGTGAACACATGAATATAACACATTTCCATGATTTTTCCAAAAACTTTTGGGATTTTATTTTTTTCAAGGCCTGGAAATAACCATTTTAAAATTCCATGACTTTTCCATGACCGTAAGAACCCTGTAACTGACTCTCAGAGACAATTTCCTTTAACACCGTTGCACATCTTTTCATTTCTTATTAAAATTGACTTGCTACTTTTATTGTATAATATATACTTGTTTTAAAGTACTGTTATCTGTTTGTTGTTCACCATATTTAACTTTAAATTGTGTCTCGATTATTGCACTATTTGTATTGTTTTTATTATTTGTATTGTTTTATTCTATGTTTATTATGCACCTTTCATCCAGTCAAATGATGGGGAACAGCGTGTGTAAAGTTCAAAACGTGTGTGTAAAGTTGTGAAACACACATTAAATGTGTCACCCTTTGTAAATGCATTAATGTTAGTGGTTTCAGAGGTATGGTGTTAAAGCATCGGGGGGGGGGCGCATTTCACTAACCCCGCCCCCCCACACCCCGGCGGGCAACGGCTAACGCGGTTATCAACAGGTTGCAAACACGCGCTACCTGCCGCCCTGAAGCAAACACACGCACACGTTATCACTCAAATAGACAGAATTTAAAAAGTGTTAATAACAAAACTAATAACGCGTGTGACGGCAACATTATTTTTAACAAACCCCTTGTAAAAACCCGTTGCTTGGTTTCTAGGTCACCCAGTTAGCTCGCAAGCTAGTGACATAACAGCTAACTAGCTCTCGTTGCTTCACGCGCCGCGAAGCAAGAAAGTGAGTCGATGCAGTAAAACTGACCCATAAAACACACGCGAGACGTTCTCAATATTCATATAAATACGGTTCGTCCCCGGGTACTCACTGTCGAGGTAATGCTCCAAGTAAATGGCCGTCGCCATTTCTGGTTAGCTATTAAGCTTCTGCGTTATTCTCGTTAGCTCTAAAAAAACAAAACAACAAAAAAAAAAGAAAAAAGCGCAGTTGGTTGGTCGGAGAATTGGTGCGCTTGTTTTGTGACCCTGGGTCGTCCCGTCGGTTAGCGGCTTGGAGATACTTGATGGCGGTAATGAAACGCCGCCCGCCCGCCCGCTGCTGCTTAGCGGTCACGCGGAATCCGTTTCCACCCAGCGCACGTGCACCGCGGACGAGCAAGCGACGTCACAGGATACAACTTTTTCTGCTGCGAGAGAGAGTTGGTGACGCGCATGCGCAGCGGAGAGCGGTCACCTGACCGCATCTGTCAGATAAAACTTTCCTCAGATGAATCGATATGTAGTTATCGAACCGGATCTTTACTGCTAAAGTGCTTTTTTACAGTAAATTAACCGGATTTCAATCTAAATAAAATATAAATAAGATTACATTAAATGTATTTTGTATAGCCTAAAATCACAAATTACAAATTTGCGTCAGAGGTATTTACAGTCTGTACACATACGACATCGGTTCAGGAAAACTCCCCTCCAAAAAACCGAGAGTGGTAGTAGTAATTAGTACTTTATATTTCATAATTATTACTTTACCTCATAATTTTTACTTTTTAATCTCAGAATTATAACTTTTTGTCTCATAATTTCAATTTTGTATCTGATAATTGTGACTTCTGATGTCATAATTATGACTCCATCTCATAATTATGACTGTATGACTTTATATCTCAAAATTATGACTTTATATCTCGTAATTAGGATTTTATATATCGTAATTAGGATTTACCATGGGGACATATTTACTTATTCACTGGACTAATAAATCCCTCAGTGTGAACTTTACTCCAGGAAAAGATAAACAGCTGTTCGCTGCATTGACAACCATGTAAATCATTTGATGGTTGAGGTTCTGTGTAGTATGGAAGCCCATTACAGTAAAAGAAAAGTAATAGGAAAGTAGAGATGCACCGAGCGTTCGGCCCATAATTATGACTTTATCTCATCATTTAAACTTTTTATCTCATAATTATGACTTTGTATCTCATCATTATGACTTTGTATCTCAGAATTACAACTTCATATCTCAGAATTAGGACTTTTCACCTCATAATTATGATTTACCATGAGAGTATATTTAAGTTTTCATCTCATTTCTTTTCTTTTACGGTCTAAATGGGCTTCCCTACTCTCTTTGGTAATATATCCATCCGCACTCCAGCAAGACGAACGAGCGCGCCCGCGCTGCGTTCGCGCGCACTTTCCAACGCTGTCAGCTGACAGGTTACGTCATTCAAAACAAACGCCTCCATCTCCCGAAGAGACTGACGCTAAAAAGCGCCGCGGGCGGGGCGTTAAGGGCAACTACCGAGCGGTAAGTAAGCGGCTCTACGGGGCCGTGTCCAATCGGGTTTATCGGTCAAGCTTCTTTTTGACTCCGAGGAGGGCGTCGTCTTCTTTTTTGACTTCGTACGTCTCACTTCCGGATTTTTGCTGCCTCCTTCACGAAAGCCTTCCATCTTTTTTTTTTTTTCCTTCATAAAACACACACCCAAATCAAGTAAGTATCCCAAAATGACACTCTGCCTTCACAGACGCATGCGTTGTGTTTTTAAGCTAGTCAGCGGTGAGCATCCTCAACTAGTGCGACGGATCGAAACCCCACGTGGGACATTAACGTCACGCACGAAACGTCGTTTAAGCTAGTTAGCTAGCGAGCTAACCTCGGCTCGTGTCAGACAACAATAACAAGAGACCAGCCGTTACCGTTAGGCCAGCTAGCTGCCATGACAACCACGACATCCGCGCGACTAGTTCATTGAGTGTCGGTCCTGGTAAACGTTCGTAATATTAGATAATAAAATAAAATAATAATTAAAGAAAAATATCAATATAATAAATAATAATAATAATAAAGAAGAAGAATATAATAAATAATCATAAAGAATAACAATATAATACATTATAATAATAATAATAATAATAATAATAATAATAATAATAAAGAATATCAATATAATAATATACAAATAAAAATAATAAAGAAGAAGAATATATAGCTTTTCTGTTTTTAATTCTGAAGTGTGTGTGTGTGTGTGTGTGTGTGTACTTAGTGCTAACAGTCACAAGGTTAGTTTTGGCTGTGCCACGCCCGGTAATGAGATGAGATCTTTATGAATTATATATAAGCTTAGAAAGCACCAGAAATAAATAATAGGAGCGACATAGACAACCATTAGGAGTAGACTAGAAATAGAAACCAGGCAAGATCATTTTGGTAAAGTGACTAAACGCAGCAGAGTCAACAAGTTTATGTAAACAATGTACCCCAGGCTGGTGTCAATGATACAATAATGTGACTCAGTGTTTATATCAATATACAGAATATTTTTCAAGAGAGTCAATGTAACACAATAACATAATAAAGTTATGATGCAGTATGGGATAAGATTCATAGTATAAGGTGTAGTAGTAGTATACTAATATAGTAGTATGGTGTAACATAGTATATAGTTGAACATAATGTAAGATTTTACATTATATATAGTATGGAGAATAATATATAATTGAATCAAATATAATATGGTATCATATTGTATTTTATTATTTAGTTTATTTAACAAAAGCTATGTATAATAAACATACATTTACACATATAATACATGGAATGTGAACAATATTACAAACAAAGTATACATTACAGACAACAAGCGTTCTAAAATACTGGTCACTATGTACAATACTATACAATAATATATACTATGTATTTTCGCAAAATAAAAATTAATGATTGCATTGTATAGTATGGTATATAATCAGTTCAGTCCATTACTGACAGATGCTGACCGACGTGTATACATACACCGCGTTCCACATTATTATGCAAATTACACTTTGCTCAGATTTTCCTAAATAGTAATGCACAGTCAGTCAGTATCATTTTCAAGTCATCAACTGTTAGAGTACAAGTCAAATTCTATTGAACAAACCTCCTAATGATAACAGTATTTTTTTCAAAAATAAAAAACTCAAAATGCAGTGTTCCAAATTATTATGCAGAATTTCAGAATTTCAGAGTTTCAAGATATTTTATAGGTTGTAAAGAACAACAAATTGTCATTTGTTGAATTTGCAGCATTAGGAGGTCATATTTACTGAAATCAAGAAAAGTTTGAATCAAAAACATCTTAACAGGTCAAGTTACATGTTAACATAGGACCCCTTCTTTGATATCAACTTCACAATTCTTGCATCCATTGAACTTGTGAGTTCTTTGATAGTTTCTGCTTTAATGTCTTTGCAGGATGCCATAATAGCCTCCCAGAGCACCTGCTTGGATGTGAACTGCCTTCCACCCACATAGATCTTTTGCTTGATGATGCTCCAAAGGTTCTCAATAGGGTTAAGGTCAGGGGAAGATGAGTTTCTCTCCTTTTATGCCCATAGCAGCCAATGCCCCAGAGGTATTCTTTGCAGCATGACATGGTGCATTGTCATGCATGAATATGATTTTGCTACGGAAGGCACGGTTCTTCTTTTTGTACCACAGAAGAAAGTGGTCAGTCAGAAACTCTACATACTTTGCCGAGGTCATTTTCACACAGTCAGGGACCCTGAAGGGGCCTACCAGCTCTCTCCCCATGATTCCGGCCCAAAACATGACTCCGCCACCTCCTTGTTGACGTCTCAGCCTTGTTGGGACACGGTGGCCATTCACCAACCATCCACTACTCCATCCATCAGGACCATCAAGGGTTGCACGGCACTCATCCGTAAACAAAACAGTTTGAAAGTTAGTCTTCATGTAGTCCTGAGCCCACTGCAACCTTTTTTGCTTGTGAGCTTGGTTTAGGGGTGGCCGAATAACAGGGTTAAGGACACTTGCAAACCTCTTGAGCATCCTACATCTTGAAGTTCGCGAGACTCCAGAGGCACCAGCGGCTTCAAACACCTGTTTGCTGCTATTCAATGGCATTTTAGTGGCTGCTCTCTTAACCCTACGCATTTGTTTGGCAGAAATCTTCCTTATTTTGCCTTTGTCTGAACGAACCCGTTTGTGCTGTGAATCGGTGACAAATGTCTTCACCGTCCGATGATCACGCGCAATTCTTTTGGAAATATCCAATGTTGTGATACCTTGACCAAGGTATTGCACTATTTGCCGCTTTTCAGCAGCAGAGAGATCCTTTTTCTTCCCCATTTTGCCTGAAACATGTAGCTTGCTTAATAATGTGGAACATCCTTCTTAAGTAGTTTTCCTTTGATTGGACTCACCTGGCAAACTAATTATTATTATTAGTATTTGGATGATTTCAATCATCCAAATAGCCCTGAGACACAATACCATCCATGAGTTTCATTGAAAAACCAAAAAATTAATGTTTATGACCCTTAAATACAATTTGCCTAATAATGTGGAATATAATGTGTATATAAATATATATATTATTGTTTTAGGTGTTGCTTATAAGATGGCTGTGGTAAAGAGCGGTTGGCTCCATCGACAAAGTGAGTACACATATTAACAGTTTACGGACAATAAGCAATCATAAAGCAGTTTAAAGATGCTGCCACCATTTGTTGTGATGTGCTTTGTGAAGAAATCCCGACTGTATTATGTTCCCATCACAGGCACCATACTGCGGCGCTGGAAAAGGAACTGGTTTGACCTGTGGATCGACGGGAGCCTCGTGTTCTACAACGATCAGCAGCGGTGCGACTTGGAGGACGACCTCCACATGAGGGTCGACTGCATCAACATCCGCAGCGCCGCCGCGTGTCAAGGTGCTCGTCGCCATCGTCCGTCACCGGCACGACGTTTTGTTCATATTTCATATTTTTAAATGACCTCGCCTCTCTTGTTTGTTCTGCCTCTCAGAGCTCAACCCACCGGAGGGGAAGATGCGCGATGCCTTGCTCCAGATCGTGTGCAGGGACGGCCGGGTCATCAGCCTGTGTGCGGAGAGCGCGGATGACACTCTGTAAGTCTTTATTGTCACCTTGATGCATTATTTTGGCCGCTCTGGTTTTTTTCAATTATTCTTGTGTTTATATTTTCAGAAAAGATGTTACTTTAAATGTATCTATTGCACTTCTGTCCATCCTGGGAGAGGGATCCCTCCTTTTTTGTTTTCTCCCTGTTTAAATACTTTTTGGGGGGAGGTTTCCTGTGCCGATGTGAGGGTTCTGGGACGGAGGATGTCGTCTGTGTACAGACTGTAAAGCCCTCTGAGGCCGATTTGTGATTTTGGGCGATACAAAATAAATGTAATGTGATTGAATCCTTAGTTTCCACTCTGTGCTGCAGGGCGTGGACCATGGCGCTCCAGGATGCCAGAATTAATGCGGTGAGTTTCTGCTCCATCTTGCATTGTCTTTAGGTTTTGATTTGTTACCAAAATAAGAGCAGGACGTTGTCTCTATCTTATTAATGAATGAGCTGTGACTTAAACTGTTAGAAATAAATGATTTCCCTGATCCAAAAACAGGCTTGGACCATAAAACTGGCGGTGTGAAACAGCTCTCATATTGTTTGTCATATTATACATCTATGTTTGTCAGGTGATTGCTACACCTGAGATCGTCTTTACACAAGAAGTGAGGCCGTCCGCTCCTCCCCCCTATTGTCCCCCACCTCAGGTAAAAGGAATAAACAGTATGAATATGCAGCGTATCCTCACGCAGCTGTTCGTACGATATCTTACAAAAATGTTACTCCTCAGTTTACGGGCGCTTTCCAACGAGTTCAGCAACGCTCGTCAATGTTTCCGCTCGTTACACGCACACGGCCTTTTCAAAATAAACTTCAATTTTTTTTGCAAGGAAACAACTCGGTTAGGTTTAGGCAGGAAAATAAACGACTCGGTGACTACGGACGTCATTTAAGTTACGTGACAAATAAATCAACGTCGACTCGTCTTTTCACGCGCAGCGCAAACGTACATCGATACTTCCTGGTAATGATTACGTACGATTTGCTTTCGTGGGAACCGCCTGGCATGCGACGAGAATGTGTTAACAGTTTAGTGTCGCACAAAAAGAGCCGTCGGTGACGTGCCCGCGTTTTTCAAGCCTCGACGTTTGTCAAGTAGAGTTGAGATCCCAGAAGAGCTGCCCATGGTGGAATGCATCTATACTGGACTATAAGATCGGGCCAGGGAACACGGGGCGAATATAGACAATTAGTACAACCTAAAAGTAGATTTTTGCATTGTGCATTGTGATTTTAATAACCAAAGGGTAATATGTAATGATGGCTCTGTTAAATAGAAGCCCTGGGCAGGAGAAAACGGATAACAATGTACTGAGCAGGAGGAAACGGTTAGACGTCTCCTCATAAATTAGTACTGAGCAGTAAGGCCCAGGCGTCAAGGGTGAGGTAATCAAGTTCCTCTTTTCGAAGTCAAGGTGTGTGTTTTAAACTGTTTTTCAGAACGATGAAATTGAGCTACTGGTAGGAGGATGTGAGGGAGGGGGGGAATTGTAACTGAACGATAAAACAAGAGACGTTTCTTTTCCTCAACAAACTAATCAGACTCGGCTCTGTGAATCTGTGACATGGATAGTTATCAAGGAGCAGACGAGCATCGTTAAAGGCTTGCACATACGGGAAATCAAAGTACAATATGCATTGTCACCTTTTTTAGTTTAGTTTTTTTCTTCAGGGAAAAACAATACACAGTTGGAGCTTAGCACCACCTTCTGGTGTATTTAAGAGCTCCGCTAAACGGTGTTTGTCTAATCAACACTGGATCGCTTGTCTCTCTGGTCACATGAAGCGCTCTCCAGCACGGCGGCCCACAGATGCTCAACAGTGGCTCTTTGTGTTGTCGTTGTTCCAGCAGGTCTACGCTCCGGGTCCGTACGGACAGTACGTCGGACCTCCACCGCACGCCACACAGATCGTGTACTCTCCCGACGGGCAGCCCGACGCCTTGGACCACCCCGTTATTCCGGAACGCCACTGGGAAGACGGAGGCGGCGTGGCGATGGGAGTGCTCGCAGGAGCGGCAACCGGTCTGGCGATCGGCTCCCTCTTCGCCGTCTTCTAACGTCTCGGTTAACGTACGTCTAGTAAGCGCACCACCCCCACGCCTTTTTGGTTTTTGTTTTGCAGCATTCGGCTTCTTCTCTGTGCCATCACATGAGTCGGAGTGAAATGCGTCTGACTATGAAGAATGATTGTGATGGTCAGTGATCTGCTCCCTATGTGTCCTTATATAAATACCGTCAGCACTTTCTCATATGCCCTACTTGTGGCAGTCTCCTACTCTCTCTGTGATGTCTAAATATGAATGTTATTTAACCAAAAGAAAATACACAACAATTACTCCATTTTTAAACAGGTACAGTGTGACTCATCTAGGGTGAGAAATGGAATATAATATCAAGTGCCGTAAAAGTCGGGTTACAAGGCGCTTCTACCTCAGCTGGGTGTCCCCACTGTAGCAAGCTAGCAGCAGCGCAAGCTAGCGTTGCTGCTAGCTAGCGCTGCTGTAGCTCCCCGCTGCTGTAGCCAGCGCTGCTGCTAGCTAGCGCTGCTTCTAGCTCCCCGCTGCTGCTGCTACTGCCCGCGTCCCCTCTGCCCGAGTCTCGCTACCTTCGGTCGTTGTTGGGGGAGCTAGCGGAGCGCTAGCAGGAGTGCTAGCAGGAGCGCTAGCTGGCTACAGGGGGGAGCTAACGGGGACACTGACCGAAGGTAGTAGCGGCTTGTAACCCGACTTTTACAGTATGTTTTCTTTACTGTATTTAAGCACCTGGAGGTAAGACTCACTGTGTTTGCGTTAGCTTTAGGATGACGAGCCGTTTATATATTTACGCAAAGTGTTTCTCTACGGTGGCCCAGAACGGCCAAAACCAAACGCCGGCTCTAGATGGGGGGATGTTCCCATGAAGTTCTCCCACACGCTTGGCAATTGATTGCAATCCGCAACCTCACCGCTAGATGCCGGTTAAAAACCTTCATGCTACATCTTTCATAGAGATGCACCGGTTGCGATTTTCTGGGCCGATTTTTCTTTCTTTCTTTCTAAGAATTATAATTCTCAGCGTAAACAAAACACTTTTTTCTTTCATGAAAGTTTTTTTTTTTGGGACCTGCAGGTGTTACAAATTGCCTCCCGGGTGAACACGTGTGTAAACTTCACCGGCAAAAAAACCCCCTGGCTATATGAAGTTGATCGGCCGAACGGTGCATCTCTACTTTTTAGAGTTATTTCAATGAGAGGAAAGACACTTCTCCGTTTATGTTTATGTTCATTTTAGGTCCTCGCTGTTTTTCCACGTTTGTTTCTGATTCATGGAGCACATTTGTATATATTTGCAGAATTACCGTAATAGCATCAATTGGTGCATTTATTTTTTTCCTTTTATTTTGTTTTTGTGTTCACCTCTCTGTACTGTACCTTTTTACTTTGTTTTACACGTGTTACTCGTCTGTTTAAGTTGTGAATATATGCAGTGTTTCTTTAGCTCCTCGGGTTATTTGTGGTGGAGGCGGGCTGAGACACACACACACACACACACACACACACACACACACACACACACACACACACACACACACACACACACACACACACACACAGCAGTAATCACTTACATTTTAGCATTTTTGGGGTGGGATCTGGTTGTGATGGATGTGCGATGATGTCACCACCACCAATAAGTCGACGCGTGAGGAAACACTGGATGTGCTTTGAAGTGAAAAGGGACTCCTAACTCATACGTGCACTCTTTATGGTCATGTTTTCATTGGCAGCTGTTGAACCAGACTTTTCTTGTTTGTGTTTTTTTTTATTATTTGGTTTTCATTTCAATAGGTTCGTGACTTAAATCAGGTCTTTTATTTTTCACTCCAAAGGTCCGATTTCTTTCCATCGTTCGTGTTAATTGTGAGCGCGTTTATTCGCTTTGGAAAAAGCAACTCCTGCTCCAAAGATAAACATGTTTGTTCTGCTGTTCATAGAAACTGCACATCTTTATTAATAATGACTCTCTCACTACGAGACGCTTAAGATTGAATTATTTCATTGCTTTGTGCAAGCAGCGTAACAGCGTGATGTAATTTTTATATATATTTCCCCTATCAAATGTACTAACTAGCTTATGAGATCATAAGCTAGTTAGTACACTTGATAGGGGAAATATAGAATACACAAATATGATAGTTAACAGATGTATTTTCAACAATTAAATATATATATGTTCACAAAGTTAATAAAGACTCGTGTTGTTTCTGTGCTGTTTATTTTAACCCTGAGACGTTCGTTCACAGAACATGTCGCGTATACATTCATCGTGCAACTCCCAACTTAACCAGTTTTATTTATGTAACCAGCAGCTGACCTTATGACCTCTAAAACCCCAAAAGAACCCCAATAAGCACATCGACTCAACTGAGACCGGACGCTTGAATCTGCCACACTTCTGTCTGATATCAGTTAACACGATATACACAGGATATATATATATATATATATATATATATATATATATATATATATATATATATATATATATATATATATATATATATATATATATATATATATATATATATATATATATATATACTGTAATTCACATCACACAGTATCCGACTACAAGGGTCTGAAAGTTTAAACTGTAGAAGTGCAGATGATTTACACACAGACGGCATTTACAAATGCTTAAAAAAAAAGTACAATATTTTATATAATTTAGGAACTCAATAGAAACCCAGAAGGCCCATTTAAAGCTGGAGAAGATCACTTTGTGTACAGAGAAACAAAAATAACAAGTAAATGGTTATTCACATGTTTAAAAGAGAGTCAGTTTTCATAAATTTGACAGTATAAATATATAAAAGCCAACCCCGAAACAAGAAAGTCTACATTAAGAGGCATGTAGTGTTGAAAATATGCGTTGACCCGCTGCGGCGTGACCGTCTATTATACATATTTTAGAACAGTGACGGTGGTCTTTAAAACAAAATAAAGATCATCATCACCGCTTTGGTTTGAGACACGCCAAATAAAACAGAGGAAACCGAACAAATGTGAAGATGTAAACACGAGCGACAGCGGAGCGATAAGTTAGTGATGAATAGTGCAGTTGATTAATTGATTAGTTTGGGGGGGAGGGGGGGGGGGGGGCGTCAATTAAGATTCTGATCATCGATTAATCATTTTGGTCACAGATTTTTTTTTAAAGATGGGTTGTATGAGGAACAAGAGCGACGTAAAGCAAAGTGATGTTCTGTGTGGACGTACTTTAGACTCCTAAAAGAATCCATCAGTTCAAGTGAACGCTATATTTAGAATATCTTCACCTCTTTACCTTGATGTCTGACACCTTTCTGACTGACCTGAAGCTGTTATCTCTGCTCTCACACCAGACTCCATTCACTAAAACAGATTTAACCTCTCAGAGCTCAGCAGCTGCTGCTCCACTGCCTCGATCGGTTAGTTCGTTTGTGATATTGCGTGACTTTGGTGTTTTAAAAAGGTTTAGTTCAGATTCACCAAAGTCACACAATAACAAACTAACTAACAGATGGATGCAGAAGTAGAGCAGCAGCTCCTGAGCTCTGAGAGGTTAAATCAGTGCTTTAGTGAATGGAGTCTGGTGTGTTTGAAGAGAACATATATTACGGCTTCAGCTCCCGTCAGAAAGGTGTGTCTGACATCAAGATAAAGAGGTGAAGATATTCTAAATAAACTGATAGAGATTCTTTTAGGAGTCTAAAATACGTCCACACAGAACATCACTTTGCTGCAGAAGAAGCTCATACAGACACACCTCTAAACATCCAAACTTTAATATGAGCTTACATTTCTATTGCTTCACATCTTCATGAATATATTTGCTTTTAACGCGAATCGGATTATGTAATCTAAAGAGCTTTCTGACACGAGAGATTAATCGAATGATCAGAAACATAATTGACGGTGAAAACGTCTGTCGCCTACGGTAAAGAGCAAGAAGCGTCACATCAGCCTTCTTGACCAAAATCCTCCGTAAACTTCTTCAGCTTCTCCAAGTCCTGCTCGTTCACCGTGGGCTTGGTGCTGGTGAGCGACCGCAGCATGTCGGGCTGCGGGTGAGAGAAACGACCACACGGGTGAACAATGAGCGCCGGTCACCGGACTCTCCTCCACGCGCCCCCGAGAACAAAAAATGTTTTTCCTCACCATGGACACGACCGGCTCCAGGAGCTTCTCCCCGGGGACGTCCATCCACGTCATCTCGATGGCGTCGGGATCGCCCGGCGAACACGGAGTGAGGAGGTCCTCCACCACCACGTCGGGGTTGTTCCACGAAGACCCGCGGACCTTCATCCAGGTAAAGACAGAAAGAAACACGAGTTTGAGAACGAGGAAGTATTGAACTACTTCTGGAATTAATAATGTCTATTTAGTGTCGCCCCACTAGTGAACTCTCTCGTTAGCATTTAGATAAGAACATTGACAGGTTTAACTATTTGTACTTAAAGTGTCTCGAAGATTTACATTTAAATTAATGTAACACAATGAAAGGAAATATTTATATATTTGCAGTGTTAAGAACTTGTAGAATGCTGTATTGTAAATATTTTTTCTCCGTTTGATACACACAAACAAATGAAAAACAGTTCTGAAAAATACCACGTTAGCATTGAATTTTCTTTTTTTAGACTCAAGACTAATGATCTTAAACTAAAATATTCATTCTAAAACAACCAGGGCTGAAATCTTATGGGTTGACACTTTAAAACCCAACAACAGCAATAGAGATAACTGCAGTGATTCATAAACGATGACAATCTTGGGTTCCACTTCAATACAATTATTATAATAGAGTATTAAAACATGCTCCCCACATTCCTACAGTACACTTCCACCTGTTTGTAATCAGAAAATATCAATAAAGACGTAACTGTGTGAGTTTATGTGTTGGCAATTTTATTGCTAAGGGATCCTTTTGTTTTAATAAATAAAGCTCTCATAGTTTTTATTTGATAGGATCGAGCTGAGAGGAAATGAGCTGCACAATATGAGAGAGAGAGGAGAGGTGAAATAAAATGAAATATGAGGGAAAGCAGAGATAATAAATCAATAACGGCCAGGACAGCTGCAGGTGGATTCACCATGGAAGGAGCAATGTCGCCCTCTGGTGGCGGTTTGCATTCAAAGCACAGAGGGAGAATGCTGGTAGTAATTATACAGTTTCAGTGTGCATAATACACCATAATTTATGAATACATATACATTTATATCTATACAATCAGAGGAGTCGCCCCCTGGTGGACATGAGAGAGAATGCAGCTTTAAGACACTTCCACCTTGGCTTCTCTTTTCACAACAGGAGGTTTCCGCCTGGCCAGAATGCTTTTCTGACTATTCTGACCCACAATCCTCTGCTCAGTGGATAAATATACGAGCAAGAGGGTCTTTTGGGCTATTTCGAGGGTGTTCCAGATATCAAAGCAATCCATCCCAATAGGTGTCGAGTTTTTCTTTACCTTTTTGAAGTGCGTGGAGGACTGCACCTTCCTGACTGGCTGCATGAGGGCGTCCCTCACGATGACGCTGACGTCCGCCCCGGAGTAGCCCTCCGTCTTTTGGCCCAAGGTGACGAAGTCGGCCTCCGTCAGGCTGCTGGGGGTGGAGCCCAGGTGCAGCTTGAACATGAAGGTGCGGGCGTGCGCCTCGGGCAGCGGGATGTAGATCCTCTTCTCAAACCTGAGAGAACCGAAAAAGATGAAAAATCAGCCGTCACGAAGCATTCGACCTCTTGAGGGATTTATATATTTCAGTTCTGTGCCTCTGACATGGATGTTGTGTGTCTAACTTGTCTCTACCTTGTTTTTCGTCCATTATATTTGATCCCTCATTTCATTTGCTTTGTGTGTGTTGTTTTGTTGTCTCCTGAATGAGGATACTATGCATTTTTATATTCCCACTCATTCATAGTTTGTGCACGCGTTGTAAAAGCGTTAACATTTTATAATCTTGTATATTTAATCTTATTTCGGTTTGTTTTTTAACACGACTACAGATGAAAAATATCCTCTTGGCTAACTCTGACAGATCCAGGAGAACATTCCTGCCAACGGCATTACGGCTTTATAATAAATCACCGCTTGCCAGATCCTCTGACTAACCACATGTATATATATATTTTGCACAATCCCAGCTATTTCTATTTTATTTTATTATTATTGTATATATCTTTTATCTTTCATCCTGCTGTTTTTATTTATTTTGTTGTAAATTGCTGCTACCCCGACACCAAATTTCCCCTCAGGGATTAATAAAGTATATATTCATTCATTCATTCATTCAACTCTGGCGCATTTACTGAAATGTTTTTATTAATGTGCACTGTCCCCTTATCAAATAAACCATCTCATAATCATATCCTGAACTAGCTTAAGACCATGCATTAGAGCTCTTTCAACGCGATCACAGGCTGCACTCCAAGTAGAACACAGAGAGATTTTCACTAGAAAACGTTGAGTCTTATGCAGCGGAGAGGAAGAGGTCTGAATTGTATGTCAAACAGAGATCAGCAGGTCACATGTTTGACAACCCGAGTACAACAGAACAAAAATGTTGTATTTCTGCAGGTGTTCGGTCATAAACCAGCGCTACATTACACACTAACACACTAACGACTACATTAGAATACATTCATCAACATCTGAAAAGGAAGCGCGGGAATTAAGTTGGGCGGACGTTTGAGGCGATCCCCGCCCCGCGGCCGACCAACCGGTCAGACCTGCCGGACCAAAATATGCCAGCAGGGAGGAGAGCTAAGCTAACGCGGCTAGGACATGAGGCTACTCCACTACCCAGCATGCTCCTGGCTGTGAATAAGATGGATGAAAGCAGCGGGAGGGCGGTGACCGTTGAGCCCTGGATCAGGACTCTGTGATGACATCATGATGCTGTGCTCAACCAGAGCAATGTTTTTAATGTGATGTCGGCCATGTTATCTCTATATATATATATATATATGTTTTTTTTGCTGCTGTTTACATTCCTTATCATGCAAACAAATAAATAAATGCCCTCCAGGAATGCACTCCTGAATTTATTTGTGTCATAATGACAATAAAAGATCCTTCAATCATTGAAATCCTTGAATTCATTAAATAGTACCAAGCAAAGCACATGACTTGCGCACCAAAAAGAGGTGAAATTCATCACTTTTAGCACCGATTATGATTGGGAATATTAATCACAGGTGAAACGAACCTTCTCCGGATCGCAGAGTCCAACGTCCACGGGATGTTTGTGGCTCCGAGCACCAGGACGCCCTCGTTGTTATTCCCGACGCCTGCAAAAGGGGAGGAGGTCAAATCTTTCTTTCCACATCATGAAACAGAAGGTCTGCCACCCGGGCGCGTCGCTCCTCGCTCACCTTGCATCTGGACGAGGAACTCCGTCTTGATTCTGCGCGCCGCCTCGCTCTCGTTCTCGCTCCTGGAGCCGCAGAGGGAGTCGATCTCGTCGATGAAGATGATGGAGGGCTGGTGCTCCCGGGCCAGAGTGAAGAGGCTCTTCACCAACCTGGAGAGAGAGGGAACAGCGTCAGCTCATCGCATTCAAACAGTATTAAAAATAAAGAACCGCCAGGGAGGGGGGCGGGGCCTCACTTTTCACTCTCGCCCAACCACTTGGACACGAGGTCGGAGGAGGAGATGGAGAAGAAGGTGGAGTTTCCGGCCTCCGTGGCCACCGCCTTCGCCAGGTAGGACTTCCCGGTCCCCGGAGGGCCAAACAGCAGGATCCCCCTCCAGGGGGTTCGCTTCCCTGCACAAATAGATGCCGCGTTATTTAAACCCTCCTCATTTTTCAGGGAGGTTTCAAAGCCGGCTGGTTGTTTTCAGTACCTTTGAACAGATGAGGGAATTTGATGGGCAGGATCACGGCTTCTTTTAAGGCTTCTTTGGCGCCCTCCAGTCCAGCGACGTCGTCCCACTTGATGTTGGGCTTTTCCATGACGATAGCGCCTGTAAGAGGGACGGGTTTAAATAAAGCAGATCAGTCATATTCATAAGAGTTGAGATACGTTGGTGCCGAGTCTAAAAAACGTGACGTTACTAGTTTTTCCGCGCCCAGTCGTCCCGAGGAAGATGGAACATTTCGCTTGGTCCCTTTGGGTTTATCTGCAGTCTCACGGGATACAAAACACGCCCAAAACCTCCGGGATCAACGCAAAGTGTGTCATGTCAGGCCGTGGAACCGCAGATAGACCTCCTGATAATCGGCCAGAGGAGAACCAGTTAACGCCTTAACTAGTTCCTGCTGGGCTAAATAACGGAGCTAACAGCTAACGTTAATGGAGGTTGCATTGAGTGTTGGACTCTACTGTAAATTATGACTTTATTATGATGTGTTCACATGTTATCCTGCAAAAATCTGTTTTTGGGAAGAGACCGGAGTTCTCAAAGAAACGAATGCAAACAGTAATAAAGTGATGTTGAAGAGCATGGGATCATTTGTGTGTTTTTTTTAACCGTTGCATTGAATTGGGTTTCGAGAATGAAGTAATTTCCCAGGTTTCGTATCGACTCCGACATGTCTGGTACCTGAGAGTTGATTTTCAAACTTCTTCTTCTCTGCGTCATCACCACTTTCATCCCTGGAATCAAACAACACTTTATTAATTAAACAAGTATTTGTTGCAGTAACACTTGATTTTACACACCCTGTAGTTTCCTAATAACTTCTTAGAATAAAACTGATATGAAAATGCAAATTCTTAACTAATAAATAATTGGGTATTATTTACAGGTGTTCATTTGGTGTTTTTATAAGTGAGTTCTTTGTTTTCACAACTCAATACACATTTCTGCCAATGGCTTCACATTATTCCACTGAAATACTAGTTAGGAGGTAACTGCAGCAGCAAAGACGCTGGAAAATAAGACCACTAGGAAGTAAACAAGAATGTAAACAATGCAAGTTTAAAAATGTTCAGAAAATAGTTTTTTGCAAATGTTTCATGAGGAAGGAAAGGAATTCAACATGTTTTTTTTTTTTAAACCTCAAAGACACACAAACAATTAAAAAGAATAAAAATGTCTTTGCACATCAAGTCCTTCTTTTTTTTCCTTCCTAAATCGTTGCACGTTTAAAAAATAAATACAATCTTTTGCTCACCTCATGACATTGATGACATTGTGCCGACATAATCAATTCAGTTTGGTCTTTTATTGCCAATTTTCACAACGCAAACGTAAACTTTGTGCGTTTAAAAAAAACGAAAAAAAAACAGACGAGACTCAAACACCTGGCCCAGAACTTTGGCTCCATTTAGCTAAATAATATAAATACGTTGTAGAAAATCACCCCCGTGAGAATGAATTTAAGAAAGAACCGCGGGGTGACGCCGCCTCACCCTTTGTCGTCGGACTCCTTGACGGGTTTGGCCGGAGGAGCGTTCTCCTTCTTCTTCAGGTACTCCTTCAGCTGCTCGGCCCGGTCCAGGTAGTCCAGGCACTTGGCTCGGATGCTCTGCGCCGCTCGCTCGCCCTGGGCCTCGTCTGCAACACAGGAAGTCAAGTCAGACGACACGGAGAATCACGCAGAAATCAGGACTCAGACGGCGATCCGATGGCTGCTCACACTTGACCACATGGAGGAAGTACTGGACGGCGTTCTGGTAACACCGCAGCGCCTCTTCGTAGTTCTTGGCTTTGTCCTCCGCTGCAGCTTTGCTGGCGAGATCGATCGCTTTCTGCAAACAGGCAACGAGAAAACCAACTTTAAAACGTTTACAGGTCGTTACTTGTGTGTTTATTAACGGATAATAATCACTTCACACATGCGTTGTAGTTAAAGGACGATAATACAAACTTTGCAAGGTTGCAGCAGGTTTTTCTATTTAGTAATAAGGCTGTTATAAATGTTGTGAACACATCAACAAATCTCTATTGTTAACAATTGATTTATTAACTAATAATAAAGCCATTAGTTGCAACATATAAAGTTTTAATATGGGTAAGTACTGAAAGGGCAGTGTCTAACTAATTAAATTAATTAAAATAAAAATGACCAATACAACCTAGTCAAAATATTACAAGTACAAATGATTCATTCTATTAAAATCCTGCTTAAGAAAAGGTACAGAAGTATTATCAGTAACATGTATTTAAAGTATAAAAATATGACATATTATAGTATATTAGATAGTTCACATTGTTGTAGCTGGTTTTTAACTAACTTTATATACAGTTAGGAAGTTTAATCCAGTGAGATAAATAAATGGGAGAAGAATAAAGAATTAAAACATTTTACTGCACACATTTGTATGAAGTTTTTGGCCTTTTCTCAAATCTTTTCTTCTAGTCAAGTATTGTTTGATTTGAGTGTCAAACTTTCTTTAAAATAAAAGTTTAAGTTTAAAGAGGAAAGACATCTGAACCGTAACAATGGAAATAAACTTCTTCATACATGTTTTCAGCATCTGTGAAGTGATGGAAAGGGGATGTTTTTTTCCCAACCTGGCAACCCAAACGTTATCACCCACTTGCAGCTGATCCACAAAACATGACTAAATAATTGATTAAATGACAATAAAGACATAAATTATTACTTCTAACACCTGGCACAGAGGTAGTTCCTCTTTAAGTTTAAATACACGTAGTTTTACACGTTGAATCGTGATTATTTTAGTTTTATCCGGAGCTTCTCTAAAAGCAGTTTGACGCCTCTTGATGTCCGTGTTTTGTAAGCAGGTAAAAAGTTAGTCACTCACCTGTAAATTCCCTCCAGCCATTTAGCTTCTGATACGTCGGTCAAACTTTAGCTCGAGATAAAACTGTAGACCCGTTTCTTTATTGTTGTTGTTGTTGTTGTTGTTGTTATCTGCTACTTACGTTTCATTATTAAAAAAACAACAACTTCAAAACGCAAAACAAACTCGTCTCTCTTCTTCCGCATTGACAAAAAAAAGAAAGAGGACAGTCACTTCCGCGGTGGTCACGTGACAATGTTGTTGTCCTAAAACGGCTGCTGTGAGCTCAGTAAAGTCTCACATTTATAATCAAATATCATCTTTAAACGTTTATACCTGGACGTGAATATTTAGAGTTGATTATTATTTACTTTGCAGGAATAAAAAATAGAACAATAAAAGTGAGTCACAGGTGTACATCTGAAAATACTGACCTCTAGTGAATAAAAGTCGTTATAACTAAATCATATTTCAACTAAAACTAATATATATATATATATATATATTTGATTATAAGTATTATACTGATCTGCGACTTTTCAAAATAAAATCCCTAATCCTCACACGTTAAATAAAAATGCACGCTGCCACTAATGGATTGAATAACAAATTTACACTTTATTATATCTAATAATAATTAAAAAAGCAAATAAAAAGTGTGCAAAATATCTAGAAATCTTACAACAGAAAAATAAATGCATATACTGCCGTGACAGAGTAAAGGAGATGATGCACATGGCAGACAAAATGCATTTTGGTTGCATATGTGTTGCTCCAGACTAAGTCCAGGTTTATTCAACATATGACGGCTTCATTTCAGTCGCAATCAAAAGCAAGCACCATATATAGTACATAGATTGACACTGTATTGTTGTTTTACCCCCCCACCCCTCATCATCATCATCATCATCATCATCAGTCGGTGTGGAAGAGGCAGGCGTGAAGGACGGACTCTGGTTGGTCATCAACTGCCTCCGTTTGAGATTTTTGGATGCAACACCTTCAGGATGCGATCGCTCTTTGTGAGATCTGCAGGGAGTTCATTATTCTGCAGAAGAAGAAGAAGAAGAAGAAGAACAAATTAAAATAAACACACGCAATAAATATTTTCACAAGATCGAAGTTGTCCGCTCGTCTCTTAGATCTCGGCGCCTCACATTGTTGGGTACTGCCGGGTCTGCGTTGGCTCTGAGCAGCAGAAGGACCGTTTGAAGATTTCCGCCCATGACAGCAGCGTGAAGGGCAGTGGAGCCGTTCTGCACACGACAAATAAAGATGAACAAACATAAACCTGCTCTTTATCCACATTAAAGGAATAGTTTGACATTTTGGGAAATACGCTTTGTAGGATCAGGGACAATGAGCCCCACCAGGCCTCCTACACAGAAGCAAGACTTTATACCGTACTTTTCGGGTTATAAGCCGCTACTGCCTTCGGTCAGTGTCCCCGACAGCTCCCCGCTGTAGCCAGCTGGGGCTCCTGCTAGCGCTCCGTCACTTCCCCGCTAACTTCCGCTAGCTCCCTGAAAACCACCGAAGGTAGCGGGACCAGGCTCGACACCCGACTTGGGCAGAGGGGACGCGGGCAGTAGCAGCAGCAGCGGGCAGTAGCAGCAGCAGTGGCCGGTAGCAGCAGAAGCGCTAGCTAGCAGCGCTACTAGCTTGCTACAGCGGGGACACTGATCAGCCGTAGGAGCGGCTTATAACCCGAAAAGTACGGTAGATGTGGTTGTTTCGTGTCTGTTTTTTACTCGTTACGCATCTCTCTGTTGTTTTGTGTCTCTTTGTTGTTGTTTTCGTAGTTATTTCTGTCACGCTTCATAGTCGCCGTGCATGTCTTTGTGTTTCTTTTGCAGCTGGTTTCTGTCTCATTGAGGTTGGTTTGGTCTCTTTGTGGTTGTTTTATGTTTCTTTGTGGTCACGTTGAGTCTCTTCCTGGTTGGCACGTGTCTCTTTTGAGTGACATTTTGTCGGTGAAGGCCGGGTTGTAGAAATAAAACCCATTTAGTTCATTTTCATGTAGCTGCGACCACATTTATCTAAAACAAATCCTCCTCTCAGAGGAGTCACGTCACGAGAGTAAGGAGGATTTTTTTCTCGTAAAATGTCCGGTATAATCGGTAATACCCTTGTTGTCACAGGTTTAATAAACGATGGAGGGTTCCTCACCAAACAGCATCACTAATGCTTGGTCCTTTTTAAGGCTTAGCTTAGCATAAAGACCACTAGCCTGGCTCTGTCCAAAAAACACCAGCACCTCACGAAGCAACAAGGTTTAATTAATGTATTTTAATCGGGACAAAACAACAACATAAGTGTAAAAACTTTAAAAGCCAGCCAGTCAGAGCCCGGCTAGCTGTTTCCCCCTGTTTCCAGTCTTTATGCTATGCTAAGCTAACTGGCTGCCGGCTGGAAAGACGTGACATAACTCTTGAGGTTTGAGGTTTCACCGTACAGACAGGAGAGCGGTCTCCATCTCCTCATAAAACTCTCGGCATGAAAGCGAGTGCGTCTGTTTTTTAAAAATGGCGGCGGCATCGTCTACCTTGAGAATTCCAATGGAAGGAGAAAACTTGAGCAGCTCCTCGATGACGCTGTTGTGTCCCTTAAAAGCAGCTTTGAATAACGCTGTTGATCCGTCCTGGAAAGACAACACAGAAAGCCTCGAATTAGCTCACAAAACGAGCTCCACTCAAGCTCCTCTTACTCACTTGCTCTGAGGCTTTCAACTAATAACACATGGTCCTCATCAGCAGATTGGAATGATACAGGGGGACGAAACAACTCATTAATCGCTTTATGTACACTTTTATGTGCTTTGTTGACTCTAAAAGAACGACATACTCGTCTGTCAGCGTCCCGATCTGCACCCCGTAAGAGCAGCACCCTCACCGCCTCATTGTGACCCATCTGGGCTGCCATCCACAGGGCGGCGGTGCCGTCCTAAAGGACCCACGGGTGCAGAGGCAAAGGGCGAAAGAGGAATATTAGAGTGAATGCAGGCATGAGAGCAGGCGAGAAAGAGGTGCTACAAGCCCGTTAAATCTCTAAAAACGCTGAAGCGGCGAGGGCATTACCTCCCTGGATTGGTTAACCTTTGCACCAGATGACAGCAGCTGACGGATCACAGTCACATGACCCTCCTGAGCGGCGAGAAACAGAGGGGTGGCGCCGTCCTGAAACACAAAAGACTCTTCTGACACGCTTTCCACTTATATTGCCGTCAGAAAAGCTTCCAAGTATCATGCAATAAAGTATTCATAACACATGACTACTATTTTATAAATACATGTATGTGCAGTCAGGTTGTTTTCACCTGCCAAAGGACAGACACTTATCCTGCCAAATGTCAGTCGTGTCTGACTCAGCAGTCCGCAAAAACCTGAGCGGCTGGATTCCAGCTGCCGGGGACATTGTGTGCAACTAAGCACGATGTTGCTGACAGACTGAGAGGAGACGGGTGTAAAAGAGAGGCTGAGGAGGAGGCTCACGTTCAGCTGGTCGTGAACATTGGCTCCATTCTTCAGCAGGGTCTCCACCACCTTGGAGTGTCCGTACTGAGAGGCGGCGGTGAGCGCTGTGCCACCGTCCTGCCGCAAGAAACCACAAGAAAAAACAGGCTAGCAGTGAGGAAAACATGACGGGTCACCGCTGTGTGTCGCATGCTGCAGAGAGAACATGTCTAAAGTCTCCAGAGGAGTGGAAAAGAAGCCTGAGCAGCATGTTTTGTGACGGAGCCTAAAGTGTCAGCCGAGACACAAAATGACCACAAGGAGACACAAAGCAACTACAAAGATATGCAAAAGGACTACAAAGAGGGGCAAAACTACCACAGACAGAAGAAATAGCCGACAAAAACGACCAAAACAATGACATAGTGACATGAAACAACTACAAAGAGACAGAAAACAACTACAAAGAGATGCAAAACAACAACAAAAACGGGTAAAATGACCACAGACAAAAAAGATTATGAAGACACACAGAAACGCACAATCACTATGAAAAGGAGCAAGACGCTGCAAAAAGACACAAAACAACTACAAAAGGGGCAAAATAACCACAGACAAAGAATAATTAGCCTACAAAATGAACAAAGCAGCTTCAAAGTGACACAAAACAACAATCAGAAACAAAATAAACAAAAAAAAACACTACAAAGAGACATTAACAACAAGAAACAGATGCAAAGCAGCTGCAAAGGGACAAAGAGACTCACAACGACCAGGAAAAACGATCAGACAAAAAAGCACAACAAATAGACACAAAACAACTACAAAGAGACTAAAAGGGACAACAAACAGACACAAAACGACTACAAAGAGACAAAAGGGACAACAAATAGACACAAAACGACTACAAAGAGACAAAAGGGACAACAAATAGACACAAAACGACTACAAAGAGACTAAAAGGGACAACAAACAGACACAAAACGACTACAAAGAGACAAAAGGGACAACAAACAGACACAAAACGACTACAAAGAGACAAAAGGGACAACAAATAGACACAAAACGACTACAAAGAGACTAAAAGGGACAACAAACAGACACAAAATGACTACAAAGAGACAAAAAGGACAACAAATAGACACAAAATGACTACAAAGAGACAAAAAAGCACAACAAATAGACACAAAACGACTACAAAGAGACAAAAAAGGACAACAAATAGACACAAAACGACTACAAAGAGACAAAAAGGACAACAAATAGACACAAAACGACTACAAAGAGAGAAAAATGACAACAAATAGACACAAAACGACTACAAAGAGACAAAAAAGGACAACAAATAGACACAAAACGACTACAAAGAGACAAAAAGGACAACAAACAGACACAAAACGACTACAAAGAGAGAAAAATGACAACAAACAGACACAAAACGACTACAAAGAGACAAAAAGGACCACAAACATTAAACAACTACAAGGAGAGAAAAAAGACTACAAAAGCAGCAAAACTACAAAGACGTGCCAAACGACTACAAAAGGGGCAAAACAACCACAGACAAAAAAAGCCAACAAAGACACATAACATGACCACTTAGAGACCGAAACAACATAAAAAACAGGCTAAAACACTGCAAAGTATTGTGTGTATTTGAGGCCCTTCCACATGTCTGCAGAGGCCTCGTCGTCTCGTGACCCGCCCACGCTTAGCAGTCTGAGTCACGTCTGAGACGACGGCATCGCACCGGTCTGCGTCACACCCAGAATTATAGAGACGGTGATTTGCGTCCGTACCTTCGTCTGGAACTCAGTGGAGGCACCGAACTCAAAGAGGAGCTTCACGACGTCGTCGTGTCCCTGCTGCGAGGCGAAGAACAGGGCGGTGGAACCCGTCTGCAAAGAGATGCATCTGTTTGCATTTCACTTTAACTTTGTTTGCATGTAATTTAAAACATATTCAATTCAATTGCTCATTAGTCTCCAGAAGCAGTCAGTTAATTTACTTTAATTAAAAATAAGTATCCTACCTCTCTTTGGTAGTTGATGTCGGCTCCCTGCATGATGAGGTCTCTGGCGCACTCATAATGGCCGCTGTAGGACGCCACCATCAGCGCCGTCGTTCCATACTGGAAAGAAACACGGCGACGATAAGTGAGCGGAAGAAAAAACGTATTTCACGAGACAGCTGATGAGAAGAGAGACGATGGAGATGAAGATGGAAGAGTTGCAAACTGTCAAACTTGCAGAAACACGCCAGGCACCGAAACATTACGACAAAGTCAGGAGTTTGTTTTCAACGATAAACAAGCAACCTTTCATGTGTTTTATTGGAAATGACTGGAACACAGAAGAGATGACAGAAAGGTTTAAAGGAGACATATCGTGGTAGTCTTCAGGATCGTACTTGTATTTTGGGATTGTAGTTCTATACTTGAACATGTTTTCATGCTTTAATGTAAAACTGAAGTGTCTTAAAGCTGCATTCTCTCTACTGACCACCAGGGGGCGACTCCTCTGGTTGTATAGAAGTCTATAATTCATGTGTTAAAGCTGCATTCTCTCTAATGTCCACCAGGGGGCGACTCCTCTGGTTGTATAGAAGTCTATAATTCATGTGTTAAAGCTGCATTCTCTCTAATGTCCACCAGGGGGCAACTCCTATGGTTGTATAGAAGTCTATAATTCATGTGTTAAAGCTGCATTCTCTCTAATGTCCACCAGGGGGCGACTCCTATGGTTGTATAGAAGTCTATAATTCATGTGTTAAAGCTGCATTCTCTCTAATGTCCACCAGGGGGCGACTCCTCTGGTTGTATAGAAGTATATGCTTCATGTGTTAAAGCTGCATTCTCTCTACTGACCACCAGGAGGTGACTCCTCTGGTTGTATAGAAGTCTATATAAATGACTCTACTTCTCTCTTGATGTATTCCCTCAGTAAACATTGTAAACATGAGTTTATGTCTCAATCTCTAGTTTCAAGTCTTCTTCAATACAGCATGATGTTCATTTAGTAAATTATGCTCATTTAGAGTCAAACAGACCATAAAGCAGGGGACGCTTTAGGGGCGGGGCTACAAGGTGATTGACAGGTCGCTACGAGTCTAAAAATTCCTTATTCAGCTTTGGGTTGTACGTAGCTCCACCCTCTCGTGTCACTTCTGGTTGCCACTAGTTATTTTTACATCTAAATGTGCTCAAGAATTCACCTGAATAATTTATTTTTAGTAATTCAGACAAAGCACGACTTCAAAGATCAGTGAAGTTTGATATCACCGCGTCAATCATGACTCATCATCAGGCAGAGTCGTGATCTGTTAGACAGCCGACGTTCCTTTATAGTGCACTCAGACACTAAATTGATTTATTTTTTTGTTGACAGACCAGCTCATGTTGTTTCTCCTTTTCTGCCATGTCATGTTTTTTCTTTCTTATTTATTTGGGAATGTTATTTGGGAATGTTTTTGCTGGACAATATAATTGCAATAAACAATATCATTGTGTATTATTATTATTATTTAATTTTAAGACCATTATTGCCAATTGTAATATAATATAATAATACTAATAATACTAATACTAATACTAATATTTTTTATTATATATATATATATATCCATATAGATATATCTCAGAGGACTACATTTATTTAAATATAAAGTGGGCCTAAATGGGAGAGAACTGTTCCAATGAGTCTGCATGACACAAATCAGATTGGCATGTTGAATGTATATGTATATACATTTAAAGAAACTGACTGTGTCGTCATATTTCATAGTTTGCAGGTTGTTAGTTAAATGCACGTGCACAAGCAGTGAGAAATTAAGTTTGTCCACGATGTGTCCCCTTTAAAATTCTGCAGATATTCTGTCTTCTTCTTCCAATAGAACACATTAAAACCCCTCCCTTTGTTTTATTATGATGCATAATAAAAGCAAAACATGGAATGAGTGGCACACACACACACACACACACACACACACACACACACACACACACACACACACATGCTGGAGGCCCGTCTGTCTCCCTACCACAGGCGGGTAATGGTAAAGCGTGCAGCGGCAGCGGGACATGCAGCGTCCGTACACTGTCTCTGCAGTCCGCGTCCACGCGGCCGCTGTTCAGCAGCAGCTGAAGAAGAGCCAGGTTCCCCTTCCTCGCGGCCCAAAACACCGCGTTGGCCAGGGGCGTTTCCTTCTGGAGGGTAAATACACACAACACGCACGACCTGAAGCCACCATTAACGCATTAGAGGATGCAGACGGGCAGTAAAGTGCCCAACACATATTCCCATCTCTTTTGGAGGATAATTGAAGGGGATTTGAATGAATCAAACAGCGCGTGCACACATGCACACTATACAAGTTCATATGTGACATTCAAGTATAAGCACACGGGGCATATGCTGCGCGCGCAGCCGGACTGAAGTATGTAAACAGCGTATTTATATCCCACATAGTTAATAAACACCTGGTAGCAGGTGCGGTTCCTCACGAGGGCCCTCTCGCACGCGCGCTGCAGAGGATGATGGATGGAGAGAGAAGAGAAAGAGAAAGAGAAGAGGCTGCTTTACCTTGAACGACATCCTGCAGAGCTCACTCGTGACTCATGTTTCTCGCTGCGCACTCATGGATGGAGGACGACGCGCAGGCTGCGGAGCGCCGCTCGCTGCTTCTCTCTGCCGCACTGAGGTCGGTGTCGGGCTGAAGAACCGGCGGACCGTCAGCTGAGCTCATCCACCTGCAGGCGGCGCTGCACGCAGCCGGCCGCTGGGGGGCGCTGCGGAGCGCCGAGCTCACCGGTTAATGTAACACGCAGTAATCACGTTATCTGATTAACATTCATGAACATTAAAAGCCCCGTGACTCATCTTTCTTTGAAATCATTTCAATTAATATAATTAGAATATAATATAATGTTAAATGTTTACATATATATATATATATATATATATATATATATATATATATATATATATATATATATATATATATATATATATATATATATATGTATGTCTAGTCTATATATGTATGTGTATATATGTAAACATTAAAAATTATATTATAATTATATTAATTTGAATTATTTCAAAGAAATATATATATATATAAATACATACATATATACATAATAATATGTATATATATATATATATATATATATATATATTATTGTGACATCAGTATCAACAATCAATGTATATGTACATATAAACATATATACATACATACCAACACACACACATATACTGTATACAGTATATATATATATATATATATATATATATATATATATATATATATATATATATATATATATATATATATATATATTATTGTGACATCAGTATCAACAATCAATGTATATATATACATATACACACACACACATATATATATATATATATATATTTATTTATATATATATATATATATACATGTACATATAACACTATACTATTATTAACATATAATAATATAACAATCACATATGTACCAGATACTTTCACCTTTGACATTTACAGTACATTTATCTGATTATTCTTTTTATACTTAAGTACGGTTTTGACTGAACTTTTATTGAAGTATTTTGACATCAACATCCTGGTATTTTTACTGAAGTAAATGATGTGTGTACTTCCTCCAAAGCTTGTTTTTGGAAAGTTTAATGTCAGGTGTTGTGCTCATTTATAACCCGGTAATTGAAGGATTTACAATATTGCAGCTTTAGCTCTCTCTCTGAACGATAATAGAGGTATTACGGAGGAGGAGCAGGCAAAGCGTCTTATTTTTGTGGACTAATGTCCTCCTCAGGCGCTGGCACAAGTGTTGATTAAGGGGATCCATTAAAGTACAGTGGAAGCATGTACTTATTGCAAAGCTATATAAGGGAGGCTGACGGGGAGTCTTTCACTGAGTCGCTGCCCAGAGTCCATCTCACACCATGGGAACAAAACACGTCCACCAAGGTAAGCAGCTTTTTGTTTATTAGACTTAGACAAACAAATACCTTTTATTTTAAAGAAGACCTTGCATTTTAAAAGTCTAAAGCTCTCAGTGCTATTAAGTAATGTTTCTGAGTATATACTGGCTTTTATATTTGTTTAGTTAAAAAACAAACACCCTTGTTGTGGAGAGAGAATAACATAAATTTAAGTATTTTAAGTATTTCAGCATTTGTGTCCTCATTTATGATTATTTATGAGACATATTGTAAAACAATTTCACATCAAAGTGCGTTTTAATGAGAATTCATAAGAAGAATGTAAATCAACCCCACTTTATAAATTAATATTATGTTTTTATTGTGTTTTTACAGCAAGCAGTTGCTGTCTTCTTTACTGCTTTACTTCTTTACTCGAATAAGAACAGAGCACATTTTATTATAGAGGTGCTGAAAAGACATAATGAGCAGCAGAGGTGTGGACTCGAGTCACATGACTAAAGTCAAGACTTGCAACTTGACTGTTGACTTCAATATGACTTGAAAATATTTCCAAAGATGAAACTGCTTTAGTAGTTAAAAAGATCACAGAATTTCCCTTTAATTTACTTAATTAACTAATGTTAACACTATTCATTCCCAGCAAGTCGTCATTTAATCCCCCGGATATTTCTATTTTCTTTTTTATGATTAAGTTCGTCACACTTTTAACAACATTTCAAAGAAATAATTAATGCTTTTTATGTGGTAAATTTTAAATCATATAAGAAAATGGCATTACATTTGGTGAAGAGTGCATGAAAAGAGAGAAAACAAAGACTCGAAACTTACTTGTGACCAAAAATGAATAAATTCAGTGGACAGCAAAAACAACAATTCTCCACAAATGCTTATGCAGTGACCAAAATAACGTCGTGATAATTACAATGTGTTCCCACCGTGATGCCCTATCCCTTCCAGTCCAGCAGGCCGGCCTCCTGCTGGGAGCCGCTCTGCTCTCGGCGCTCCTGATTGGCCCTCGGCACGTGGCCTCGGAGTCAGACGAGGTGCCCGCGACCGAGTGGGAGATCTGGAAGAGCAGCCACGGCGTGGCCTACGAAGACCTGGTGAGGCGGACTCCACGTCTCCAGAACCGACAGCGAGTCCTCCGATCCGCTTCTGAGTCTCTCTGTGGTTTTCCCTGCAGGACGACATGCAAAGGAGGAGCATCTGGGAGGAGAACAATCAGATGATTGAAGACAACAATGAAGGGTTTTTCATGGGGAGGAGGCCGTTCACGATGGCCATGAACAAATATGGAGACCTGGTAAGGAGAAGTGTGTTCCTCTCTGCTCAGAGACACTACCACTTTAGTCCACAGGGGGCGCCAGAATCAACACTAAATGAAAGTTCCTCAAGTAGCTTTAAGTAAATATAAAGATTTCATGCCATTAACAAAATGATCATTTGTTAATAGACTACATTTGAAATTCTTACTCAATGTATCCTTTTGTATGATATGTTCCAAAAATGTATTTGGTTATTTTCTTTGTGCGTTTTCCTACAAATGTCCAGCAACAAATGCTCACGATTACATGATTTACACACACATTGATTACACGGGTTACATACAAATTAAAGTGCATTACCTTTCAAAAGGTATAGCAACGAACGGCGTATGAGAACAGTCAACTCAACAACATTCATTATTGTGAAACCGTCTTCCTGCTCTGCAGACGCAACAAGAGTACCATGTTCTGCAAGGCGCCGTGATAGACTCCCAATTCGCGAAGAGAGGGAAGACGGTCCCGGCCCGAAGGCTGCGTACCAACGCCGAGAAGCTCGGCGCCTACTTTGTGGACTACAGGAACATGGGTTATGTCACCGAGGTGAAAGACCAGGTAAGACGTCTGTCTCTAAATCCATTCGGTTTTGTTTTTTTATACAGAAACATGAGCGCCTTTAAATCTGCCGCTCGTTTAAATGCACGTTTCAGGGTTTCTGTGGCTCGTGCTGGGCCTTCAGCACCACAGGAGCCATCGAGGGTCAGATCTACAAGAAGACGGGTCAGCTGGTGTCTCTGAGCGAGCAGAACCTGGTGGACTGCTCCCGGTCCTACGGCACCTACGGCTGCAACGGCGCCTGGATGGCCAACGCCTACGACTACGTGGTCCACAACGGGCTGCAGTCCTCCAGCGCCTACCCGTACAGCTCGGTGGTGAGGCTCATGGCTCCGCCTCCAATCCGAGCGCTTGAAAATGATCATTATTGTTATTTATTCCGTGTCCCGCCTGTCGGTGACGTTTCGGCTCCGTTTGCCCCTCAACAGGACACCCAGCCCTGCTACTACGACAGCAGGCAGGCGGTGGCCCACATCAAGGACTACAGGTTCATCCCCAAAGGAGACGAGCAGGCCCTGGCCGACGCCGTGGCAACCATCGGTCCAATCACAGTCGCCATTGATGCAGATCACTCGAGCTTCCTGTTCTACAGCTCAGGTTAGTCGTGCATTGCTCCCTCTGTACTATATATATATATATATATATATATATATATATATATATGTGACTATTGTGATATGAGATCTAAGATTTTGGAAAGCAATGTCTGTTCCTGGTTTTAAAGGCCGCGTTCCCAGACTGTTCTATAATTTGCTTTAACCCACATAGTCATGATATTTAGATTATCGATGATTATTTATAAAACATTCTCATTGTGTAAATGTTTTGTAAAATCACCAAAATTAAACACTACAATATCGATATTTAAGTAATTGGACAAAAACATTGTGATATTTGATTAATTCCATAAAATATATATTTTTAATCAATTGTAAATCAATATTTTCATGCTAACATTGGAATGAAATTACTACGTCTCTGTAAAAGATTTTTTAGCCATCAAGTCAATGATGGTGACATTTCTATATTAAGTATTTAGTGGATGGCACTAAACAGCAGGCAGGCAGCAGTAAAGGCTAATTATCTGTCTTTGTAGCATTTAGAAGCTACAAAGCCAGATATTTAGGAGTTGGTGGAGACCAAAACAGAGCTAAAAGTGAATATTGACACCAGATGGACGTAAACACGACTCCAAATTAATTTGAGCATGAATCAACAAAAAGGTGACAAGACGTCAACGTTGTCTTTGCAGGAATATACGACGAGCCGATCTGCAACCCGAACAATCTGAGTCACGCGGTGCTGCTGGTCGGCTACGGCTCTGATGGAGGCCAAGACTACTGGATCATCAAGAACAGGTCAGGAAAACAACAACAACAACAACAACAACGACATAGGTTGATTTAGTCAAACACTACATCTTCTATTATTCTTTGTTTTTTCTCCTCTTAGTTGGGGAAGCAGTTGGGGCGAAGGCGGCTACATGCGAATGGTCCGAGACGGCAGCAACACTTGTGGCATCGCGAGCTACGCCTTGTACCCGGTCCTCTGATCCTCAAGAATGCACCAGTCGTTGCTTCTACAGCCCGCGTTACCGGCTGAACCTCCTGTAGATGTTTTGTTCTCTTTTGGACCTTTTACAGTGAACACACTGCTGCTCTCAGGGACGTAGCACACACACACACACACACACACACACACACACACACACACACACACACACACACACACACACACACACACACACAACAACCAGAGATACGATTAACCTTCTTAAAATGTTATCTATCTATGACAAAAAAATGCAATTTGGGTATTTGCAAGACTGGTGCTACTTTTTATGCACTGTTACATTTTTTTATGTTTGTCTATTTATCTTCCATAACACGTCGTCTTTCAGACTAGAGGAATTTTTTTTAATTATTTTACTACTTTGTCTCTTTGCATCAGTAGATTTCTCCTAAATTCACCAAAAGTGCCCATTGCATAATGCCTCATTTGCATATTTAAACACAACATTTCAGAAAACGTGTAATACAATAAATCCTCCTCTTAAATGTCAGTGATGAAGTGATGAAGTTTCATGGTGATATCTATGAGTTCATGTGTTGACCCTCTTCACCTGTAGAGTCTCCATCATGATGTCATGTCACTAAACTTCTCTTTAAAGGACGTTTTCTCTCCATGAGTTTGTTCTCAGACTCTGATCCAGAAATCTCCACTTCAGCAGCTCTTACATCCACCAAACTTTACCGTAAAAGTCGGGTTACAAGCCGCTCCTACTTCCGGTGGGTGTCCCCGCTGTAGCAAGCTAGCAGGAGTGCTAACTACTGCTGCTGCTAGCACTGCTGCTAGCTCCCCGCTGCTGCTGCCACTGCCCGCGTCCCCTCTGCCCGCATTGGGTGTCGAGCCGGGGCTGGTCCCGCTACCTTCAGTGGTTGTCGAGGAGCTAGCAGGAGCGCTAGCAGGAGCGCTAGCTGGCTACAGCGGGGAGCTAACGGGGACACTGACCGAAGGTAGTAGCGGCTTGTAACCCGACTTTTACGGTACTCTTTCATTCCTACATATATTCTGAGGGTTTATGCAGAGGGCTTTGTTCACACAGCATTCAGAGCCTCATTTATACAAAATGTTATTGCATTATATTGAAAGCATTTTCTGATCCGTGCGGTAATACAAAGAGATATCCAACATTCCAATAAAATGAAACAGATCAGATTCATGATCTGGAAATGAGAAAAATATAACGCCTCATTTGTCTATCTAGACAAAACTTTATTGTCTTAATGTTAATAATCAACATGACACAACAACGTTTAACCTAATGGTGGCTAATTTAAGCAAATGTGTGTACATTTGCTGTATAAAACATATTACTGCGTGATTTGGAAATCACTTGTTATTTCTCCGGACTGCAACACTTTGGTATATATTTTTATATATATACTTCGCGTACTTGTAGAACATGTTATATATCTAGAAGGGGATGAGAGGCCTCAGTGTTTGAGACAGAACTAATAAAAATTTTACTATTATGAACAATATTGTATCACTTACTTACTGGCTCAACTGAATATATAACAAAGTGACTGAAAATAAAGTATTTATTCTCCGAAGTGTATATTTGTCACTTAATCTGCATTCTTCAATCTCAGAGGTACATATTGTACTTTTTACAGTACTACATCTTAGAAGTAAATGTTGTACTTTTTACTCTACTACATCTCAGAGGTACATATTGTACATTATACTTCTCTACATCTCAGAGGTACATATTGTACATTATACATCTCAGAGGTACATATTGTACATTATACTTCTCTACATCTCAGAGGTACATATTGTACATTATACATCTCAGAGGTACATATTGTACTTTTTACTGTACTACATCTAAGAGGTAAATATTGTAGTACAATAAGAGGTACATATTGCACTTTTTACCCCACTATATCTCAGAGCTAAATATTGTACTTTTTACTGTACTACATCTCAGAGGTACATATTGCACTTTATACTCCTCTACAGCTCAGAGGTACATATTGTACTTTTTAATCCTCTACAGCTCAGAGGTAAATATTGTACTTTTTACTGTACTACATCTCAGAGGTACATATTCTACATTATACTTATCTACATCTCAGAGGTAAATATTGTACTTTTTACTCCTCTACATCTCAGAGGTACCTATTGTACTTTGAGTACTTTTGTTCAGCCACACCTCGCTGAACCTTGAGCCTAACTTTATGCTACACCTTTCTTCATGCGTCCCACATAAAACGCTCCAAGGTTCACCTGTTGCAGGTATATATTGGGGGAGGGGCTTATCGCCACTAGACTCATATGGCTCACGGAACGGCTCGTAATGAAGTGGAATATATCTTTGCTTTGGTGGTTTTTGCTCTGCTTCGCTCCGGGTTGTAGCTCCACTGAGAAGCACTCAAAGTATGAGCATGACAGACAAAGTCCGATCCACCAGAAGACGCAGAAGAAGTTCTGTGATCCTTCCTTCAACAACCAGACCATCACCCAGGTAATGCAGCGCGTCAGTGGGTTTTTATCAATTTGTTTCCCGCTTCTTTTTATTAGTAAGGAAGATACGTTGCAAAACAATGTTGAGGACTCATTTATTGCTCCACGTGAAACTGTTCCCTCAAAAGTGAATTATGTGAGTGTATAAATCCATTATCACTATGAGACATTTCATTATATCTCAGAAGTAAATATTGTCCTTTTAACTGTACTACATCTCAGGTATATATTTGTACTTCTTACTACTTTTGTCTGAGAGCTTTAGTTACTTTTTAGATGACAGTTTTTCATCCCCTTCCTGTCCAGTTAAAACCTCGTATCTCCAGATGTGTTGATGTTGAATATTTGTGATAAACTGAAGGATGAAGTGTTTCCTTTATGTGTTGAGAAACTCCTCCCACTTCTTCAGCTAAATACACTTTAAAACGCCTCTTGAATCAGCTGGAAAATGCATCGTCACAAAGCTGAAAACAGGCTATTTTATTGGTAGAGAGACGTGCAAACAAACATGGAACAAACACATTAAAGCATTGGTAATATTAATCCAGAAACATCATAATATATATACTACTAAAACATTGACAGGGAACAAAACAACCACAAAGAGACACAAAATGACTACAGAGATACAACACAATCACAAAGAAACACACAATAACCACAGAGAGACACCAAATGACTACCAAGATACAAGAAATAACTACAAAGAGACACAAAACAACTACAAAGATACACAAAATGACTACAAATAAACAAGAAATTACGACAAAGAGACACAAAACAACCACAAAGAGACACAAAATGACCCCAGAGACACAACACAATCACAAAGAAACACACAATAACTACAAAGAGACATACAATGACTACAAAGATACAATAGATAACTAAAAAGAGACACAAAACAACCACAAAGAGACACAAAGAGACACAAAATGACTACAGAGACGCAACACAATCACAAAGAAACACACAACAAAAACAAAGAGACACAAAATAACTACAGAGACACAAAAATAACTAGAAAGATACACCAAATGATGACAAAGATACAATAAATTACTACAAAGAGATACAAAATAACCACAAAGAGACACACAATAACCACAAAGAGACACAAAAGGACCTGTTGCATGTCTGTGCCCAGGAGCTCTTGTGTGTGCGTTCCTTTGCGTCTCCATGTCACACACTGATTTGACAACTCGATAATGTGTTTCCTCAGTGACACGTGTGTAATTAAAATCATTAAATTCACATGTTCTTGCCGTTAATCACTTTGCAGCGTGAGTACTTAGTGATAATGGGTTTCTCCTGAGCGGGTCGGAGGGTCGGAGGGTCGGACTGTTAATTGTCTCACGGCTGTTGGGCTGTGTGTGTTGTTGGGCTGTGTGTGTTGTTGGGCTGTGTGTGTTGTTGGGCTGTGTGTGTCGACATAGGAGTGCAGCTCTGGATCCTACAGACAGGGGGCCGGACCGGACCGCGGTCAGTGTGTGCCGTGCCGCTGCAGCGGACTCTCCAACGAGTGTGATCAGCAAACAGGGAACTGTATGGTTGGTTTTACACACACACACACACACGCACACACACACGCGCGCACACACACACGCACACACACACACACACGCACGCACGCACACACACAAACACGCATACACACACGCGCGCACGCACATGCAGGCATACACACACGCACATGCACATGCACGCACAACCGCGCACACACACACCCGCGCACACACGCACACACACACACACACACACACACACACACACACACACACACACACACACACACACACACACACACATACCCAAACAAACACCCACCAACACCCACACTCACACACACACACACACACACACGCACACACACAAACATGCATACACACATGCGGGCACACACGCACACGCACACGCACGCACGTACGCACGCACGCACACACACACACACACACGTACGCACGCACACACACACACACACACACACACACACACACACACACACACACACACACACACACACACAACACGCATACACACACACGCGCGCGCACGCACATGCAGGCATACAGTACACACACGCACATGCACATGCACGCACAACCGCGCACACACACACACACGCGAACACACGCACACACACAAACACGCATACACACACGCAGGCACACACACACACGCACATGCACGCACAACCGCGCACACACACAAACACGCATACACACACGCGGGCACACACACACACACACGCAGGCACACACACACACGCACATGCACGCACAACCGCGCACACACACAAACACACATACACACACGCGGGCACACACACATGGGCACACACACACGCAGGCACACACACACACACACACACTCACACATACCCAAACAAACACCCACCCACACCCACGCGCACACACGCGCACACACACACACACACACACACACACACACACACACACACACACACACACACACACACACACACACACACACACACACACACACACACACACACTTGCTGATTTACAGCACTCTTTAAAAGGGTTTGTGGTATTTGTGGGCCAAAATAAACACACAACATGTTGTTTGTTGCTAACTGACCTCAGAACTGTCAGTTTGACACCGCCGGGCATCGCTGTGAGCGGTGTAAAGAGGGTTACTATGGAAACGCGGCCAGCAGGACCTGCCGGGCCTGTCCATGCCCGTTAACGCGGAACAAGTCAGTATATTTTAATTATCTTCAGCTCAACTGCTCTGCATCAGTATGAATTTATTTTTCTCTCTGCAGTTTTGCTCTGGCCTGTCTGGACGTCGGCTCCGGGCTGATGGAATGTTTGTGTCACCGTGGATACAGTGGAGCGCGATGTGAGAGGTGTGTGTGCGACTCAAGAAGTGCAACCCAGTTGCCAGAAAATGTTTTGGCATTGTACGTTTGCAAAAGGATATGTTGAAAGCCCCCCCCCCCAAAAAAATTAACATTTCAAGTATGTTTTGTATCGTGCAGAAACTCACAATGCCACGTGGCGCAACATTGCGATGGAACAACAACACCACGCAACAACGCGACAACGCAATGCAACAACGCGACGCAACAACGTGACGCAACAACGCAATGCAACAACGCGACGCAACAACGCGACAACGCGACGCAACAACGCGACGCAACAACGCGATGCAACAACACGACACAACAACGCAATGCAACAATACGATGCAACAATGTGACGCAACAACACGACGCAACAACGCAATGCAACAACGCGACGCAACAATGCGACCTAACAATGCGACGCAACAACGCGATGCAACAACGCGATGCAACAATGCGATGCAACAACGCGACGCAACAACGCGACGCAACAACGCGATGCAACATCGCGACGCAACAACGCGATGCAACAACGCGACGCAACAACGCGACGCTACAACGCGATGCAACAATGCGATGCAACAATGCGATGCAACAACACGAAGCAACAACGCGACGCAACAACGCGACGCAACAACGCGATGCAACAACGCAATGCAACAACGCGACGCTACAACGCGATGCAACAATGCGATGCAACAATGCGATGCAACAACACTACGCAACAACGCGACGCAACAATGCGACCTAACAATGCGACGCAACAACGCGATGCAACAACGCGATGCAACAATGCGACGCAACAACGCGACGCAACAACGCGATGCAACATCGCGACGCAACAACGCGATGCAACAGCGCCATGCAACAACGCGACGCTACAACGCGATGCAACAATGCGATGCAACAATGCGAAGCAACAACGCGACGCAACAACGCGATGCAACAACACGACGCAACAACACGACGCAACAACACGACGCAACAACACGACGCAACAACGCGACGCTACAACGCGACACAACAGCGCGTCGCAACAATGCCAATGTGACACAACAATGTGATGCAACAACGTGACTAAATAACAGCAGCCCGTAGCGAGCTTTGTTATAATGTTACGCAACATAACAACCGTAAAGTCAACACTTACTTTTGGTTTCACACACGACTCAAACAATGGTCTCTTGGGTGAAAGTCGGTGGTTATACTCGTTATTATAACACGTAATTTTCCGACCACATAACTTTCAATGACGGTCACTCAATATACATTTACGTAATTTGCTCTAACTCAATGCAAAAACGTCCACGTTCAACGTTTTTGTGTTTTGCAGAAACAACATTTTGTCGACTGGACTGAAGTCACAAACATTTCCAAACACAAGACAACACAAGCATCGTTTACTTTACATCTCAAGATTGTAAATGATGAAGTAAAATGTTGCATCCTTATCCCTATTGTCCACTGCTGAAGGCAAGGCCCCTGACTTATAGAAGCATGTAGGACTGCCAATACAGTTATTGACCCTCTTGTTTCTTCTCTCTTTAAGATGTTCATTCGGTTACTACGGCAATCCAACGGTGCACGGAGGCAGCTGCACGCCCTGCAAATGCAAAGAGGGCTTCAACATTTGTGATCCTCTGACTGGAGGTAATTATACATTTTCACAGAAATACATACGAATAAAAAAGTTTGATAGAATCGTCTTTCAGTTAAACAGAAAGTCAAAACCACCAGTGTTCCTTACATGTGTGTAATTATTACCATGTCTTATAATGACTATGTTTTGAAGGGGTAGGTGACTTAAAGGTATACTATGCAATAATTGCCGCTTACAGGTTGTAGATAATGACACTGCCACACACTTCCAGTGGGTCATAATGGATAAATGAGAGGGATAACCTTTGTAGGAGGCTACACATTATTTTAAAAGAAATTCCTGCATAGTAGACCTTTAACGTTGGACAGATACGAAAAAAAAGAAGGTTAAATTCAATGTTGCAGAATCGAGCTGCTCATAACTATAAATACACCGGCCTTCATCCACTTTAATAACCAGTGCAGCACATCTGGTAACAGCTGTGTTCACTGCCGTGGTGGGTTTGGGTTGAAGATTCATTCCTCTGCCTGTATCTGCTGTAAGAATGCGACCGCTGTCCCGTCGCCTTATTGGTCGACTCGGAAAAGATGGACGACGTCCTGACTCGGCTGGGACGGCAGCTGCAGAACGTCACCAATGGTTCGGTTTCACTCTCCAGACTGAACCAGCTGGAGGCCGACGTCTCTGGAAGCGAGGTGCAGTGGATGCAGGTTTTTGGTATCTCTGCGTGTAGTTAGGTTAAAGTTGAACTGTCCTTTAAAGGGGCAGTGCGGAGGCTTTGGTGCCATCTTGCGACGTGGTTGCAGATTGCAACCAACTGAATGTCTTTTCCCGCTCACTCCTGATACGATATGAAGCGCTCATGCTACGCTAATGACAACACAACAAATCTAAGTTTCAAGTGATTATACGATAACTATAAAAACTGTTCTGAATATTACAATCCATTTCTGGTGACAGAACCCCCAAAATACTTCGGCATTTTTTTCAAAAAATGAATGCAATACGTAGATAATTACGTAAATGAGAAGTTAACATTGATTTATTCGTCACGTAACTTCCGTTGTTTTAAGACAGAAGTATATTTTAGGAAGACCTGCATGTACTGACACCCGTCCAAAAAAGAGGAATACGTTTTCGTGAGATGTCGTACTAAATAAATGTGAGGGCCTCACATTCAAATCCTACACACTGGCCCTTTAAAAAACATTTCCAATAAAGAGCTTGCCTAAAGAAAATGATCCCAACTTCTCTCTGTTTTTGTAGATCCTGGTTGGGAGGCTCAGCGCCGCAGTGAGACACCTGGAACCAGAGGTTGAACAGCTGGAGGCAGATGTGGAAGTTGTCAGAGGTGACGTCAGTCAACTGACTGAAAAGGTACCTGGAGGGAAATATTGTTTGCACACAGCAGGAGGTTGTTTCATAAGAGAGCAATGAACCATGAAACATCTTAACCTTGCTGCGATGTATGAATCAATTAGTGCAGAGTCTAAACAAGTGGTGTACTGATCTGAAAACACAATTGATCAACTTTCCAGACACTTAAAACTGAATCTGATCTGGAGAAGTTCTCGCAGAATGTGAATGGAACAACGTCAAAGGCGGAGGACCTCCTCTCTGAAGCTGAGGCTCTCCTCACACCAATACAGGGTACATCCGTTAATAATACTATATTATATGTAGAATTGTCAAGAGAGAGACTGAATGACGAGTCAAAGTGAGCCACGGACGTATCAATTATTGTGGTCTTTACAGATTTGATCAGGCGGCAGACTGAGGTGCCGGTCGCTCCTTCTGACGACACCGAAGCCGGGATGATGGAGGAGGTGAGGACCGGCCTGCAGGAAATGAGAGAGGGAGGCTGCAGCGCTCAGAGAGACGGAGCTGGCAGACAGCAGGAGGACGCACACAAATGTGAGATTTAAATGTTCATTTGTTACTTTCTGGCACAGAGTTTCATGTTCATGTCTGTGAATAGAACACCTGGCGTTTGGCTCGTCGCTCTGACGCAAACGTTCACTCCACAGTGACGTGAGGAGGAGGGCCGGCCGCTGACTTTTAAAGCTGCAACTTTACCAACACTTATCTTCTAGATTAAAAGACATTACGACTTATTTTTAACCTTCTAACCAGCGCTTAAATGTCCTGGATTTAAAACGAGAATCGTTTAAAAAGAAAAAACTTAGATTTTGAACTTTTGAAGTTTTTATTTTATTTTTTGTTAGATAAGAAGTCGCCATGTTGGTTTTTTAGCAACCGATAAATGTAAGTGACCATATTTTCAATGTGGTGGTGTGACGATAGAGACGCTGTATATGCGAGAAAATGCAGATTTAACACATGAAGCTTAGACTTCTATACAACCAGAGGAGTCACCGCCTGATGGCCAGGCGAGAAAAAGCAGGTTTAACACATGAAGCATAGACTTCTATACAACCAGAGGAGTCGCCCCCTGGTGGCCAGTAGAGAAGATACAGCTTTAACAGATGAAGTGTATACTTCTATACAGCCAAAGGAGTCACCGCCTGATGGTCAGTAGAGAGAATGCAGCTTTAACACATGAAACATAGACTTCTATACAACCAGAGGAGTCACCCCCTGGTGGTCAGTAGAGAGAATGCAGCTTTAACAGATGAAGCTTATACTTCTATACAAACAGAGGAGTCGCCCCCTGGTGGTCAGTAGAGAGAATGCAGCTTTAACACATGAAACATAGACTTCTATACAACCAGAGGAGTCGCCCCCTGGTGGTCAGTAGAACTCCCTTCCTGCTAATAGTTCCCCCTAAATGCTACGATCAGGCCCTTAAAGAAAAGGCTACATTTATGTATTTGTACGAACAAAAGACACGACAGAATGAAAGAAACGTCAACGAAGATAACATGTAATCGCAGGTCAAAAAAAGTGTAATATTTATATGCAGCTCTGGTTGTTTTCTGATATACAACAATTATGAGAGATAACCCTTAAAAAAAAGGTGTCTAAGTCTGTGAAATCCAAAGTCAGTGTGTTGTCCTCAGTGTTGGACATCATCAGGAACAACACAGCACATCCTGTGGAAACCAACCGGGCGGTAACGAAACAGACGGCAGACTCTCTGATGGCGTCGGCCTCTTCTCTGATGGCGGCGGCCGAGCTGCTGGCAGACGCAGAGGAGAGAGTGGACCGGACGCGGGGCCTGCACCTGAAGGGCCGGACGGCCCTCCATCACCTGGAGGTGAAGTGAAACTCAGCTGGAGGTCGTCCTATACCGCTCACTCCTCTGTACAATGTTTTGCGTCACCTCTCTTTCGTCGTCGTTTGCCAGCATCTTCAAACTCAGCTGGAGCGAGAGCAAAGAACGCTCCTTCCCCTGACGGACACGACCGGAGGTCTGCTGAGGAACATCACCGACGTCTTTTTGAGGCTTGAGGAAATGAAAAAGGTAAGCGGGCAGGATGCACTAGTTGTCACAATAAAGGGCAAAGAAACAGCAACACACACGTCAGTGAAGGCTCAGAGTTACTTTAAGTTTCCTCTGTGTGGTCCTGTGTCTGTGTCTGGGGCTTTTATTGTGAAGGCTTGAATGGAAGAAGAGAAAAAGGGAAATGTGCTACTATTGACTGTCTTTTATTTTTTTGGGAATAAAGTTGTCGCCATCTTGGTGCAAACTACGAAGCCCTGTGTAATTATTTTAATACCATTGTAAGGTATATAGGCACAACATAAGTCTCTGCTATAGTAACCTCTTTCTGTGAAACACTGGATTTATATTGCAAACTAAATATTGTATTTAGTTAAACTCATATTTGTTTTTGTAATACATTGTATTGTATTATTAACGGCCGGTATATATTATAGTTGATACAAAGATAAAAAAAGACTATTATTTTGAAAAACACACATTAAAGAAATGGTCGGTATCTTTAGATTTGTAACAAAATGTCTCGTTATCGTATGAAATTTGAAGCGCTTGGTATCACTCGTTCCCAAGTGCAAACTCAATTTATTGCGTGTACCTTTCAGGGATTTGAGAAGCATGCGGCTCAGCTCGACGGAGCCAAGACCGAACTCTTCAAGAAGCAAAACCACATTTTACAAATAACGGCAAAGATGGAAATCGTAACGAAAGCTGAGGAGCAGAAAGAGGAGCTCGGCAGAGCGGCGGCAGAACTTCAACAGTGAGTTAATAATTTAGATCAAGTGACATTTTTTTTAATTTTCCTGTGTATTCACTGTGCAAAATCAACATTCAAATTAACATTAAGTAAAAATATGACACCAAATCAAACATTTTTTGTCAACTAACAATCTGTAAAACAGAATTTCTCAAAGAGTCGCACAAAAGCGCCACATTATGTTTATTATGTTTCCCAAAGATGTGCGCATAAGTCATTCAGCATGAGAAAAGTAGAACGAAACTCACACCAAAAATGTCCGATTAGTCGACTAAGTCACGAAGACACAGTGGATGGCCTCATGAAAACATCCACACCTGAGTTGAAACTATTAACTACCTTGAGCAGGGTTCTTACGGTCATGGAAAACCAGGAAAGGAATTTTAAAATGGTTATTTCCAGGTCTGGAAAAGTCCTTGAAAAAAACCTTTTGAAAAGTCATGGAGTTCACGCTGAGTTTGAAATAATGAATATGCTTTTAAAAGAAAGACGTTCAAAATATAAGCAGGCATACATACAGGCATCTATATACATGTTTATTCTTTTAATCAAACTATTGTCTCATTCATTTGTGTCATTTAAGGTTTACTGTATGCTTTGTATTCTCATTGTTAGTTTAAATACTACATTTACTCACTTTTTCATGTTTACACCCAGATTTCACTAAATGTTTGCTCATGGAAATTTGGTTTAAAGTGATGGAAAAGTCATGGAAATCCATGGGTCACAACCCTGCTTGAGAGAAAGAGAGAAAGTGAGAGTGAGAGAGTGAGAGAGAGAGAGAGAGACGTCATTTGTGACGCTTTTGGGAGCGTCGTCTTTCTAAACCACGATGTTCAACTTCTACTCTTATCGTCTCGTACTTCCAACAGTTTCACGACATCATCATATTTGTAATTCATGGCACAATTCAAACGGAATCCCCCCTCCACAACCCAAAATCCTGGTCCACCAAACCAATGGGACACTTAATGCTTGTGTGCCATTGGTTAAGCTACTGCATGCCACCATTGCTGCCATATTCTTGCCATATGTTACTGCAGAATGCTTCATAATGCGAGCCGCAGCACCGACCGGCTCAGCCTGCCGGATAAAGGAGCCGATAGCAGAATCACGAACGCCGTGGAAAAGGCAGCGACGGCAGCGAATCAGTCCAGAGAGGCTGCTGATGAAGTCCTCGAGGTAACTCAGGTGCTATGAGTAACGTAACCCTAAAACACCATCATATCATATATCATATGATTCTTATTCTATCAACTAGGATGTGACGGAGGGAGGTCTGGTCAACAGGGTTGCAGGATTCAAAGATAATTCCACTCATTTACTCACAGAAGCCAACGAGACTCAGAGTGACCTCACAGGTGCGTGAAACAGCAGCGTCTGCATCACGTCAGACACACGAAATTAATTTAGAACGTGCAAAAAGTGAAATATTGTTTCGTATTTCTTTCGAAACAGTTCTGTCACGCGCGGCGAACAACTCCAAAGATCGCTTGAAGAAGCAGAGGGGGAAAGGAGAAACCCTACGAATGAACCTCTCGACCGTCGCCGACGACCTCGAAAAGATGGGCGGAGGTCGGTTTGATCGCTCGGCGGGAAAACGGGTTACACTCTGAGCTTTGTCTCACGGTCGATCGCGGCATCTGATTTCAGACGACACGGGCGTCCTGATAGCGTCCGCGAAGGCGGCGGCCTCGGCCTCCAACGCCACGGTTAATGACATCACAGAGAGGCTGAGGAACATCAGCCGAGACGTGGAGCGGAAAGCTTCGGCCGCCGTCGGCGGGAATGTAGACGACGCGTCGTTGGTCGACGCGGAGCGGACGGGTGAGTATTTAATACGTCATTTAAACGCCATCTTGCAGATGGAAAGTGATCATTTTGTCTTGTTTGTTCTCTGTGTTTGTTCAGTGAAGAACTTGAACGCAACCCTCGCCGTGTTGAGAGGCAAAATCACAAAAGTTGAGGCTCTCAGTGGGAAGGCGCCCCCTAGTGGCAACATGACAGAAAGCATCAGGAGAATTAAGGACGTGATCGAGGAGACAAGAAACTTTGTTAAAAGGGTGAAGTATTATTTTTTAACTTGTTGTTCATTGCCTGCCAGTTTTGATTTAAAGCTTGGTGTAATACATTTTTACATCGTACCAGACTCCCTTAAAAAACGGCAGAGTTTTGAAAGTTGTTGAGTCACGAGAAACCTTTTTGTGGAGCATAATTCAGGGGTAAAATGATGAAATCAGGCCACTACGCTACTGTTTGTAGTGATGAACCCATCCTCTGCTGCTTCTCTCTCACCCCTCACATAAGTGACGTGTTCTGTCACAGCAGGCTGCCATTTTCAGCAAATTTACGTCTATTTTTAGTCTAATTTGTTACCTCAATTTAATTTAATCGTCTCAATGTTTTGATTAATTTGTGCGCACAAGATACTAATTTGTGCCTTCAATTAAATGTAATTGTTGTTTAGGCACAAATTGAATAATTACACACATTTTCTCATCTATTCCAGCCAACACCTGCGTCAGGCACTTGTCCTTGGTTGCAGATAGTTCTGGATCGAGACTCTTTAATGAAGCTTTAGTTAAGCTCGGGGATGAGTTAAAGACATGTTGACAACACCTGGAGGTAATATAAGGAAATATTAAATAGTAAAAGGTAATTATCAAGGATTTTTGAGAGCTTGTGGATTTTACCGTTGCTGTTACGCTGACTTGGAGGACGCCATCGGATATTTAGTTGGTCAACTGAAAGGTTGGAAAACGTTGTGGTTCCTGGTGGAGGAAAGTACTTGAGGTCGGTGAAGTTCTCTTCATGCAATTGGAAGAGAGGCTGGTCTGTGGTTATGGAAACACACCTGTGAGCTCAAATTAACCCTTTATCGTGCAAGTAACCAATCATAATCATATGTGGTAATTTTCCCCACAAAGTATTTCAATGAGTGCCCGATAAAGGGCTACCCAAAACGGGGTTACCAATTCATAAACTGTGAACTCGCTCTCTGTTTCTCTCAATGGCCTCTCAGTTCAGTCGTTTTTTGTGTGTACAATGGTAACTGCTGTAAATGTAGGGGGGCATCGAGCTGCTAATGAAATAGATTTATCCACAGTAGTTGGTATAGAGACCAAAAGACAGCTAAAAAGAGAGAGAATATTGGACTTGCATCAGATGGACAGAAACAAAAACAGCTGTTCGCCAACACGTGAGGTTGAAACCTCGTTTCCACTGCCCCCAACTGGCCAGACCTATTATGGCAGGTAAACAAATCATCATCATATTTACTAATAATTTCAACCTAGACTGTTTTTCCTCACAGATGTCAGTTGCCATCACTTTCGACGGAAGCGGGCACGTCGAGCTTCGACCTCCGAGAAACCTCGAAGACGTCAAAGCGTTTACGGCCGTCGATCTGCTCCTCAATCGCCACCAGAACAATCCCCCCGAGGGCGACTTCAGACGAACGCGACGCCGGAGCGAACGAAGAGACGCCAGCTTCTTTGTTTTCTACCTGGGCAACAAGGATGTGAGTGCGCCTCCCGTTCTAAAAATACAGAAAGATGCGTCTTTCTGCAGAAAAGGTACACTGTCGAAACTTTAGTTGTCACGCTATTAAATTTTTAGGCTTCCGGAGACTTCATTGGGATGGCCATCAGAAGCAATGTGTTGGTTTGTGTCTACAAGTTGGGGGGAGTTGCTCATGAGGTGGAAACCAGCCACATAAAAACAACCTCCAATGTGAACTCCTCAGACTTTGACAGGGTCATCTTCCGAAGGTACCTCATGCACATGACAGAAGTTTAGAAAGCGAACACTGATTTTCAAATCTCCCTCCTCCATCACGTTATAGTGAACACATTATTTCCGCGCGTCCACATTTCCTGCAGAGTTTACCAAGATGCCGAAGTCAACATCACGCGCAGCTTCACCTCGGGGACGCCGGTCAGCCTCGCTCCGAAACGCAACCTTCCCGACACGACGAGCGGCGCCCTCGAACTGGATCCAGACAGCGTCGTCTTCTACGTGGGCGGCTATCCGGAGGACTTTACGGTAACGAATTGGCACCCAGTGGGAATTGTAAAGCCTTAATCTTGACTTAATATCTCATAATTTGATTTAGTTTCTCATACTTTTGGCTTAGCATCTAAGAATTCAATCAAACTTATGACTTCCTGTACTATCTAAGTTGTGATTAAGCGAGCATAGACTCATTTAAGAAGTGGACGTAGTCCCTGTGACGTCACCCATTGGCTTGCGGTCTATGGCTTTGCAGAGCATTTTGGTTGTCGCCATCTTGTTTTTTTGCAACCAGAAGTGATAAATACAACAGAACGCTGAAGAAATCAATTTTTAGGCAATTGAATTGTTACTTTCATGAACATAAAAACACACTGAGAAAGAGTAAAAGTTGTAAGAAAAAAACACGGACAACGTTGTGGTAGCAACCTGTCAATCACCTTGTAGCCCCGCCCTAAAGCATACCCTGCTTTATGGTCTGTTTGACTCTAAATGAACCATAAGGGGCAGAGGATTCTCCCCCTGGTGGTCAGTAGATAGAATGCAGCTTTAACACATGAAGCATATACTTCTATACAACCAGAGGAGTCGCCCTCTGGTGGTCAGGAGAGAGAATGCAGGTTTTAAGACAGTTCAGCATCGGCTTCACTTTTCAGAACCGTAGGTTGCCGTCTGTTAGGTTGTCATCATTTTGACTCACCACCTCGTGATATTCTTGTCATCTACAAGTGATAAAAGTTATAAAGTCACAATATCTAATAAATAATTAAGTAGCTAAAATGTCCAGAACATCGTGAAGAAGTTCTCCACCATCCACTGAACTTTTATTAGAGGATCTCGGCCAGAAATGATCATGGACGATGTGTTTCAAATATAGTTGTCAATGAACTCATCCGTTCACATTCCCAGCGCCTCTTCTTTTGCTTCCTGTAGCCTCCAGTGGAGCTGCATTACCCCAAATACAGAGGAGCAATGAAACTCTCCTCCGTAAACGACAATCCCGTTTGCCTGTTCGACTACAAGCGAGCGGCCAATATGGATGCAAAGCAGCCGACGGTGAAGTAAGCGTTAAGAAGGTTTTAATTTGTTTTTACATTGTTTGCATTGGTTTGTTGGGTCGAAACAGGATTCAATCCTTCTTCATTTGTCCAGGATTCCCCAGTCAGAGGTGTCTGGTTACTACGAGGGAACGGGTTACCGCATGGCGTTCACAAAGGAGCCGCACAAGATGAAGAGACGGCTGTTCCAGTTTCACACAACCAGCCGAGAGACAGACGCGTTGCTGTTCTACATCGGAAACGAAGTACGACGTTTTTAAATGTACAAAAAGAGAATATGAACGTCGTGCATGGCTACACGTGATACTAAAGGTAATATACGACATGCTCTTGTGTTTTATCTGCTGCAGGAGTCTTTTTTCTGCGTGTTCGTGGAGAGCGGCTTCCTGGTGCTGCAAGGACGGCAAGCAGGCCGAGAGCTCCGAGCTCAGAGCGATGAAAGAGTGTCTCTGTTTGTAAGAGGAATAATACTTTATTACCGAGATCACTGCATCTAGAAAACCACACGTTGGCTGCTTTACTTCAGCAGTCCGAATTCAAAATAAACTGATTTTTCGCTGTGATTTAATTGCAAAAAAAGGACACCGGAATAACTCCATGATGATGCTGATTTGTAAAAAGTCTAAATTGCTTGTTTTCTAAATAGAGTTTGGACCAATCAGAGCGTCACATGAAGTTCTCTCTCCAGTTTAAACATTTCATTTTTCAGCGTTGCTTTCTACGTACACGTGCGAAACGCAAAAAGTTCCCTTTGCCTTTAGTGTCATTGGGTCGCTTTTAAATCGCCCGTTTAGCGCCCAGCGACTGCACAACTGAAGTCTTTGTTCAATCAAAGTCAAGATGGCTGCATAGATAACATATTCAACACATATCATCTCATATCGTGCAGATGCTCCAGTTCAAAATGAGACAAAACTTTTCTATGGATGTCAGATTTTGAGCCACGAAAAGGTCAGGAGATCAGCCATGGACAGACATAAAGCCGCGCAATCTTTCTGAATTCACGTTCTTCTTCCAGTCCTAAACTAAAATCCCGTCCCATCTCAGGACAAACACTTTGCAATCGCCATCGCAGACCGCTTCGTTTTGCACTACGGACCGCATCAGATCTCCACGGGTCACGATCCAACGACCTACGGCAGTTATTACATCGGGGGTCTCCCGGCGCAGCTCCGAGAGCGGTAACCGAACAGCCTTCGAGCAGCATTGGCAGCTTCAGCTCCTTCAGAGGAGCCCTTTTCGTGTCTAAAATGTTCCCGTCTTCCGAATCTCAGACACGACATCGCCGCTCCGCCGCTGAGAGGATGCGTGGATCGACTGACGGCGGACGCCGAGATCGTCGAGTACAACCGGACGATCGGCGTCAGCGACGGATGTCCGGTGTCGCTGCTGGTAAAGTAACGAAGGAAGAGATGGATTCATGGACTGAACTCTGAGAATAAAAACCCATACTGGTGTGTTTTCTGTTCCTGGCGCAGGGCGTTCGATCGGCGACGTTGTCCTCAGCTCTGTCGGTTGATTCCTGGAGCAATCAGCCAATCAGAGTATCTCTGGGCTTCAGGAGCTCAGACCGGCATGGCGCTCTTCTCAAAAGCAGCTCTGAGGTAAAACCCTGCAAATCCATCGTTAAAAAGAAATAGTGTGAAACATTTTAGGCGGATTAATTGGTGGAGTCGGCCATGTTGCACCCACAGACTGTATATTAGGAGTGGGTGACGTCACCCATCCGATGAACGGAAGTTACCATATTTAGAATGAGGAGGAGGGAAGTAGAGATGCCGGATTTGGCTATGCTAGCGACCTGTCAATCACAGTAAGCCCGCCCTGAAGCATCCTCTGCTTTATGGTCTTTAATTATGGTATTAATGTTTTGGTGTAATTTATTATCATGCTGCAGGAATGAATGTTTTTGATCTTCATTCTTTATCAACTTAACTCAGAAACTCTGACTTTTTATTTATTTATTTTACATTTTATATCCAGTTAGATATTAATTCCTTTAAATAGTGACTTAGCTCTTGTAAACACAACTGTTGCTGCTCAAAGAAAATTTAATATATAAATAAAATCTAATGTATAAATGTTTTTTTTTTTAAAGCAATCATTTACTCATTTGCACACACCCCATGAAGCTTGATCTGCAGTATGAAGTCATTTCTCAGTCCCATTTTTATCATTTTGGTGAAAGGTGTGAAAGACCATATTTCAACAAAAAAAACGATACTATCTTTTTTAGTTTTAGACATTTATTTACATGTATCTACCATTTTATTCATATATTTCACTGCTTTTGTGAACCCAAAACCGTTGGTAAACCAATTTCCATCACCTAAATCGAGTTACCACCTATATACCACCTGTAAAGTTATGTTTGAATAATTTCCAAAAATCGAGTCATATTTTGTCTTTACACTTTTGCCTTATGACAATGGTGCCTCATTATATAGAGAGCTGAGATTGTTCTGCAATTTATGATGTCAAACATGGGTATATATCGTATATGAAAGTGCCTTAAAAGGTGAATTTAAGAAATTATGTCGACTGAAAATGACCTCAGTGTTGCAAGAGTTAGCTCCTACAGAGATACCTAACCCTATTTATATGTTGCATTCTGCAACTCACCACTAGATGGCACTAGATCTCACACATTTCTCCTTTCAAAGAGACTCAAAAGCCAAAGATCACAACGAGTCTCCGTGTCCTCTGATCTTCTGCAGGGCTCCACATCTGTCCAGCTGTCCCTGGCTGACGGCTACGTCGTATTTAATGCTGATAATGACACCTTGAGGTCGGATAAAAGATTCAGCGATGGACGCTGGCACTACTTGTCTGCAGTGAAGAGGCCAACAGGGTAAAAATCGGTGTAATTATTTGTTCTTTATCTCAATTAAAAAAAGCTTTATTGAACCCGTCTGTATTTTTCCCCTCAGGTTGGAGCTCAGCATCGATAATGTGAAAGTGATTCCAGGACCATCGCCTCACATCAAGCCAGCGGATCAAAATGTGCAAGGAAGGAAATTCAAAGGCTGCATCGCGAACCTTTACACAAGGAGGTTTAGAAACATTGCTTTTAAAGCCACAACTGTTCTAATCCCTATGATGTTTGACTCTTCCTCCTATAATAACATGACTTCATGTGCTCGTAGGCCTGAACAGAGCTTCACACCTGCTGACCTCAGCTCATTTTCGGGAGACATAGTCCTTGGACGGTGCCGTCTCCATCCACCTGACACCCTACCAGCACCTGGGTTGAATAGGACCCACAAACACAAACCTGTGAGTGCAAAAAAAAGCCATTATTTCCACAGCGGCGTAATAATTCAGCCACTGCTTTTATAATCAGACGAGGACGAAGGTCATTTCTCTGCTGTCTGTTAGATTCAGGCTCCGGCAGGAAGCCGGTGTAAACAGCGGCGAGCACAGCGGGATGAATACCGGCTCTCGGAGGAGACCAGCTGGCTCACTTACACCTTGCCACAACAGGACCTCAATTACAGGTGATTTGATATAAACATTGAAGAAGAAAAAAAAGCCCCCCGGTTTATTCCTGAAGATGTGGATGTCATGAAAGTTCAGAAACGCCATGATTTTCATTCAAGAGGGAATTAGATGCTACATCTCAAGGGCGCTATCCTTCAATACAATCAATTAAATTCAAGCAGAAACTCCAAGTCGATTTATCCAGCTGTGGTTTGCAGCCATAAACACACCTGGAATTACAGCAACACACTGAATTACATTTGGAGCATGTATTTACTTTATTTATAGGGATATGGTTTGAGAGAACTGCATCATCCTCAAACTGATATTTACTCTACAAGTGTACAGTTTTTTTTAGGTTATTAGACTCAACCTCAACTGACACGTACACCTTTAAAGGAATCTCACAAGTGTGACCACTATTATGATGCTAAGATTATTCAAATAGACCTTATAGTTGCAGAGATACACTCTATTCATTTTGGGCATCGTTTTCCACTTTGAGCAAGAGGCCTTGGGTGTTCTTTTATTATTTTTGTATTCATCCATCCATCCATTCATATGAACAGTGTCATTGCTCTGCTCCTCTCGTGTCTCAGGCCTCACTTCTCCCTCGACATCAGGACCCGGTCCTCCAGAGGGATGATCCTCCACGCGGCCGGGAGAGGCGCCGTCCCGCTGCTGGCGCTCTACGTGGCCAACGGCAAGATCAGGATGTCCCTCGGCCGAAACCGAGTCATCCAGCACAAGCAGAGGAGCGACGACGGGGACTGGCACCGAGTGAGTGACCGTTATATAAGCCCCGCCCTCCAAGTTCCTGTTGCCACGCCTGTCAAAGTTTCCACTCTCGCACACCACATAAAGTTAGGTAGTTAGTTAGTGTCTGTCTGTTTAATGGAACAGGGCCATGATTTACTTTTTCAATCTCACTCAAATGGCTGCTGTGAAAAGGGCCTATATTCGCAGTAATTTGGGTCGCTCCCAATTTTTTGTTTATCTTTATATTTAATATTTATTGAACCAGGAGTAGCAGACCCGTTGAGATTGAACTCTCTATAAATGTCCAAAATAACTGGAAACTTATTTGTGTTAAAAGTCAAAAACAAATGTTATGCGGGAGGAGATATATTTCCCTTGGAACACAGCTGGCGATGCTGTTTCGTTGTATTGGGAACGTAATATTTAGATAGATGGATATATATATATATATATATATATATATATATATATATATATATATATATATATATATACTTTATTCATCCCCAGGGGGAAATTAGTTTGTAGCAGCAGCAAGTTAAGTTTAACATTACAGAGTAAACATAAAAATATGAAGTATCAAAATACTCAATATCAAAGTCAGTTTTATTGTCACTTCTTCCATTTGCGCAAACATACAGAAGACCTGAAATTGTGTTTCTCTTCCGCCTGATATAAAGTGAATAGTGCAAAAACTGTAAAAAAAAAAGTAAAGAATAGACAACATATAAACAACATATAACATATAAACATAGTGCAAAAACAGTTAAAGTAAAAAATAGACAATATGTACAATACAATAAAATAGCAGAACATATTAAATTAAAGAAAATTAAATAATAAAGAAAATGCAAAGTATATACAGTGTATGTAAAGTGTATATAAAGTATATACAGTGAAATAGAAGTATATACAGTGACTAACTAAACGACTTGGGTGACCAGGCTGCAGAGTGATAGGAGGCGAACGTGTCTGAGGTCCTTTAGTCTTATTCTTTAGTCTTATTCTTTAGTCTTATTCTTTAGTCTTATTCTTTAGTCTTATTCACCTCCGTCCCAGGTTGAGTTCAGTGTGGAGGAGAGCAGCTTCCACCTGCTGGTCGATGGGATCCGAGCGACTGACGGACATCTGGCCAACAGTGAAGGATCCTCTCTAGAGCTGCACAGCCCCGTTTATCTGGGAGCGGATCCCAACAGCAAAGCCACAAAGGTCTGCGTCCCACCTCACTCAGACATATTTTCCCCCTCGCTTGTTTCCCGTGCTGACCGTCTCTCTCCTCCCCGTCCTCCCTCAGGGACACGGCGTCCCCGTGAGCAGCGTCACCGGCTGCGTGCGGAGCTTCAAGATGAACGAGGTGGTCGTCGAGGGACCGGAGGCGAGCTACAAAACGTCGCCTTGCTTCCACGGGCCCCCGGGGACGGGGACGCACTTCACCGGCGGACACGTCGTCCTAGGTTTGACCAGTTTAGGATAGGATGTATTCTTTATTTATCCCCAAGGGGACATTTGGTTGTGGCAGCAGCAAGCAAAGAAGTCATAGAAGACATTTAACCCTCCCGTTGTCCTTGGGGTCAAAATGACCCTCCATCCATCCATCCATCCATCCATCCATCCATTTTCGACCGCTTATCCGGGGTCGGGTCGCGGTGGCAGCAGGTTCAGCAGGCCGACCCAGGCTTCCCTCTCACCCGCAACACTTTCCAGCTCATCCTGGGGGACCCCGAGGCGTTCCAAGGCCAGCCGGGAGATATAATCCCTCCAGCGTGTCCTCGGTCTTCCCCGGGGCCTCCTACCAGTTGACCCTCCAGGGTCAAAATGACCCCTCCAGACCTAATGTATGGTCATTTTGACCCCAAGGACAACGGGAGGGTTAAGAAAATTAAATAATAAAAATGCAAAGTATATGAAGTGTGTACATATAGTATATACAGTGAAATATAAGTATGTACAATGAAGTATGTAAAGTTTCATAGAGTCCATGATCCATCCTCCATTGCTGCCCCTCCCTCTGGATCTCTCCCATCACCTCAGACATTCTCCATCACTCACCACTTTCAAAACACTTAAAACCCATTTATTTAAATCTGCTTTTAACCTGTGATGATAGTTCAGTGTGTTTCTTACTGTTCTGTCATCTCTCTTGCTTTTATCGTTTCTTTTTTCCCCACGTGAAGTGACTTTTGAATACCTTTTAACAGCGCCACACTTTTTAATTATTATTATTATTAACGAAGAATACTTCTGCTCTAGAGAACTACTTCCCCGTCGGCTCCCAGTTCGCGTTGGCCTTCGAGCTGCGTCCTCAACGCCTGACGGGTCTTCTCTTCCAGGTCAAAGGTCACGACGCCGGCCTTAAAGTGTTCTTAATGGAAACCGAGGTGAACCCTTCTGAGAGCGATCCGACAGGGCAGCGAGTTTCCAAAGAAAAACTGCATTATAAATGATTAAAAACACTGATCTTTCACCAGGTGGGTGTCAGAGTGGAAGACGGTGACGTCGCCGTCAGTGTGTCGGTGACTCCTCCCACAAGCCTCTGTGATGGGAACTTCCACCTGGTCACAGGTACACGACCTCTCCTATACGCACACGTTGATTCTTGAGCGAGTATAGCTGTGAATTTTATACTGCGTCGTCCTCCAGTGTCCAAACGACGCGACGCCATCGAGCTAGCGGTGGACTCTGTGTCCGAGCAGAGAGCCGCCCGCTTCTCGTCCAGCTCCACCGCCCTGGATGACCTTTACATCGGAGGTGAGGCCATCGAATGCAAAAAAGAAGTAGGGAATGTATAACAGAGGGGGGATCAAGTCGTTGTTTTGCAAGTGAAAAGCAAACGCCTCGAATAAACAACATAAACGACACGAACAACACGAAAATGCAAAAATACTCGCGTCAAAGCTACTTTTTAAGGTTCAAATCGAGCTGGAGGAAAAACTAGCAGGATCCTGTTGAGTCTGTCTGAGGTGAACTGTTAGTGGCCTCAACTAGTGGAAGATATTTATTTCAGTTTCCTTTTAGAGAAATGCTCTGAGTGACTTGAGTTCCCTCTGGTAAACAGTTCTGTCCAGGGCTTTTATTCTGTAAGGAGTGGAGCTGCTATTTTTCTGCCTTTTTCAAGGTTGAAAGTTTGCAGAATGTCTCTTCCACACGACACGATTGTTTGATGCCGTTTGCAGCGTGAAAGCTCAGACAAATCAACAATGTGTTCTTCTTCTGCGTAATATTTGTATTCTGTGACAAAAACGACAGATCGGAAAAATATCTTGAGGTGCAAATTACTAAAAGAAACCGCCCCCGATGTGTAAAGGTCCTAGACTTAAAGAGACTCCTCCCCAAATGTAATGCCATTTTATCAACAGTATCAAGAGTCATACGGTTTTAAATAGACAATAATCATGAAGGTGTATTTATTTGTTAAAAAAAGTGCGACTGAATTCCATAATAAAAAAGAAGAAAACAAAGATGTGGGAATTAAGTGTCGATTTGCTGGAAATAATAATAATAATAATAATAATATCAAAGTTACCGTACTTTTCGGGTTACAAGCCGCTCCTACGGCTGATCAGTGTCCCCGCTGTAGCAAGCTAGTAGCGCTGCTAGCTAGCGCTGCTAGTAGCAGCAGCAGCGGGCGGTAGCAGCAGAAGCGCTAGCTCTGCTAGCTAGCGCTGCTAGCTAGCGCTGCTACTGCCCGCTGCTGCTGCTACTGCCCGCTGCTGCTGCTACTGCCCGCGTCCCCTCTGCCCAAGTCGGGTGTCGAGCCTGGTCCCGCTACCTTCGGTGGTTTTCAGGGAGCTAGCGGAAGTTAGCGGGGAAGTGACGGAGCGCTAGCAGGAGCCCCAGCTGGCTACAGCGGGGAGCTAACGGGGACACTGACCGAAGGCAGTAGCAGCGCGTAACCCGAAAAGTACGGTAGTTGATTCAGGAAATACACCTTTTTTAAATAACATACATTCTAATCTTTAGGATTTGGGAGAAGGTATCAAGTATTATAAAGTCAAAAGGCTTTTTAAGTCTAAGTGAAGTCACAAGTCATTGGTTTTAAAGTCGAGTCTAATGTCATTCAAAAATATAGATATAAATATACTTAATAGACAAATAGTTAAACAAATACATAAAAGAAAACTGACATTGAAGAGTTTTTCCACCCCCATCCCATTTCTGCTGTTCCAGGAGCCAGGAAGCAGAGGCGAGGCCCCGGGCCCTCCTCCCCGTTTGTGGGCTGCTTGAGGAACGTGAGGCTCGATGGACGACCCGTCGCCTTGGAGACCGCCTCCAGGGTGGTGGACCCCGTCAGCACCAACGGGTGCACGGCGGAGTAATGCATGGGTGCTGCGTTGACTTCTGTGACCCCGCGGAACCATTTAGCATCATTACCGAGGCCGAGGCTTTGTTGCAACCCACGGAACTTCCTGTTATATAAGCCCCGGCAATTATCTGATGAATTCATTTTTTATTATTATATAATTGTGATCGGTGGTTCTTGTGATTAAATCCACTTTAATAATGAGGGCTCTTGCTTTTGGATGTCTGCCTGTATCTAGAGCCTGGAGCTCTTCGGTCATACATTCATACTTATCAATATTCATTGTGTTTATTGCTTAATGGAAGATTGGTGTTATTTGCAACATGGCTAATGGAAATAAATAGTGTTTAGAAGTAAAACTCCCTGTAAAAAGTCAACATGTAACCAGTAAATCTTTACAAATGAATGTATTCATATTCATTTCATTCACTTACGAAGTAGACCAGAAGCATATGAGCCTTATGGTTCAGGAGCTGTTCCTGATTAGTTTGGGTTATGTCATTTCCAGAGATTTCTCCTTGGGCGATGTGGCTTTTGATGTAAACAAACTCATTTAATGTATCCAGCAGAATTCCTCCAGGACGTTTGACAGTTTTCTGGCTGAAGCGACGCCTTAATTATCCAGACGGCGGTGAATTTCACCCGATATAATGAACCTGATAAAATATACTTCTCATCGAAATATATTAAAATACAACAATATTACCTTATATTATTTTACCCTATAGAACTTCTCATGAAACGATAACCAGGTATCACGGGGGGGACCCTAAAAAAAGGCTCAAAATCCAGTGAAAAATGTGGGAATCGTCAATAAAACATGATTAAAAATATAAATAAAAGAGCTATGAACTTGTTAATTGGTTCACGTGCTCCTGGGACATGTGAGTCTTGTTCTGTGAAGGAAAAGTTAATTAATGTTAAAAGTCAATGTTAAAACCCATCCGTAAAAAATTGTCACACTATCACTAACGTCAGGTGATACGTTAGTGTTCTCGGGTTAATGAATGTTCTTAATTGTTTTTAAATCTTGATTTCTTTTGCATTACGTTTTGATGCTTTTATGTGAAGCACTTTGAATCGTCTTGCTGTTGAAAAGTACTCTGCAAATAAATTTGTTACCTTGCTGATCAGATTACACTTTATGTCACGCATATTTCCCATAAATGCTAAAAAAAAAAGACACATGAATACATTGAAGTGTTTTATTTCAGTTGCCATCTAAATACTCTCAATGCGGGTGCGAAACGCCATGAAATCCAATAGTTGTTTTACATCATGTGACCTTTTGACCCCCAAATAGACTTTGTCTCGTATGTCTGGCAGGTTGTATGATACACACACACACACACAGTTTATAATATATATATACTGTATATATAACATTCAGCGGGGATAAACAATTAAAATTGACGTAGAAAATATACTGTGTGATTTTTTTGTCTGTACGTTTCCTAATTTTTTTTTACTCAGAAAAAAAAAAAACACCCACAAAATCAACCTCATATTTACTGACAGTTTGTGATTTTTGGAGTCCAGAGGGAACGTGAACGACGTGATCGAGGTTACTGGTTGAATCCGTGGAAAGTTTATATACAGGAACACATTTAGAGTTATGAATATTTAAAAGAAGACAGAAGGACACTAAAACCATCAGCTGCTCAGTTCCCTGATGAGCAGAAACAAACGGGGCTCAACGGACATACAGATACATTTCAAAGCATACGCCAAACTTCACATTTCATAACTTTTTTTTAAACATTTTTTATGCACAATTTTACAATCATAAAGGAGATTAAGGCCACGCAGTTGAAGTGTTATTGCTTGTAGTTACTGTAGCTATTGCATAAAAAAAACACAGTGGCTGCTGCTGCGTGCGGAGGAGCTGCACGGCGCTCACGGCTCTCTGCACTGAATGTTCATCAGTAAATGTCGGGCAGCTGGCTGTACTTCCTGTCCCAGTATCCAGGAGAGAAGATCCAGTCCTGGGAGCTGGTGTGGGGGTTCTGGCCCTGCTGAAACCACCTGAAACCACAGCGGAGACACATCAGCATTCAGTTTGAGCTCCATGTTAAAACCAAGTCCACACTTGCCAGAAAAATCACTCAAATCAGGGCCAGCGGGGGGAAGGGAGGTCGGGCATGCTGGAGCATGCTGAAGCACAAGGTTACGGGTATTGTGCACGGGAATTGGCCGTTATTTTTTTTTTTGGTTTGGTCTAAAATTAAATAGGAATACTTCGCCCACACGTACCATTCGTATATCAAGGACTCGCTCCGGGTTACCTTGAATTCTTAAAGGAAACCTTTTTCAAAGCATCCACAACTGGAGTCTCGATGAATGAAAGTATAATCCGTTTAACACATCAGGTTACAAACTCCTACATAATATGTGCAGTGTAATATATAATCCTCATTTATTCAGTCGTCGGTCTCAGAACCCCTCAGCTGTCGGTCAGACGACGACGAGCCTCTGAGGGGAAAAGGGTCTTTACGGTTTGGAAGTGTGAATAGTTCTTTTAGCGAAGATGCATGTGTTTGGGAAGGAGTGAGGATGTAACGGGATATATGAGGTTGTAACTTAACGGGCCGACCGGGAACAGGACCAGGGTGTCAAAGTGTCAGCGCCTCCCCTCACTGTCAGCGACCAAAATGTCTCTCAAAGAGACGCGAACCAACCAGGTAGAGACTCAGAATGACCTCCAAGAGACGGGAAACGACCACAAGAGACACAACAAGACGACATGGAGACCAAAACACATGCAACGAAAATGAAAAACAGCTGCAAAGAGACACAAGGACACTCAAAACAACGATGAAATGTGGCAAAGCGACCACAGATAAAACAACTGCACACAAAAACAGACCAAAACAGCTGCAAAGAGTCACAAAACAACAGGTAGAGTCGTTAAACTCCGCCCCTATTTACTTCAATTCATGAAGACTTTGCTCAGTTTTAAAAAAAAGGAGGAGGAGTTTTCTTTAAATAATTCAAGGTAACACAAGGTGAGTAATTGACACACTAATGGTGAAGTATTCCTTTAACTTCTACGGTTAGTTCTTTCATCTTTTCTGCATGAAAGTGCGTGACAGGTGATCCGGGTTAGAGGACTCGTGTGGCGTTGGAGTGCCGGCAAGCCGCCATGCCGAAGCGAATTAAAAAAAGACGTCGTCTCTGATTCTCTGTCGAATCTTAACAGACGGCCGCCGGGATGCAGATAAGATTTCAATTGAGAGAATACAGAGCGTCTGGAGACACTGAGACTGCGAGGTCACGTGATCGCATCACACATCAATCACACGGCGAGCAGCTCTGACCTTGGACCCAGGGCAGGACTCCTAAACATCAAAGACGGGACGCCACAGAAAAACAAGTCAGATGAAGAGAAAATGGAGATTCAGCTCGAGCATTTCAAACAAACACCGAATGAAAGAGATGATCAAACTGCAGCTTTAAAGATAGAAACTGTATATATCTATATATTCGGCTACAATAAAAACTGCATGTAAAGTAAATGTTACATTTAGCACGATACACAGAGGATCATCTGAGCTGTCAATGATCACACGTTTGCATTCTGGGAAAACACTTTAAAGTGAATAAGTGCATTTCCTTTAAAGACAGAAATCTGCATATACAGTTAATAAAAAGACAGAAATCTGCATATAAAGTTGATAAAAAGACAGAAATCTGCATATACAGTTAATAAAAAGACCAAAATCTGCATATAAAGTTGATAAAAAGACAGAAATCTGCATATAAAGTTGATAAAAAGACAGAAATCTGCATATGCACACTTGTCACTTTCCCATTACCCTTTGACATATACTTACAGTACACTTGTTTAAAGTACTGTTATCCGTTTATTTTATATTTTATTGTAAATTCAATATGTTTCTATTCCTTGCACTGTGTTGATTGTTTAATGTATGCACCGACCGCCAAGACGAATTCCTCGTATGTGAAATAAATGGTTGCAAATAAATGGTTCTGATTCTGATAAAGTTAATAAAAAAAGGACAGAAATCTGCATATAAAGTTAATAAAAAGAAAATATGAATGCCACTTCATTGAACCGGGGGTTAATCTGAATTGACAATGTTCACACTTAAATAATATTCAATATAAATCATTGTCATTTAATGCACACAAAGAGAGGCCATTGTCTTCATATGGCCTCGAATTTTTATTTTTTTAATTTACTGCACACAATATATCAAAGCCTTTGGAGCTGAAGGGACAGTTTGGATTAGTTTGTGTGACTTTAATGTTTCAACGGTTTTCGTTCAGATACACAAAACCTCCAACCATCCCTCTCAGAGAGGACAACGCGTCGAGACTCACCTCGTCTTCCACTCTTCATCAGACGTTGAGCGCTTTTTCCGAGCCGCTCTCTGTTTTTCCTCGAGCCTTTTCTTCTCCTCGCTGGCGAGGTCTGTTGGAATAACAACATTGTAGAGTTTCAGATGGCAGCGAGATGATTCTTTAATCATTCTTCGTGTGTGTGTGTGTTGCCACATAAGGTTACCGATGTCTCCGTTCTCCATGGCTCGTATGTCGGGCCTCAGCCGGCAGTCCGTGGGCGGGATGGCTCCCTCCATCTCGCTGCGCAGCTCGTTCAGTTGCATTGCGAAGGACGTGAAGCTGTACATCTGCAATATTTGTATATTAGAACGTCAAAAAAACACAAAACGCATGCTGATTTTGGGGCTGCAGTCTAGTTCAGGTCAGGTACACAACAAAAACAACAAGAGAAAAGGTGCAAAAATGATCCTGTACAGAACACAATAACACACAACCGTCTCTAAACTTGTGCATATTAAGAAGACAATGCACAGTGAGCAAAGACGTGTTTTACTCCTCCGGCCCATGAACCCGAGCACTTTGAACGTGCCTCCGAGTGGAGTGGGCGGCGTGAGCGGCGAAACGCTCGCTAAGTAAAGCTTCTGGTGTGCGTTCATCACTCAGACCTCGGTGGAGTTGGCCGGCCGGGGCGCGATCCTCCACAGCAGCTGGCTGCCAGGAATCATCTCCACGGTGTCTGCAGCCGGAGAGGGAACCTCCTCCTGATCCTCGCTGCAACCCTGAACAGTCAAACACACACACACACAGACACACACACACATGAACCACGCTCTCTGAGAGATGATGCATCATTACGCTGTTTATCGGGGGGAGTACAGTTAATTATAGGTGTCGGCGAAGATCTCAAGATTTCATCCTTTCTTTTTTTGGGGGGGGGGACTTGAAAAACACTTTCCATCTAATCAGTCATCAAACTGCATTTATGCACACGATGAGTCACAGAACAAACTCCTTCGCGGCTCCCTGCCGTTCGGCGGGAAGCGACTCGTACCGCTTTGCTGCTCCTCTTCTCCGCGGCGCCTTTCCTGTCGCTCTTCTTGTGCGCCTCGAAGGCGGCCGAGTCCACAACGTACAGGCACTCTGTCCACTTCCCGTAGAGAGCGCACAGCTTCTTTTTGCTGTGGAAAACACACACACACACACACACACACACACACACACACACACACACACACACACACACACACACACACACACACACACACACACACACACACACACATAAATAAATGTCCTCTGCTTGTCTCCGTGTGGGTCTCAGTACCTCACGGATGCATATACTGTATATATAACACGTGTTGTTGTGTCCAGTCATTCATGCACTCGCTGACCCAGCTCATCGTGTTGGGGCCCTTTCACTCTTTTAAGCCTGTTTGTCCCTCAACCGCTGCTTTCCAAGGGTTTATCAATGGTTGACAATTAGCATGATTATTTGATTTCGTAATGCGGCTGGGGGTCTCGATAAAAGACGCCGTGAAGCAGCGTGGCATCATGGGAGTTGTTTGCCGTCAATAGGATTCCCTCAGTGTTCATCATTCTGGATGAACAAACGCAGGACTTTCACCCAGGGGTCCTGCATCCGTGTTGGGTAAAAACAAACGGCGTGATGCGACGACCGTAGCTCACGTTCTGTATTTAACGACAAACCACGACGTGTTTTCTAACTTTCACCTTTTCACAACCTTTAACCTCAGGATACTGCACGAAATGTAACGTTTGCTTCACTTGTTTCTCTGATAACTTTTTGACGTCCGATGACAAAAAAAACGTCACACTTTTCAGATCTTAGTCTACGAAAAGTGATGTTAACCTGGAATAAAAGTAAATCCCTGACAGCTTCTGGCAGCAATGCTGATGCTGCACAAAGAAGACCAACCAAAACGCACCGTTACCTTAAAATAACAGAATTCTCTGGGTTTGGAAATTGTGGGAAACATTTAGAGTTGTTATTACACAACTCAACAAAAACATATTTAAGTGTATTCATTATTTTTTTAAATTTGAATGTGTAAAATGATTCTTTTAAAGTTAGAAATGAGCTCAAGGGGCCTCGGCTAACCTTCTTAACTTTGTGGGTCCAGAATTAGAAATAAAGCTAATTAAAAACAGCTTATGGAGTCATACTTGTTCTCCAATATGGCGGCATGGAGATATGTTTTGTAGGGCATCTGCATGATAAACTGCGTACTGTATATGCACAAAGTAAATATACAATATGAATATATTCCCTCCGCGTTCAAGAGGAAGAAGAACAGGACTACTCGTACCTTTTATCCAGAATATAGCCTTCAACCTTGTGCAGCTCTTTGCCAAAAAGGCCACATGGTTTGAAATTCAGGCAGCACCTTTCACCGGTTCTGTGTTTGGAAAAAAGAGGAGAAAAAAGTGCACATCATCCTCTCACTCTCACGCTCACTCTCTGCTGGCTGAGTCACACAAAACTTCCGCATCGGCTCCATTTCCTCCTTGTTGGTCAAACTTCCTCAAAGCAAAACATTACTAAAAAGTATAGTGGCCAACACGTATGCCTATGCAAAAATGTTTGTATTGACTTTATACATTATTTTGGTCCACTCACCGGTGGTTGACCACCTCCACATTTCCATACTGCTCGATCCACAGCTGGCCCACGATGATGTTGTGAACGCAGCATGTGGGATTCGTCCAGGTGTAGGCTTCATTGTAGCTGACGAGAAAAACATTTTAAAAAGACTTAAATGGGGAGCCAAATTTTACACATGAAAGTCTGTTTGCAGGTGTTGGGATGTTCTGCTCCGTATAGGGGAAAAGGTAGTTTACGGTGCATTATATATTATTATATTTAAATGTACATTATGGACAGAAAGTAAAACGGTCACAGTGTCTCCTGACATGAGTACAGCGCTTCTTACTTGGGCAGCTCCAGCGTGATGATGCCTTTGGGCTCCGCCTCCACGCTCTTGCCCCAGAACTTGAGTTTGGGGTAGATGGAGCCGTGGAACACGAAGTCCTGCTTCAGGCCCTCGGCGTGGAAGGCGCTGACCGGAGGATGGTGGCTCACCTGCTCCGACAGGAGCCGGAAGCCCAGATCCTCTCTGGGGGGGACGGCGAGAGAGGAGCGTTAAGAGTTTAAGTGCGTTATCATCAGTGTGTTATCATCAGTGTGTTATCATCAGTGCGTAATCATCAGTGCGTAATCATCAGTGCGTTATCATCAGTGCGTTATCATCAGTGTGATTTCATCAGTGTGTTATCATCAGTGTGATATCATCAGTGCGTTATCATCAGTGCGTTATCATCAGTGCGTTATCATCAGTGCGTTATCATCAGTGCGTTATCATCAGTGCATTATCATCAGTGTGTCGTCATCATCAGTGCGTTATCATCAGTGTGATATCATCAGTGTGATATCATCAGTGCGTAATCATCAGTGCGTTATCATCAGTGCGTTATCATCAGTGTGATATCATCAGTGCGTAATCATCAGTGCGTTATCATCAGTGCGTCATCATCAGTGCGTTATCATCAGTGTGATATCATCAGTGCGTAATCATCAGTGCGTTATCATCAGTGCGTCATCATCAGTGCGTTATCATCAGTGCGTAATCATCAGTGCGTAATCATCAGTGCGTCATCATCAGTGCATTATCATCAGTGTGTCGTCATCATCAGTGCGTTATCATCAGTGCGATTTCATCAGTGCGATTTCATCAGTGTGATATCATCAGTGTGATATCATCAGTGCGTAATCATCAGTGCGTTATCATCAGTGCGTTATCATCAGTGTGATATCATCAGTGCGTAATCATCAGTGCGTTATCATCAGTGCGTTATCATCAGTGCGTTATCATCAGTGCGTTATCATCAGTGCGTAATCATCAGTGTGTCATCATCAGTGCGTTATCATCAGTGAGTTATCATCAGTGCGTTATCATCAGTGCGTTATCATCAGTGCGTTATCATCAGTGCGATTTCATCAGTGTGTTATCATCAGTGCGTTATCATCAGTGCGTTATCATCAGTGTGATATCATCAGTGCATTATCATCAGTGTGTCGTCATCATCAGTGCGTTATCATCAGTGCATTATCATCAGTGCGTTATCATCAGTGTGTCATCATCAGTGCATTATCATCAGTGTGTCGTCATCATCAGTGCGTTATCATCAGTGCGATTTCATCAGTGCGATTTCATCAGTGTGATATCATCAGTGTGATATCATCAGTGTGATATCATCAGTGTGTCATCATCAGTGTGTCGTCATCATCAGTGCGTTATCATCAGTGCATTATCATCAGTGCGTTATCATCAGTGTGTCATCATCAGTGCATTATCATCAGTGCGTTATCATCAGTGCGATTTCATCAGTGTGATTTCATCAGTGCGTCATCATCAGTGTGTCATCATCAGTGTGTCATCATCAGTGTGTCGTCATCATCAGTGCGTTATCATCAGTGCATTATCATCAGTGCGTTATCATCAGTGTGTCATCATCAGTGCATTATCATCAGTGCGTTATCATCAGTGCGTTATCATCAGTGCGTTATCATCAGTGCGTTATCATCAGTGCATTATCATCAGTGCGTTATCATCAGTGCGTTATCATCAGTGCGTTATCATCAGTGTGTCATCATCAGTGCGTCATCATCAGTGCGTCATCATCAGTGTGATATCATCAGTGTGAGCGTGCGCTGTGTGAGCCCCACTCACCGGACCAGTTCATAGGTCTCTCCCAGCAGAGGGTTGAAGGGTTTGCCCGTCCGCTCCCACTGCGAGGCCACAGCGGACACCGCGAACGCGGCCACGCACTGCCAACAACACGACACAATGCACATGAAACACGACTGTATTTAGACCGCTTTAGGCGTGAACACGTGGCGGGTGAAGGACGGCGCTACCTTCATCCTCTCGATGGAGTCGGGGCAGCCGTTGGCCCGGTGGACGAGGTGCGTGTGCTCCATGTACTCCGTGAGGCGCTGCAGGAAGCTCAGCGGCTCGTTGAAAATCACCGGCATTGTGATCTTGGAGAGTTCCTAAAAAAAGATAGACGTGAAGTAGGAATTATAATAACAATAGCAATGAATTAATGTTTTATTTTCGTTTTCCGGTCGTTTACGTGACCCCCGTCGCTCGTGGGATCATTCAGAACAACAAGCCGACGCTTCGGCACGCTAACGGCTCCTCTGACAGCACAATGCATGAATAATTACTAAATATAAATGACTGATTACCACGCACACGCACACACACACACACGCACACCCTTGTATAGTCTTATCACATTGGACGTCGTCAACATGCATTTCATCCAGCAATCATCATTGTGTATCTGAATACGTAAAAAAAAAAAAATACCAAAGAAAAAAAGATTATTTTTATTGAATAGAAAACAAATATTATATGTAGAATTAGCATATCATTTAGTTATTATAAAAAAGAAAGAAAATGCTTCCATGATGGCGAGGGGTTTGACTTTTTGAAGGTTAATGATGCAAAAAGAAAAGAAAAGAAAAAAGAAACATATTTGTTTAAATTCTTCTTTGCATTTTGGATTAAACCAAATTCATCTGTAAGCATGCGGCAATTCTACAGGAGGGAGACAGCGTGTTTTTTTTGGGAAATCAAAATGTAAAGGACGATATGAAATCAAATAAATGTCCCTCTCCACTTCATTTGGCTCATTATATTCACAGATTCTTTTATCTTCAATCGCACCTCTTTTTCTTACATTTTTACTATGCATCTTATCTTAACTGTGCACAGAATGATCTCTGACATCTAGGCTAATTAATTACACATACACTTTTATATATGGCTGGTTTTAGAAGTGCAATCGCATGACCCATTTTCATTAAAGAAAGAAAATAAAGCGCCTTCTTCACACCGCGATCCTTTGAACGTTTAATAACGCTGACTATTGAAAAGGCCAAAAAGGGAATATTGGTCTTCAAACAAGCGGTAGTGACGTCCGTATCTCATATGTCCCTTTGGACTAAAGTGTCTGTCACATCTACTGTATCCTTCTCCAGTGCAAAAAAGAAATGACGATTTATAAACGTAACGTTCAAATGAAAGAGAAATGGTGGGTTTTTCTCATGTTGCTGAGACGATGATGTTGAACAAGAGTCTACAGCCTTCAGCAGTTGCTTATTGATATTATATTATTCAGCAGATACGCAGGAACATTATTATTCATTTGTTAGTCGCGTTTCTGTCATCATGATGAACGCAATGGCAAAATTCACTCTCCTTTTAGCTCCGGTTTTGGTCTCCACCAACTCCTAAAAAAGGGACATTTCTGTCTCTTCAGCAGCTAAATGCTCCACTAAGTTCACCAGCGGGTCTCTAGCTGTGTCTGTCTGCAGTTTGGTGTTGCAGGTACGAGTAAAATGGACTTTCTACGGCTTTAACACTGAAAACAGCTTCCTACGGTACATCGAGCATGACTATTAAAAAACGATCATTCTCACCATTCCAATGCAGTTCCTCAGGATACTCCAAATACTGAAGTCATTTCTTGAAAACATTGGCGCAGGTAAGCTGGTCCTAGAATCACACACACACACACACACACACACACACACACACACACACACACACACACACACACACACACACACGTTAACACATAGTGGAAGGTTTGTAAGAGGGCATAGACTTTGTACTAATGCTCTAACAAATGGACCCTTTATGTGAGAGTAAATGCACCGCCAGACACATAATAGCTGCAGGATTCATGTCTTATTCAAGTGAATATGGTCCACACAGCCTGACATGTATTGTGTGACGACTGGAACAAAGCCCAGAGAGACAATGAACACCGGTACCAAAGGCGGTAAACAGCCTTCCAATCATCCGGCAATAGATGCAACGGCCCAACCCAGTCAAACTATCTTAAAGGTTTATGTTGGAGTTTGTATAAAATACTTAACTCCTAAACATCATTAGGGACATTTAAGGCTTATTCATTTGTTGGGTCATTTTGTCATTGGTGTGAGTTTTCTTTTGTAATTGGGAAGTTGAACCTCAGCTCCTGTAATGAGTCTATAATAAACTGCGTGGCCAAAATACAGACGCTTCAATGTTGCCATTGAAACCCATTAAAACAAAACATGTTGATCTCATGGCCATTGCAGCATTAGGCTTTACATCTAAAGCCCTGGCTTTTAAACAATTGTTTCAGCAGATGGAGCCACTTTCTTAAGTTTGGCCTATGAGGCGAATGCTATTCTCCTGATCTCCACTAGGGGCATCACTGCTGTATTATGGAGCACCGCACATGATACAGCATAATACACATCATTTTATTCTTATTCAAAAGCAATGTTATTGTTCTTTGACATACTCCAGACTGTTCAAAAATAGAATCCTCCCTAGCATCAAATATACAGAAAATAAATATTGTTATTGTTTCTGGGAGGTTTCATAAAAAAACAGAGTCTGGATCATTTATCCATCGTAGTTACTTTTCTCCTCCTATCCCATGATTTGGAAAGATATTCATAAAATGAAAAAAATAAATAAATGTAAAAGTGGTATTGAATTAAAGCTCCAATATTTGTAAAATGTATCAAAGAACATGAACTTTTTTTAAACAGTATTTGTCACAAATCATGATGTAAAAGACAATATAAAAGCAGCATTATGTAAATAAACTGGCATTTAAAGGGTTAACAGTTCGAAAATGGATGTTTGGTAGTTATGATCAGGACTGAAGTTGGTCAAAAGGTTTAAGTTGGTGAAAGTGGAAATAGAATATTAATAAATAATATTTTAATAGCAGTTTTAGGAGAGCGACATTTTTGTCCTGACAAGTGGGAGTTAAAAAAATTAAAAAGCATCAAAATCAATGTTGATAATCATTGACATAGTATTTCACAGACTTAAAACTAAATCCCTAGAACATTTACAATAATAACATTTGGTGGTTATGATCAGGAAGGAAGTATATTTATTTAGTGGAAAATTATATTTTTTGACGCAGCCATTTTTGTCCTCTAAGGACGCCAGAGCCACCTTTAAAAAAAAAAAAGTGATGCATAATGATTCAAATCCCAAGAATAAAGCAATCAAGCCATGTGAAAAACAACAGGAAGTGTTAATATAAAAATGAAAATTGAAATCCATTCAACGCGCGTGAAATGCACTCCAGCGCCGCCAGTGCGGGACTGCAGACTGATTATTGCATTACACTGTGACCTCATCAATATTTAACGGCTCCGACACAGAGCTCACTTCTCTCAATGCAACTCTTCCTCTCTCTCTCCTCCACCGGGCCGACTCTGAATTATTCACACTACGAAGTGGAAAGACCCGAGGGACGACTTGGGAATGAAGAAAAAAAAAAACACGACGCAAGACGGTTGAGTAAACAGATCTCTCGCAGCGGGTCGGGAAATAAAAACATCCCGCCGCTGCCGATATTAATAGATTATATAGAACAAGCAATAAATACATTGCAGCAACAGGAGAGCGGCCCTTTGTGGAGTTTGTTCTTTTTTTGATGAGAGGATGAACGCTCGGGGGGCCGGTGGTCCGTTTAGAAAGCTGTGGGTCACCGCTGACCTGTGCTTTGTGATCCCGTTGGGTCGGGTCTCGTCCGCGTCGCCTTGGTGATCCTCCCGCGACATGCCGGCGGTGCTGCTGCGTAATGACGCCACGGAGCCTTCGTCGTCGTCGTCCTCCTCCTCCTCCTCCTCCTCCTCCCCACAGGAATGGCTGGCCACCGTCTCGAAGCCGCTCAGGGAGATCTCCGAGTCAGATTCTGTGGCGGACGCAATTTATTTATGTATTGTTTCAAAGCAAAGAGTGGAAGCAAAAGGGTGACATGCTCTGTTAAAGCAGCAGGGTGCGGGGTTTAGTGGCTTCACGCTGCGAGGCGACCTCCGGTTGTGAAAAAGGAAGCCTCACCCATCACGGCCTGTCATTATTAATCCTAATTTAATGTATTCAGGGTCATATTTCCTCTCCACATCACCATCATCTAAAAAAACAACAACTGTCAGTGTTGTGTCCCTGCATCCAAGAGAACGTTATTTAGTCAACAGAGGTAAATAGACTCACTGGCCGTCACTCTGATGAACCGTTAATCAGACTATTCCATCTGCACTTTTTTGACTACTGTCTTTAATGTCTTTTTTTAAATCTTTTTTATATTTATCTTGTTTACTGTATATTGTGTATAAGTATGAAGAGCGAAACCGGAGTCAAATTCCATGTATGTGCAAACTTACATGGCCATTAAAGCTGTACATGTGTTTTAATAAAGCAGTATAAAAAGGCAAATTATTTGTCTACAATTTTTGTAAGTTTTATGCATTTGTTTTATTCATGTGAATTCTTGCCCACATTTAGAATTTAAAAAACAACACGTTTTGTAAATTGGAAATAAAACATATCTTTAATATTATTTCTTCTTATTATATATTTTATAGTCTCTTAGTATAAAGCCAGTGTCCACACATGCACGACAGCAATTAAACCTGGAGGAGAGGAATCAACCGGGCTCGTAGCTCAATACACATATTTCAGTGTCGGCGGATAAATAACAAGAAATTTGGAGTGAAAAAAAAACAAATATTTGTCTGGGATAATAAGATAAGTTGACATCTTGGTCAGTCGTCTTCTTATTTATATCTGATGTATTGTTATCTTATTGTGCTTTAATTAAATCGGTCTTAAAAATCCAGCATCTGTGTAATTTTTGTCATTTCTATAATACGATTAATCATATTTATTGATTTAAGCATATCTTTTTGATTATAATTTATTTCATTGTGGACTGCCATATGAATAAATAAACACACATTAGTCACACTGTATATCTCCTGTGTGAACTTCCTCTCATCTAAAGAACTGGTCGCACAGAAGCATCACATCAGGTAAACGGTGCAACTTCAAATATAAAGAAATATAAAGAAATAAAAAGTTTAGTAGCCATTCTTGACAACACAAAAAAAGTTATTTTCAACACAACCAGGCCGAACACACACTTGTGCTTACGTCAGCCAAAAATACCAGAAGGCCCTCGCCGGCAGGAGGAGAGAAAAAAAGAAAAGAAAAGTATTCCGGCGTCCTACAGGGGAACGACAGAATCTCAATCAAAGCAATCTCCTGACCCCCGAAGCGTGTTTTTGATAACCCGTCGACTCACCAGACACGGCGTCGTGGAACTCATCCTCGCTGAGGGCGCTGCGCGGCGACGATCCCTTGACGACGGATTGCTCAAGTTCGTGATGCTCCGTGGCGAGAGTCTGCAGCGCCTCGGAGAGGATCCGGTTCTTCTCCACCTCCTGATCCAATTTCAGACTGCGCACCTGAGCTCGCCATGCACACACACGCACACGCACACGCACACACACACACACACACACGCACACACAAGAGACTAATCAGTCACAGAAATGTTCCATCTTCCCTGTCTGATAACCGAGGGAGTGCTTTCTTGGCTGCCAAACGGTTTTATTCTGACTCTCATTACACAAACAGAAGACAACATGTGTTCAACTCTCAGACCGGCGGCGGTGCACACAAACACAAACACACACACACACACAAACACACACAGCACGCCGTGGACCGGCCGTCCTGTCATTACCAGACCCACGGAGAGAGAGAGAGAGACGGAGGCGGCGCTGAGACACACAGTAATGGAGGACAGCTGCCGGGTCGCCGCCGTCTCAAATGGCCGGCCCGGAGAACATGATTCCCGGGGAGGAGAAGGGGCTCAAATGACGGGTAACGGACTCAGATGTATAAACGCCATTAGTCCACAACCATATTATTTTCAATAACACAATGAGTAAATATTAAGTGCAGAGATCGGCAAAAGCGTTCATGCTACGCATGCATGTTACACTTGCGTGTTATGCAGGTGTGTTACGCGTGCATGTTAGGAGTGCATGTTACATAAGCATGTTACATAAGCATTTTACACATGCATGTTAGGTGAGCATGTTAGGCGTGCTTGTTACACGTGTGTTACACATGGTACGCATGTTACACATTCATGCTACGCTTGCGTGTTACGGGTGCATGTTACACATGCATGCTACACATGCATTTTAGGCGTGCATGTTACACGTGCATGTTACACATGCGTGTTACGTGTGCATGTTACACAAGCGTGTTATGCATGTATGTTACGTGTGCATGTTAGTAGTGCATGTTACACAAGCGTGTTATGCATGTATGTTACGTGTGCATGTTAGCCAAGCATGTTACGCGTGCATGTTCAGTGTTTCCCCTAGGTTTACAGCTTCGGGGGGGGGGACACGGCGGAGGGGGCGGCGACGACACCGACACAAACACTTAAAGTAGTGGTTCTCAAACTTTTTCTGTAAATAACTTCATTTTGTGACTCCATCTGTGCTTTTAGAAATAACAGAATAAAGAAAATTGCAATCACTTTCAAGTAAATCAGATCGCTCCATCGGACATTTTTTTATTTTTAAATTGCAATCACTTAGAACAATGAAAATAAAGTTATATCTGTGCAAAAAAATAACTAATATTTAGTTACTACTAAATAGCTCATTGTGGAAAACAATAAGCTATTTTTTTTTTTGCCAAACAAAACAGAATGAGTGCAGATATGTGAGCATCAGGTTGCATCAGTATTAGTGGAGCAGTGAGCTGCTTTCCTCTACACATCTTTTATAAACGGGGTTGTAGATTTGATACAATTCATGTTCAACGTTGATCTGAGATCTGTTTTCTGTTTTGAGACACGCAGCAGCAGAAAGGACGTCACAGAGACTTCTGGCAAAGAGCCAAAAGTCGGCGAGTCGCTATGCGCATGCGCAAGCGTAACCTGTTAACGGCATAACAAACATTTACCCGAAAGTACAGGCTTTTCTCCATGTATTTATTAATGACTTAGTTTTATGTCCGTGTACTTTGTACTTTTGTAATATGTGAAGCCAGCAGCTCATTGTTGGTAGAAGACACGAGCACTTTGGCTCTTTCACCTGAGCATGAGAGCTGCTCTGTGTTCAGAGAGCTGCTCCGGTTGTTCCTCACAGGAGAGCTGCTGTTCCCATCTTCACCCTGGGAGCGTTTAAAACGCAGATATAGCGGTCTGCTTTTCACGCGACATATTTTTTGACGCTCTCTGTCCGCTGCTGTGTGCTCAGCGCTCACCTGTCTGTGCGCATCAGGGCGGAACTCCGCTGTGCGCGACGGCAAAGGAGAAGTGTTAACGCGACCATGTAGAGACAGAAATGACAAGCTGTGTGTGGATAATATAAATAAAATACGTCCGTTTAGTTTGTTTAATAACAGAACAAGGTGTAGACCGGTTCTATAGGAAAGAGAAACTTAAATGACGACTTGTGATCTGGCGCTGTCGAGAAAATTACAGGGGGGCGGGGGGTTTCTTCAGGGGGGCGCCCCGCCCCCCTATTCTAACGGTGGGGGAAACACTGATGTTACACATGCGTGTTACACGTGCATGATAGGCGTGCATGTTACAGAAGCATGTTACAGAAGCATGTTAGAGAAACAGTAACATACGCAAACAAAAATAGAAGGAAGTTGAGTACTTCGCTTCCTGCATGCGGCCCTCTGACGGTAAACCATCGACCACATGATGGTAACCAGAGCGAGGAGCAAGGTGAAGTGCTGAATAATAACAGACATAACAACATCCTGAACTTTAAAGAGGACTCCTGCTGCTTGCACCCACACAGGGGGGGTACAGTGCTGCAGGAGCTGGAAGTGAGTCGGTATCTGCACAGGTGTAGATCCTGAAAGCTCCGGACTGGAACATAAAAAAATAAAAATCCCCCCACACTTGATTTCCATGTTCGACAACTCAAGTTCAAACGCCGCGGTGCATCACGAGCAGCAGCACTATACCTTCACACCATCTTTAAACAATCAGCAGGGAGCCAACGCAGCCACTAATTCTCATTCTGATGTGACATTCAGAGAGAAATCTGGTTCAGAGAGTGACGCAAATTCACTGAAACTGGTTTCGGCAAGTTATGTGGTCCAGCCCACAGAGTTGAGATGGAAGATTATGATGAAAAGCGGACATGCTTCCTTTGATATTCCCCCGCAAAGATGTCTTCATGTTCAGCTGCAGCACACAGAATTCTTCAAAGTGAACCAAGCCCATCAAACCAGCAATGTTACATATATCAAACGATATAAAGACGTCTTCCTGCAGAGATTTCAAAATAGTGTCATTCTACACAATATTGAGAATAAATGAGCAGGGTGAATTTCTGACAACAGTTGGGCGTTAAGACATAATGAGCGGACTGAAAAATATCAACTATTACTCCTATTATTATATTGCATGACTTCGAATACATTTTTGTGCGAACAGTAGCGATCACAAACCGAGACGCTCCTCTCTGGTTCGCCGACGTCTCGCTTGACCGAGGCAGCCAATCAAATTCAAGCAGGAGGCGGGGCTTTACTCCTTCAGCCCTGACTTCCTGTTCCGGACGTTGACACGAGCGACAAACTACCTAATTTGATCCCCCCTCTTCCATTTACAACAGCAGGAGCTCAATGTCGGCATTGAATCTATTTTCCCCAACATTTATTTACGTCTCATCGCCTGGTTGCCCACGGCAACGCCCCCCCATCACACGCTCAGCAGCTGTTTTGCCACGCTCACTTTGCCGAGGGGCGTTGTTTTGAAGCGACTGCACCTGTTTGCGATCGGCCACTTTGTCTGCTTTTAAAATTTGCTGGATTCGTTAAAAATAATTTAGCTCATTGTTAAAACATCTGGACATTCCTATCCAGATGTTTTAACAATAAACTACAAAATGAAACGATACCTCAAAGTAAGACTTCTCTTTTGCATAATGCTTGTGTGCATTGTGTTTGTGTGCTGCAGCGTCGGAGCCAGAATGCGACCGGGCTCTCGGCCAGCGTTGTTAAAAAACTCCAGCTGGCTCATCGCCGCTTACCTTCCATGTTCACACATCCAGTGGAGCGCTCATACAAAGTCACTACTTAACGCCTGAAAGAATTCAAAAAAGTTCAGCATCCGACTGATTTACTGCGAGCTGTTAGTTTACACACTCTGCACAAGCAGCCATGGTTCTCATTTCTGTGTAAACGCTGTGTTTAGTGAAGGGAGAAATAAGTGTGTTTCTTTTACACCGTCACTGAACTGATGCACGGGGCTGGTGCTTGTTGTGAGCTATAAGCGGTGCCATCTATTTTTCTCCCTGCGGAGATGTAATCTATTCACTGAATCCTTCCATTACAATCAAATCCATTGAGTCGGACACAAAGAGGAAACCCATCCGACAGCTTATAATCACTGCACTCCACCAAGCTGCTTTCACAAGGAGGTGTGAAAAGTGCCGCCGCTTTCTTAAGAAACACATTGCGTGTTATTTTTTCTCATTCTATCACTATACAGCCGAGGGTCACGGGCTGGAAGGCTCCTCTTGATTACAGTATTTACAGTCTGCTTTTTTAATTATTATTTTTTTTTTTAAAAGGGTCACTCAAACACAAAGAATAATGTAGTATATAAATATATTTTCTCACTCAGCCCTCATTTGCACTTGAAAAAAAAAAAAAACTCTTTACAGAAGTAATGTGCCGGTGACATATTCCACAGAAAAAAATAGTGGCAGCAAAAGTTTCAGAGCTGAATAATTCCAAATATCAAAGCGTCTGAGAGGAGTTTGAACAAAGACGCATCACATCGGTCCCGGGGGGAAGCCGAAACTCACCACTTCCTGTCTGGAGAGGAGGCCGAGACAGACGCCGAGGCTGGAACTGGTCTCGCTGGACAACTCGCTGATTTCTAGTAATTTCTGCGTCACGGCGGATGGAAACTCTGGAGGGGGGGAACAAACACACCAATGAGGCACCACAAAGGAATTAAGTGGAATTAAAAAAGTCTAAATGTTTTTTTTTTATCTCCATGTTCTCAGAAAAGCCGCAAGCACAAAAACAGACTCCTAATCATGAGAATTACAGACGGAATTCTGTCGAACATTTAAATCTGCTTGATGATGCTTATAATTTTAATTAAAAGGTCTATTAAAATATATAAATGTAATTGACAATGAAACAGCAGGTTTTACTCTCTGCCAGCCCGTCATTTCTCAGCAGGGACAGGAAAGCTTCCACCTCCTTCTCCAGTTTCTTCTGGTTGCACTCCGCCGCCTGCATTCAGAGAGATGAGAGGAAACTGCAGGTGAACAAAAGCCGCGCAGGGGGGAGTCAACACGGCGGCTCGCTATGCTGACACGCTAGTTATGGATTTTCTTTTATTTCCAGCCACCTGTAGCGAGTCCGTTAGCTCCCCTAGTGACTTGGCCTCCTCCTCGTCGTCCTCGCCCTCGCTGCCTTGCTCCTGGGAGCAGTAGTGAGTGCTGTAGGCCGAGTGCTCCTCCACCGCGTCCTGCCAGCCCTGCACACCAGAACAGAGGCTATTCATTTGGGTTCGCCATTCAATCATTCAATCATTATCTATTTTAAAACGTTGACCTTGGAATTAAAAGCTTCTATCTGCTTTTTTGGAAAACATTTTTAGAGGTTTTGAGATATTGATGCTCAACGTTCTTAAATCTTCTATAACAAAACGTACAGAGGTTCTATTTTATTGGTCAAAATAAAAAAGGCACGTATTCTAAATCATTGTCCAGTCAGTTTGAGTGGATGCAAATCAAACCTTCTATTATTGGGAATCACAAGACAAAACAGGCAGAGCTGTTTGTACGTCTTTTTGACCAAACCCAAGTCAAGTATTTAGTCTTTGGACCAAACCCAAGTCAAGTATTTAGTCTTTGGACCAAATCTAAGTCAAGTATTTAGTCTTTTTGACCAAACCCAAATCAAGTATTTAGTCTTTGGACCAAACCAAGTCAAGTATTTAGTCTTTTTGACCAAACCCAAATCAAGTATTTAGTCTTTGGACCAAACCCAAGTCAAGTATTTAGTCTTTGGACCAAACCTAAGTCAAGTATTTAGTCTTTGGACCAAACCTAAGTCAAGTGTTTAGTCTTTGGACCAAACCTAAGTCAAGTGTTTAGTCTTTGGACCAAACCAAGTCAAGTATTTAGTCTTTTTGACCAAACCCAAATCAAGTATTTAGTCTTTGGACCAAACCCAAGTCAAGTATTTAGTCTTTGGACCAAACCTAAGTCAAGTATTTAGTCTTTGGACCAAACCTAAGTCAAGTGTTTAGTCTTTGGACCAAACCTAAGTCAAGTATTTAGTCTTTGGACCAAACCTAAGTCAAGTATTTAGTCTTTGGACCAAACCTAAGTCAAGTATTTAGTCTTTCGACCAAACCCAAGTCAAGTATTTAGTCTTTGGACCAAACCCAAGTCAAGTATTTAGTCTTTGGACCAAACCCAAGTCAAGTATTTAGTCTTTGGACCAAACCCAAGTCAAGTATTTAGTCTTTGGACCAAACCCAAGTCAAGGATTTAGTCTTTTTGACCAAACCCAAATCAAGTATTTAGTCTTTGGACCAAACCTAAGTCAAGTGTTTAGTCTTTGGACCAAACCTAAGTCAAGTATTTAGTCTTTGGACCAAACCTAAGTCAAGTATTTAGTCTTTGGACCAAACCTAAGTCAAGTATTTAGTCTTTGGACCAAACCTAAGTCAAGTGTTTAGTCTTTGGACCAAACCTAAGTCAAGTATTTAGTCTTTGGACCAAACCTAAGTCAAGTATTTAGTCTTTGGACCAAACCCAAGTCAAGGATTTAGTCTTTGGACCAAACCTAAGTCAAGTATTTAGTCTTTTTGACCAAACCTAAGTCAAGTATTTAGTCTTTGGACCAAACTCAAGTCAAGCTTCTAGACTTTTGATTTCAAGCTTAAGTCAAGCCTGGAAGTTAACTTACATAAAAAGTACTATTTTAGATAACTTAACATTCTAGTTTCTATTTAAGCCAGCGGTCACTCACATATTTATTTTTAAACAATTGTTGTTTTTAAAGTAGAAGATGTTCGTAATGATGGCTGCTGAATGCACACCACTTTCTAAATGCATGGCTTTCATTTGAAATGTCTGAGGAATACAGATATTATTAGTATGATTATTATATTATTATTCTAAAAAAGGATAGAACGTAACAAAAGACTCCAACTTTGGTAATTTTTTGTATTAACATTACAAAGAGTGCTTTGGAGGGACGGGCACACGGGTGGCTTGTGTCATGCTGGGAACAGAAAACCCCAAAGCTCTGAAAATTGGGAAGAAAGTATTCAATGTGCTGGATATGAAGAGGGACCAAGAGCTGCCGCTGAATAGATTAATTATTTCTCTACTGAAAGGCTATTTTTCCTCATCTGAATTTAGAGATCTCTACATTTTATTCTGGTGCCAGCAGCTGCAGCCGAAAGTTTGAGTTATGGAGACGTCGCACACGTCCTAACTTTATTTTATTAATTATTTATCGAAGTTTGGCAGAGCTCTATAAGTCAAAACTACGGAAAATATCCCAAAAGTATTAGAAATATATGCAAAAAAAATATATTTGTAAATATTGTGGAAAAAACAATAGTGAAAAATATGCAAAAATGTAAAAAATATGTTCAACACTCGTTAAAAGAAGTTAGTAAAATATGTGAAGCAAATATCTGATAAATAACTAATGAAAAATGTGTAAACAAAAATAAATAAATCAGAAAAATCTGTTGCATTTGTCCAATTTTTTGTGTGCATTATTTTGTTTATTTAGCATTTATAATATTTAAAAAAAAAAACATTTCCCCAAAATAGTTAAATATTATTGGTATTGGTAATACAAAACTACAATGAACGGTTTCCCTGTCTTCATCCCGAGAAGTGATTGGTGCAAAGTTAGAGAATGACTTAGGAGCTTTTTTACCATTAACGTATACAAAAAAGAGACAAAATGTAAATTACCAGCCAGATGAGAAACTAAACCTACTTTTGCCGTAGCCTCCGGGTCGTTTTTAGGCGACACTTTGAAGTGATGCATGCTGTCATCGAAGCACTTGAGGGTAAAAAAGCCGCTGTCTTTGGCTCGGAGCTGCAAAACGGGAAACATTTAAAAAAAACATCCCCGTGTGCGAAAGTTACACTCGCACAAAATAAACAACAGCTTTGAAAGTGTACCTCTTAAATGTGTGCTTACCAAACACTGAGCGTGTGTGAGCGACTTGCAGCCCTGCCTCCTCACATTGGCTGCTGCATCCGGCCTTAGAGAGAGAGAGAGGGAGAGAGAGAGAGAGAGCGAGAGAGAGAGGGAGAGAGAGAGAGAGAGAGAGTGAGGTCCTGACACATTTTCAAAAGGTGGTACAGAAGACAGTGAAGGATTCTCTAATCCAAAGTGTGCAGCGCTTCCATTGATCGGTTGCTGAACTCTTTCCACGTGATTCGAGGAGCGAGAGATGAGCACTCACTGTTTCGAGTACCAGGACAAAACCCCGTCTTGGAGGACGACCCAGTAGGAGCGCCAGCCGAAGAATCTGGAGCTCTGCGGGATGCGCACACACACACACACACACACACACACACACACGAGAAGAATCGTCCGTCTGAATATCTGTGATTTTTTTCATTATTGTTCCATCTTTTTCTGATTTCAGAGAGCGCACAGCGGGGGTGCCGCACCTTCCAGAGGAGGCCCTCGTACTTCTTCACGTGGCGGGTCAGACCCTGCGAGGAACACAGATGAGAAGCATGAGGGAAGTACAACCAAACAAATCAAAGTACGTTTGGTGAAAGAGCCCCGACGCGCGACCTGAGCACTCACTCGCTGAGCGTTGCATTTGAGGACCAGCTTCATCGCCGTGTCGCCAGCCAGGTCCAACGCCGTCTGGCCTGAGAGTGGACAGACAAGACGAGTGGGGGCTTTAGTGTAAAAGAACACACACTTACAGAAAGAAAGAAATACTGAGTGGAAAGAAAACGTCCAAAATACACATCTAGGTGTTTATTTGACTTTTTTGTGTATTTGCATCTGTAGATTTCTCCTAAATTCACTCAAAGTTACTGTTAGATAATGCCCAATTTGCATATTTAAGCATAACATTTATAAAAACTTGGTGATATCTATGAGTTCATGTGTGGACCCTCTTCACCTGTAGAGTCTTCAGAATGTATGTAATGTAACTAAACTTCTCTTTAAAGGAAGTTTTCTCTACATGAGGTTTTTTTTTGCCAGAAATCTCCACCTCACTAGAATATGGAAGCCCGTTTCCGCCACTGTGATAAAATAAATTAAGATCCTGTAAGTCATAATTATGAGGTACTATCTCATAATTTCGATTTAGTATCTCATAATTATGACTTACAGGATCTTCATTTTTTTTATTATCACAGTGGCGGAAACGGGCTTCCATACTATAACTTATATACCTTATTAAAAATCTAATTTACGGAATGATACAAAGAGATTTCCCTCTGTAAAAACCTTTAAAACCTGGGGTCAACAAAATAAAACAATGATTTTGAACCTGGCATCATCCAATTTTCTGATTTTTGTTCTGGAAAGTTAGCACATATTCAATAATTAATCATGCGGGGAAGTTCCATGGTGATATCTATTAGCAAATATATGAATATATGTTTCTTACTGATGTGTTTTTCTATCATTGATTGACAATTTTCTTTTTGCCAAAAACCCCATTATCAGACTAGAATCAACCATTTGCATCCCGTTGCTCTGCGCCTGCAGCAGCTTGCAGCCGACAGTGCGCTCGTGGCTCTGCGGACACAGAGGAATAAACTACACAGGGAATTATTGTCTGTCTTATCAATCCATTGTTGGTTTTGGTCTTTTCATGCAGAGAATAAAGACAGCGCAGCCTTTAAACACAGGAGCGGCTCACGATTGGCATCTCCGGCCGGCGACTCGTACCTTTCTTGTTCTCCACGTTGGCGCTGGCTCCGCTCTTGAGCAGCTTCAGGGCGCACGGCTTCTGGCCTCGATACGCCGCGGAGTGCAGCGGAGTGTTCCCCAGCAGATCTGTGCAGTTGATGTCTGGGGTCTTCTTCCTGCTGAGCTGCAGCAAACACAAACACACACAGATGGATTCGTCTGGTGCCAAATGTCCTGCAGGTCTTTATTGTGCTGCTCAGAAGTGAAGCACGACTCTGAGTTATCACTCTCCAAGAGCTGGAGGAGTCAAGGCCGCTCAAACATCTCTGTCAGTATCCATTTGGTGTGTTTTTGGCACATATTGTAAATGAATATATATATATATATATATATATATATATATATATATATATATATATATATATATATATATATATATATATATATATATATATATATATATATATATATATATATATATATATATATATATATATATATATATAACATGACCCAGACTGGAGAGCTCGTTAACACTTTCATCAAAGCTTCTGTAACTGAAGTCAAATAAAAGAATGAGGGCTGATCGCAGTACAACACCAGAGAGAGCAGATCAATACGTCAGTTTGATCGCTTTACAGCAGTTTCATCACTTTACAGCAGTTTCATCACTTTACAGCAGTGTTCAGCAACAGCAATGTAACATTTGTAGTTTTCCAGCAGGTTGAACAGATTATTGAAAGTATTTCCAAGTTATAGCAACGGTTATTTACATGATCTGCGTTTGTCTTCATGATCGTCTGTTCTCGTGAACGGCCGAATGATACGTCACTTTAAATGTTGCCGCCGCAAGGATTTGTGGGTCGGCATTATCTCCTTTCCTTTCGTAAAGGCAGGTCCAGTGTTTCCTATGCTAAAGGAGCTAAGTAAGGACGCATTGAAGCTCCTTTCCTTTGCATTTAGAGAATTCGACAAGCCACTTAGGTACTTAAGGGGCATTTCACTCAGTTAGAACCTTTCTCACCGAAAAGGACTATTCGGCCGCAGCCACAGACTTCTATACAACCAGAGGAGTCACATTAGAAGATATGCATGTTCCAGGTGCTTCAGCACCTGCACTAACCAGCTGAGTGAGAGTTGAGAGGTCTCCTTCGCGGGCAGCTTCCAGGAGTTCCTCCTCCAGTTTCCTCTCCTCCGTTCTCTCGGCCGCTTGCGTCGGTAAAACGATGACACGTGGAAGAGAACAAAGTGGGACGATTTTTAGAATCTATACATCGCATAAACAACTTGTATGACATTAAAAACGTGGAGATTGATACATTTAAGTCTCACCTTCCAGCATGCCTCTGATCTCTGCATTCTGAGTGACATCTTTGGGAATCTGTGCCGTCCCATTGATGACAGTGGCACCTGCATCATAGTGCAGCAGCAGCATGACAACCTCCTGATCAATACGTGATTGATTGTTTCATTCATTGATTGATTGACTGGATGAATAAATGCATGCACACAACCATACCATCAACAAAGAGACGACAAGAGTGCAAAGAGACTTAAAATCTGAGTGGCGTTCAGGTACCTTTCTCCCCGTGAAGGCCGCTTTGTGCAGCGGTGTGTCTCCGACGTTATTGGGCAAGTTAACGTCTGCACCGGCCTGCGAAACACGCGTTAGCTATTTAGTTAAACACTTAAATAGTTGAGGTTTTTGTGTGTGTAAATGAAGCCTACCTTCAGTAACTCCTCCACCACACCTTTGTGTCCAAAGTAACAGGCCAAGTGAAGAGGCGTCCATCCCAGATTAGCCTTTCTCTTACCTGAGAAAACAGTACACACTGTCACACACACACACACACTATGATGGTGTGTACCGAAACGCGTTCCTCTCGTACCTCTGCAGTTTATGTTGATGTGCGTCTCCTCCCTTATCGTGGACATGAGGAGCCTCTGAATCCCCGGCAGATCTCCGTTCCGGGCGAATCGCAGGAACTGCTCCTCCGGCTCCAGCTCCTCCATGGACCCCCTGCGGAGGGAAACGCAGGAGCAGCACAAAAACTAAAAAGAAGAAGATGCTTTTCAATTTCTGTGACTCAACTGTAATCAAAAAGATGCTTTCAGAGGGACACGTGCACCGAGGCTCTGAAAAGAAAACCTAGAAAAGCTATAGGAAGTTCATGCTTAGTACTCATCATTTAAATGGCAAGAAAACGGATGAGCCCGCTGGAAGAAAACTTTAAAATCCTAGTTTAGGAGTTTAAATGTGCCACTGTGTCACAGATCTCCGGAACCACATCGTTGTTTAACTTCATTTAAATTGCTACGATACCGCAACCCTTGTGAGAAGAGACCTCTGGTGTGAAACATCATTAAAGTAACCGTTAAGTTTAAGTACTTACGTAAACTCCATTTTTAAACCGAACACAGTTTTTTGACTGAAACTCCTTTGAACACCCAAATGATGTGTTCTACTATGATTTATGTTGCAGATTCAGATTCTTTAGGTCCTAATCTTTCCAAAAACTGTATTAGGGCACCATAATACAGTTTGAAAAACTGGGTGACCGCTCAAGGAGGCATTTTTGGGAAATCTTGCTCATATCGTGCTGGATGTTCATAGTTATGATCAAAATATCTTTTAAAAAGTGTTTTTTTTTGCAGATATACATTTTTTTTCAAGACTTTGCTGAACAAATACATACAATAAACACAAGTATTGGAATTAATTTGGGGTTCCTACGACGACTCAAACACAGGGAAAATAAAAAAAGGTCTAGAGCAGGGGTGGGCAAACTTTTTGGCTCAGGGGCCACATTGAATTAAAAAATTTGACAGACGGGCCGGCCCAGTATCAGATGGATGGAGAGTGTTTGACAAAGGGGGCGTGGCTTATCGCCGTCGGGTCTCTCCGTGAAAAAGAGCTGTCTTTTCCGGTATCGATTATGGAATAAATAACCACTAGTTTTGCTTTATACTTGTTGTGGAAGTCCCAAACATGTCGGAACATGAAACACCCTTGTGTTTGGGTTCATAATATTATCCGTAGCCGCACACAGCTCGGTGAATTTCTCCGACTCCTCCAGGAACTGCGCCGGTCTTATCTCCGTAAAACGGATACCGATTCTGCCACCCACCTTGGAAATAACCACCAGTTCTGCTTTATACTTGTTGTGTAAACTCCACATACGTCGGAACATCAAACTCCGTGGTGTCTGGGTTCATAATATTATCCGTAGTCCCACAACAGCGTCTGAATGACAGCCGCTGCACACACGGAAAGCCTAAAAGAGAGCTGTGCAATAAATAAGCATGAAGAAACATCAACGCTGGTCTGTTGTGGTCATCGTGCTTCGGGAAACTGAACTTGGGAACGGAGAAGCGCTACAGCGGTCTTTACTATAACTTATAATTATTTAAAATAAAAAACCTTTTTTTTTATATATTTTTTTAATAACTTTTTTTTTATATATTTTTTTAATGTTATAATAATTATAATACTCGGCGGGCCGTATATTAATACTCGGCGGGCCGTATCCGGCCCGCGGGCCGTAGTTTGCCCACCTCTGGTCTAGAGCCAAAATTGGCTCCAGGGTGTTTACTCAGAAATGACCGCCTCGTTGTCGAAAGCCTCCAGTCAAGTTGTAGTTTAGATATTTGTGTGAAATTGTCACAATTATCGTGTGAATTCTTGAGTTATGGGCCCAAAATGGTTTTTTTCTGTCAATTTCTAAATCACTCCCATCCCCGAGTCCAAGTGGACGTTTGTGCCCAAATTTGAATTTGAAGAAACACATTTGCAGAACCGCCCACTTTTTCTTCTTCTTCTCTACTTTCCCAATGCACAGCCGGTTCTGGCTGTTCGTCGACATCTCGTCTGCAATCCGTCTTTCAGAATCCGAGGCAGCTCTTTCCTTTTAAAATCTTGCTGCGTAGTATCAATAATGAAGGAATTATTTATATAATGTGACACAAAAAAAAGAAGTAAATTCCATAGACTGAGAGTAAATTGAGAGATTAGTTTAAAAAGTAATGAGTAAAAATAAGAAAGAAGGCTCTCCACGTGTCCTGATCATGATTTACAGTTTACAGACGTCTGATCAGACAGGCTGAGTAACAGTCAGAGTCACATGCTCTTCAGCAGGTAAACCCGTTTCTCGCTTTGCAGACGTCAGATTTTCTCATCCGTCGTCGGTGTGCTTCATTAATCCTTCGCCACAGCCACGTGACATTCCATCACAGCGCAGCAAACCCTGTGCATACCAGAGTCTAACCGCACATGGAGACATCATGTGGACTGAGACTGTATAAAGGGGAAAGGGAGGACGGGCTTCCTTCCTGTAAAGCTGGTCCGGTGACTGCTACCTTTTGTAAATCATTGTGACGGTTGCATTTGTCTGCAGAAACACTCGTGACTTTTTTTTTCTTCCCTCACGTGTCCTAAAAATGACGAATGATGACTTATCAAAACATTTAACCCGAGACGACTCCTCCAGGCCGGACGCCGGAGATTTGAAGTGTCACTTTAAGAAAAAGGAGCTTTTTGTTTTGAGAGACTAGGGACTCTGTCCAGCTGCATTGTGGGAAATGTATGATCCAGTGTGATGCATTGATTGCCTCCTTTTTTTCTAAAATCAACAATCGTCTCCTTTTTTGTGTGTGTAGGTTGTTCTCTGAGCTCATGATGTCTCATCGTTGTTTGTAACGGTAGTTTCAGGGGTTCACTTCAGGTTTCGGGGGGGTTGGCGGTGGGTGTACGGTGCCAACAGGAGGGGGCCCAGCACACCGCCCTGGGGGGCTCCGGTGATCAACACCGGAGGGGAGGAAGTGTGGCAGCCACTCCGAAACTGCCCGGGCTCTCTTTATGAAGAAGTCTCAAAACCAGTTGCAGAGTAAAGGACTAGTTCCCAGAGTGCTACGTTCACCAATCTGTTTCATGGGTTTAGGTGTTGTTATCTTCAAGACGTGTGAGGATCTGTTGTCTTGAATGTGAGCCGGTGTGAGCGTCCAGGCTGGCTGGGATGTGTTTTTTTTTTTTCTTCTTGTAATTAAGTATTTTTTACTTTGATCTTTTACATTTCCTTATCCAGATTCCACAGAGCGAGCATGAGAATAAATGTACTCATAACAGTCTGGGATCATGCACTTTAAAAGAGGAAAAAACAAACAAAAAAAACAATTAAAATAGACCACTCGGAGGCACAATTTGTGATGTAAATCATTCTGAAGTGACGCCAGCTGTGACATGAAACACGCTCTCATTAGAATAACACATGGGAGAAGGAAGAGTCCGGGACTATTGATGAGGAGACATGGGAGGGCATTTGGAGATATGCCACAAAAAAAAAGTATCTAACAGGACTCGAACAAAAGCGATCCAGTTCAGGATTATACATTTATATATTGTCCCCTAACCACAGGCCTTATTTTAACCCTTCACTCTCTCCTGTGTGTCCCAGAACTGAAATAGGTAGATTACAGAAGTATTGGTTTGGAAAACCAAATGAAATGGCAAAAAAAATATAAATTTGAGAAAGATTTAGAAAAGGATCCAATGTCTTTGGTTTTGGGGTTTTTGGGGTTTTGCCAGCAAACGGTTTTTCACATTCTTACTTCTTGTGTTGAAAGTTGCTGTAAAGTTATATTTACACTGTCTGGCTCCTTTTTGGAATATGTTGGACCGGATTCCTCTTCCTGTATTTTACAACCTGAACTTGTGTGACCTGTTTCCTGTTACAGCCCAGTGGTGGAAGAAGTACTCCGATTTTTAACTTTTTATATTTTGATACCAATACTTTTGTGCTTAAAATTGAAATATATATTTTACGAATTATGATTATTATTGCATGGATGCATTCACCACTTTAATGTTAACGCTGGTAAATGTGGGGCTTATTTTAATATATATATATATATATTATTTTTTACTGTTACTACTTATCTTTATCCATAACGATACATCATAATGTACCGTAGCCTATTTGGTAAAAATATGTTTGAATTATTATTAATATGAATCTACAATGTAATTAGTAATTAAAAAGGTATCAAATAAACTGAGATGTAGAAAGATAACACAGTTATAGTAGAAAGATCACGCAGCATAAGATGGAAATACTCAAGTAAAGTACAAGTACCACAAATGTGTACTTAAGTATAGTACTATAGTACTTGATAGGGCTGGGCAATATGGGAAAAAATGTAATGACAATATTTTTTTATATTGATACCATATTGTAGGGTTATCTTTTGGTGCTTTGACAAAATATTGACACAATGACATTTTTGATTATTTGAGATTCTGATATCGGGCCGATACTTACCCACAGCGGGGTCGGGTAATGGGGGGGGTCCATTACAATCAGTTATGTGTTCATATACTATGTATATATTATTTACTAGAATGTTAGAGAATCTGTTGCAGCATTCAAAAGGTTCACACTAGAATTGTAAATATTTTATTTTACCTGGTTCCTGGTGTACAATGTATATATATATATATATATATATATATATATATATATATATATATATATATATATATATAAAGACATAAAATGCAGTACATTTGTATCTATGTATTTATAAAATTACAATTTGTTTTACAAAGCTAGTGCACCAATGTGAAGCCTGATGTGGCCGTACACATGATGTATTGATTACTTCCACACAGTGAGACATGCAGCCTATTGATCCAACACTGGTATCAGATCGGTACTCTGTATCGTACCGAAGGCCCTA